>CAKMXV010000016.1:0-392412 GCA_928858565.1 Anthracocystis walkeri
CTAAGCAAGTTCTTCAGATTGAACCAGTTCTTTGCTTTATTGGGAGCTTGCCTTGACCAAATGAAAGAACCTTGTAGGGGATCCCTTCAAACAGTATTAGCTGGGAAGCAAATGCAAACAAGCAAGGTGGTGCAATCCTTGCTACAGTTTTGTATGCAAACACTCTAGATTTGCTTGGCACACTTGGCACTGATAGCTGGCACAGAGCCAAAGCAGGCATTATTACCAGTCGGCAAATTCTGTAAGTGCTGTGAGCAGTTGAACCCTTAACCCAGCTTCGATTTGTAGGAGTCAATCAACCCTCATATCGCTCAGTTTGGTTTGCTCTCAGCGACCATCTTTCAGAAACTTCGAGGCGATCGCAGGTCGAGGTCAATTCCCATTGCGCCCTGGCTGGGGTCATCATCGTCAACAAATAACACCTTGATCAACCTTTGAACGGATGCGGCGCACAATCTGAGCAACCATGGACGCACTACCCTATACCTCGCCGTCCATTGTGACAATTCCGGTGCTAGCATCGTACCTCTTGCTTCTATCTATCTTCTACCACGCCTTCGAGAAGCTCTTCTCTGCGGGCATTCTCGGCCCTCTCGTACTTGGTGCCATTTACGCTCGACCGCTGGCAAACATTCTACCACAAGATGTTCAATCGGCAGTTCTTTCTATCGGCTATCTAGGCTTGATCCTCCTCATTGTGCAGGGCGGCCTCGAGGCGAGGATGGACATCCTCTCGAGCCCCAAGAACCTCGTCATCTCCGTCTTGGTCGGCGCTACTGGAGTGATCTTGCCAATTGGAACCAGTATGGCGCTCTTGCCATTGGGATTCGGCTATGACTACCTCGAGAGCTTTTCCATAGGTGCTGCCCTGGCCTCGACGAGCTTGGGTACAACCTTTGCTGTTCTTGGTTCGTTCAACGGCTCGTCAGAGGCCAACGAAGGGTCGGAACTACCTGCAGACGCTGACGATGCGAAGCACGGAATCGCCAACACCCGTATCGGCACCATTCTCATCGGAGCAGCATTGTTGGACGACATTGTCGGCTTGGTCATCATCGGCGTCATCTCAACACTGGGCCCGGCAAACGAGAGTGGCCTCAGCGCTATAGAGCCCTGGCAGATCGCTAAGCCCATCGTATCCTCTTTCCTTCTGCTGATTGTATCTTGGCTACTAACGCGATTCCTTCTTCGGCCTCTTGCAAGACGCTTTGGATCCCAACTTACGCACCCGTCATCCATTGGTCGATCATCCGCACCCACTGGCAAGATTATGGAACGCTTCCAGCGCGATCGAGGATTGCAGCAACTTACAGCAACGACGTTCCTCATCTCGACAGTGCTGGCGTACTCGGTGATCAGCGAGGAGATTGGCTCTTCTCTTCTCATCGGAGCCTTTTGCTCTGGGGCGATGATGAAGTACGTCTACACTCAATTCGCTGACAAAGCTCCCGAGCCTCTTGAAGGTTCAGATCCGACACAGGATTCGCTCTGGTCACCAGACTATCTTCTGTCTGCCAGTACCGCGCTCGGCATCGTTCAAGACACCATCCTTGTACCCTTTTTCTTCTCTAGCATCGGGTCAGCAATTCCGGTCAAGTCCATGTTCGATGGCACGACGGTTTGGAGAGGTGTTATCTTTGCTGGTCTGATGGCGTTTGCAAAAGTCTGCGGTGGCGCCTGGATCTTTGTGGCTGACTGGCTTGAGCGAAGAGCAACTCAGCAGAGTCAGAAACAAAAGCAGAAGCACGCAGAGGAACAGGCACAGGACGGCATTGTTCCGATCGACGCTGGCAGAGCGATTGAGATGCAGGCGGCAAGAAGCAATGCAGACGCATCTGTTAACGGCATCAACTTGGCCGCTGGAGCCGAAGGAGTTGTTGCAGGCATCACCTGCGTTCAGGAGACGTCGAACGTCCAGGACAAAGAGCACGTCTGGCCCGCATCTTTGTTCCTAGGGACTGCTCTGATGTCGCGCGGAGAGATTGGATTCCTTGTGATCAACATCGCCAAACAGGGAGGACTGCTGGATCAGCAAGCTTTCAACGTTGGTATCTGGGCCATTGTTCTCAACACGCTTGCTGGACCTATGGCGATCGGCATCTTGATGCGTACGAATCATGGGCGAAATCTTCTGGGACGCGGAAACAGCACACAAGCAAAACGTTGGAGCTGATCAAAACACTGAAGCGCGGATAGAATGTTCAATGCATGTTCGTAGCTGGCAATCGACGCACACACTCGAACGGATTCATCGCTGAAGCGAGGATGCATTCCTTCTAAAACCAACAAAATTGTTGGATTGAGTCAAACAAGAAGCTGTGACGAGGCGGCGTGCGATCTTCGACCGGTACGGCTGCTCAGACACTCAGCTGCTCGGAACTTGACGAACAAAGACAATTTGACACAGTCTGCGGAACGAGTCAATCGTCCGGCGTGAGAACACAGCCGATGCTTAATCGGAAAACCACTGTTGCGTTGCAGTCTACCTGAACATCAATTGAATATGAACATTATCCCTAATACTGGCACAGCTGTGCGCGCGCTTGTGAAGGTCTTCGATGAGTGTACTGATTTCAAGAGTCGGAAGGCGTCCAGACGTTGGTCTTGAGACCGGATCCGCCGCTCTTGTTGCTCTCCTCAAACGACTTGAGAATATCGGACAGCTCTTTTCCACTAGTCGAGCGACGCATCTTGGGCGTGAGCGGCTTAGCGGGAGCATGGAACTTGCTGAGTGCTGGTGCGTCGGACGAGAGCTGTTGCTGCATACCTGCCTGGCCGCGAAGACGAGCTTCTTCGATAGTCATCTGAGGGAAGGATGTCTCTTCCTGCTTCTCCTTTTGCTTTTCTTGCTTGGCGCCCTCGCTCGTCGCTTCAGTGACTGCCTTGTCGTCCGTGCCGAGCGCTTTCTGGGCCACCTTCGCCGGTAGACCTGCAGCTTTCGCTTCGGGAGACCTGCCTTCTTCGCCGGACGTCCGTCTGTCGAGCTCCCAGTCTTCCTCGTCAGCAGGGAGGTCGCCGGCTTCTCCGTCATCCTCGTCATCGTCGACGTCGCCGTCAGAGCGCGAGTGCGGCAACGACACGATCTCGTTGATGCCTCCGTCGACTGCACCAGAGGAAGTGCTAGGCGAGAGGGTGCTGCTGGTCTCCTTTCCCTTGGCAGCGGACGAGGCAGCTCCTGATTGCTTTTCGCCAGTCGCTGGGTTTGCCTTTTCGCCCTGTGGTGTCTGCATCGAGCCGCCAGCCATCTCTTTGTTCATAGCTGTCTCGCTGTTCTTGGCCGAGGAAGAGGATCGAGACTTGCCTCGCTTGTCGAGTGCGGTGCGAACGAAATGTCTCGCACTCTGTAGTGCTTTGCGACTGGCGTCCAGGAACAAGAAGGCTTGGAAGACGTGGACGCAGTCCTCGTATAGCTCGTGTCGAACTGCGACCCCCGACAGAGAAGCCTTGTGGGCGAGCAAGGTCACCTCGTCTCTCAGCACTTCGGCATCTCCGCACTGGATGAGCAATGGCGGCAAGCCGTGCATGTCTCCGAAGAGCGGAGAGACGTACGGATGGGTGAGATACTTGTCGATGTTTTCTCCGAGGTAGGCCCAAACTGGGTTCATGTGGTCGCCGGACTTGGGCATGGGCAGGTAGTCAAATTCGGCATTGGTATCCCACGAGTCGCACGACATGGTGAGATCAACCCAAGGACTGAACAGCATGGCACCGCTGGGCAGCGGGTAGTCGTTGTCGCGGAGGTAGTACATCAAAGCAAGCGCGAGTCCACCACCAGCGCTGTCGGCGCCGAGCACAATGTTGCTTGGCGGGATACCCAGATCGTCGGTGAGGCGGAAATAAGATGCGACGCAGTCGTGCAAAGCGCCTGGGAATTTGGTATCGGGAGCGAGACGGTAGTTGATGCCAAAGACACGGCACTCGGTGTACTTGGAGAGCGAGATGGTGAGCGGTCGATGCGTGGCGGCCGACATAACAAAGTAAGCGCCTCCATGAATGTAGAGAATGACACGTTCCTTGCCCTTTTGCTTGCCACTGCGCCACTCTGCCTGAAGGCGACGCCAGGTCTGCTTGCCGACGACCCACTCTGCGCTGATCTCTCGCTTGCCGTCCTCGGCAGCATCGGCTTCAGCGAGGAAACCACGCAAGCCGCGTTTCTTGACGCGGAATGTTACTGGAGTGATGAGACCGTCTTTGGGTGTGGGAAGGAAGGCGCCCAAGTCAAAGAAGCTTTGCAGACCTTCGATGGAAGCGAACTCGGAATACGAGGCAATGTCACGCAAGACTCTGGTGAAGACCGAGGTTTCGATGCCCCACGACTTCTTGGGTGGACCATAGATGGCGTGCGATGCGACGGCAGTGCCAATGGTGACACCTTGCGAGACGAGCAAGGGTAGGTAGCGCCATGCGTTGGTGAAAGTCAGCTTGGTTGGCTGGGTTCTTTGCGCGCTCGGATTGAGACGTGCGGAAGCAGGAACCTCGGTCTTTTTGTACTGATCCAAGAGCGAAGTGAGGGTTTTTGTGGATTCGTTGTCTTTGCGATGTACGGAGCGACTGGCACGACGAGGCTGGCTGGCTGAGGCGGCCGGTGGCGGCGCGGATGGTCGGACGGTGGCTTCCGACTGACCCGTGGAAGAGGCGGAAGGGCTCGCTTCGCCGTCGGCCGGTGCATCGTTGTTGTCTTTGCTGGTATCGTCGTCTTGCTCGCCGGACCGACGAGATGCCGTCGGATCTCGGCCGCGATTCATGGTGGACTGGGCAGCCTCTGCAACAGCTGCGGTACCAGAAGCACCGCCGCTCTGAGCAGCGTTGGAGCCGGAAGAAGATGATGCGCGGCCCCAGCTTTCGGGCATCAAAGCCATCATGACAGTCAGGTCAAGCGCCATAGCGGAATCACCACGCTCTTTTGTGCGGTCCTTGTCTGCCGATGCATTGGCGTGGGTGTCTGCGACAGAGTCCATCTCTGTGGGCTCGTCTGACACAGCGGCAGAGGTTTGCAGATCTGGTGGTGCGGATGCGCTCGAATCGGCATCAATAGGATCAGGTAGAAGCGAATCGCCACGTTTGTAGGACTGAATGTAGCTTGCGATGCTGAGCAAAGACTGTTGCTTCTGAGGCAAAGCGCCGCCATTCTGCAGACGAAGCGTGTGTAGACGCTGCAAGTGGTTGACGGCTTCGACGGCTGTGACGGCCTTGCGAAGCTTGCGCATGGCGGTGAGGTTGCGAAGGGCACGATCCTTGAGACAGGCGCCTTTTGCGCTCTCCTCGTGCAGTGGTGGGAGGTTGGCGAGCCACGGATGGGCGAGGGCCTCGCGTGCGGTCATGCGCTTCTCGGCGGGACAGAGACAATGTAAGATGAAGTCTTTGGCGGTGTCGGATACCTCAGACCAGTATTCTGGCTCGAACTGAACCTGCATCTTGATGATTTGCTGGAACAGAGATGGCTGATCTTCACCATAGAATGGCGTGTAGCCGCCAAGAAGAGCGTATGCAATGACGCCGCTGGACCAGATATCGACAGCGGCATTGTAGCCTTTGCCAAGGAGCACCTCTGGGGAGACGTATTGGGGAGAGCCGCAAGCGGTCATGAGGAGACCTTCTTCCGGAATGAAGCGTGAGAGGCCAAAGTCAGAAATAACAATGTCGCTAGGGTCGGACTTGTCGCGCAAGAGGATGTTTTCAGGTTTCAGATCGCGGTGGATGATGTCGTGCTCGTGAAGATAAGCAACGCCTTCGAGGATCTGCTTCATGATGTGACGAGCGTCCAGTTCGTTGTAGTGCACCTTTTCGACGAGACGGTCAAAGAGCTCGCCGCCGCGGCAAAGGTCGGTGACGATGAAGACGCCCTCCTTGGTCTCGTAGAGATCCCACATCTTGATGATGTTGGGATGCTCTACCTTGCCAAGGATGGTGATTTCCTCCTTGAGCATCCTTTCGTTGCTGTCCTTGAGCGGCTTCTTGGCGATGATCTTGAGTGCACGCTGGTTGCCGGTTGATTTCTCGACGACGGCTTTGACAACAGCAAAGGAGCCTTGACCGAGTACGGTGGGCAGGACGTCGTACTTTTTGGAGAGCTGGACGGGGAGAAGGGGAGTGCCATCCTTCTCTGTCTCCTTGAACCAGGTGCGGAAGGCATGGTGGAGGTGTGATCCGACCATCCTGACCTGTTCTCGTTTGGATGATCTCCTCTGAGGGAGTGAGCCGGTCACGAGGCCAGCAGGGTGGGTGCCGATGCGTTCCAGGTTGGGAGCCAGTTTGGTGGCAATGGGAGTGGTCTCACAGACGTCGGTGCGATTGTGATAATCTCTGGAGTTGCGTCGTTGAAAAATGATGGAGAGACGCTTACTAGGCGAGCTCGACGATTCTGACGTGTTTGGAACGTCGGCGCTGGATTGGCGAGAAGCGGCACGATTGGCTTGACGTGGTGAAGTGCGGCTCTGAAGGTGTGCGGCGAGAGAACGATGGATGCCACGAAAAGTGAGAGGAGGAGCAACGGATGCGTCTGGAGTGGATGGTGATGGATGCTGTTTGACGATGTTGGCTGGGTCTTGCAAGGGTGGAGAAGCCGAGAATTGGACGGTGCGAGCGGTGCTGTGACGCTTTTGCTTGTGTTTGTGCTGCTGAACTGCGCTCTGGCCAAGTTCTTCGCGGGGAGATTTGGATTGGCTGAGATGCTCTGTGGTAGTAGGATGGGTGGAGGCGGTTGGTGCTGTGGAGGAGGTATCGGTACAGCCGTCGGTGGATGCAGTGATGGGAAGGGAGGATGGAGAAGGAGAAGGAGAGGAACAAGAAGGTGCTGATGGAGTATCGGCCATACTCCGATGTAAGTGTCTCGAATGGAAGCAGAAGAGCGGTTACGAGCTACACTACAGAGGTATAACTAGCACCGAATGCGAGCAAGCGAGTCTCGACGATCAGCAAGGGTCGCCGCTTTGTGTGAGTGACGATATTGGCAAGCGAGAAATGCGGTTGCTGATGGATCTGACAATTTTGAGGCAGCGGTGACAGAGCAGCTGTGCAAGCAGAGGCAGACGGTGGAGCTGCTGTGTGATTTTTCAGAGAAAGGAGGCGTGAAGGTGATTACTGCATTGAGCGTCGCTGAAAGCCGTGTCTGTGTGTTGCGTGTGACTTTGTGCTGCTTTCTCTTTGTGTGAGTGTGTGAAAGCATCGCCAGGAGCCCACCAAAGATCGAACGTTCATCGCGCGCTTTTTCAGGCAGCAGCCTGTGTATCTCGCTCGTTCAGCCTTTTCACCTCCACACGCTCACACGCACACACTCACCCACTGCCTGTTCACCGCTTTCCTTCTCCGACACGCGACTGACTGGGCAAACACAGCTCCAGACCGCTCAACAGCAAAGAAGCTCAAAGAGGGTCGCCGCCTGAAAGCGGCGCTGCAAGTCCCCACCAACTGTGCCTCTTTCTCAAAAGGCTCTGCGATGTCAAGGGTCCAGACCGCTTGCAGGCTCACCTCACATGAGCATAAGATTTCGACGTGGACACCTTCCCACGTCAATCGCAACACACGATCTCAAGGTATCAAGACATTGCTCGCAAGCCAAACTGTTCAACAATCGACAACGATTGAGGTCATCAAATACAATTGACAGGCCGTTTCCGTTGCACGTGAATATAGCGTGACAGTATGATGAGGATCGGGAAAAGAGGTAAACATGTCCATACCATCGCAACACAACATACGCTTTGCAAGCCTACAACCTCTCGATAGCGGCGGCGGCGCGATACATGCGTTCGTCGTGCCTCTCCTTGAGCATGTCGAACCCACGCAGCGAGCTTTCACCAACTAGATCCTGCACAATCGCCTTGAACCTGTCAAGCTGAGCCGCCAGTGTGATCGAAGCCATCCTCGCCGTCGTGTAGCGCAGATACATGGGGTCCAGCAGAACGTTCCAGCTGAGCACGTCCTCGCCTTCCGTCTTGTTGGTGGTGGTGCCTTCGACCGATCCTTTCTCTGCTGCAGCCCGTCGGCGCAGGAACGCGTCCACATTGCGGTTGCGATTGGCATACTTAAAGTGGTTCTCGAGTAGAGAGAAGGATGCGTGGTTGAGACGCTCGCCATTCCTCAAAGCTTTGGAGAGCACATCGAACACCATACAGATCTCGGACAGCATTTGAGGATCCAGTAGCGAAGTCGACGATGTCAACATCCTTTGCCAGTCTAATGCACTGGAATCTGCCATGGTCGAGTCTGCCCTCTTGACCACATCGCCTTCCGCGGAAATCGTCAGCTGATCAAAGGCTCGCACCGACGAGACAATCGCACCGAGCGACTCAACAATCGTAGCATGGATCGCAGCGATCTCGACGTACCTTTCCGCCGGCCAACGACCGCGAATGTGAAAGTCCATCGAAGCGAGACCGATCTGCATGGGGTACGTCGCCACCTGCGCTGCGATGGTCATAAAGCGTGCTCGAATCACGGGCTCACGTTCCTTCCAGAGCTTGTGAATGGCTTCGGAACTCGACAGCTTCTTTTCGCCGTCGTCTGCTTCGACCTGGTTCGTGAATCCTGATCGTTCAACCTCCTGCGTGTGGATGCGATTGCGCGCGATCCAGACCTCCATGACATCGATGAACAAGTCATTGAGCTGACGAGTAACTTTGGCCATGTTCTTTCGTAACAGTAGACGGCTTGAGACCGGACGGGGGAGCACCATGACAATCAGCGCCACGGCTAATCCGATAATGACCAGCAGCGTTCGCTTCCACGCCACTTCGATGCCGATACCACTGTTGGCCAAGACTTGAAGGTGCGTGTCGATCCACGAGTAGCCAACGATCAACACAACTGACACGCAACCCATGATCGCGGGAAGTAGGAGCATCTTGGGCGACCAGACGCGGAGGAAGACGAGCGGTATGAATCCTATCGCACTTGTGACTCCCAGCCCATACGCGTTGCCGCGGCCATTGCCCGTTGAAATGTACCACAGCACAGAGCCGTACAGCAGTCCTACAACAGTACCGATGAATCGCATGGCAAACGTAAAGACGAGCTCACCACCCGACAGTGCCGCGGCCGTCTGTGCCATGATCAGCGCCCAAATGCCTCGGTGCTGGTAGACAAAGTAGGCTGAATGTGGCAAGACGGTGGTGATCCAGACTGCGAAGGACGCAATGCACATTCGCAGCGCGTAGATGCCCGTGGGTCCACTGACAAAGTTGTACGTGGCTGCGATGCCTCGTCCAATGCGGTGAGTCACCTTTGTCGGCGGAAGCGCATCCGGATCACGGGCATAATAGCGCTCTTTACGACCATGCTTGCCCTTCTTGGAAGAACGCTTGGAGTCACTTTTCTTGGAGGCAGATTGCTTCTCCTCGTCTACACGTGATGATGATTGGCGAGAGGTGTCGTCGTCGTCGTCTGAGTCCACATCGCTTTCACCCTCGAGGTGATCAGCTACGTTGTCGTTTCTGCTACTGTTGGTTGAGGAAGCGGTGTGAGCTCGATCCTCTCTGAACTCGCGATCGATATCTTCTTCGCGCTCGAATTGACCGTCGCCCGGTCCGAAGCGATCCAGACCGTCCGAGGATCCGCGTTTGTTGCTGCTGAGAACGGCGAAGAGACGGCCGAGATGTTTGGGCGCCCAGATGCGCTTTTTGGAACCAGCACGATTTGCGATGCTGAGCATTTCTCCGTGAAGTGCCGAGATGGAGTCGAGAACGTCGACCACATTGGCGATGTAGACAAGGCAAACATGAAGCGGTCTACCGCCAGCTCGGAATGAGCGGATGGATTCCTGAGTCTGCAGGAAGTGCTCTGTGAGATCTAGGTCGGGGTGCAAGGCGCGGAAGTGTTCTGCGTAGGGCTGCATGAGTTCGAGCCTCTTGTCGTTCATCAAGCTTTCCCGTGCGGTGTCGAGTTGGGTCTTGGTCTCGTTGAGCTGATGAAGCACTTGATCGATGGGTTGCTTCTGTCGCCAAGCAAGGTTGGCATCAAAGTAGGCTTGCACAGCTTGGACAGAGTCGGCAGCAGCATCGAGGGACGGACCAGCTACACTATGGAGGATGTTGAGCATGCGCGACATTGGGACTTGCTGCGCGGCCTCGCTCTCGCGAACGTCTTGGCGGACGCGGTGTATGGCGCTGGTCTCATGCAGCCTGATTGGCTGAAGACGATCTTTGGTGGGCAGCGCTTCGGTACCATGCTCGCCGTCGACCTTGTAGCCTGGTTCAGCTTTGGTCGGATCCCAGTTGTCGTCAAACGTGTGCGGATCAGAGATTCCAAATTCGTGGTTCAGCATTCGCCAGAACGTGTTGAGTAGTGCAAGCTGGAGGTTGATGGTTCGAGTCTTGCGGAGGGCAGCTTTCATGTCGTGAGCGCTAAAGTAGGATCGATAGAACTCCATCCCTAGGAAGGCCGAAGAGCCATTGAGGCCATCGAGCTGCTCGGCGGCGGCGGTACGATTCGCCTTTACGTCGGCGAGGAGGCTAGCGGCGATCTTAGCAGCATCGTCTTCGGCTTGGTGGTGCAAATTGAGCAGATCGTTCGAAGGCTGGTCGATTTGAGCCTGGGTCGAAAGATGGGTGTCAGCATTATAGAGCTGAGACAGATCGGTGAGTGCCGAGGAATGCAAGCGAACGAGGTCGCGACTGGTTCCAAGCATTTTGACGAAATCGATTTGCCACGAGTAGGCGAGTGTCTCTGGAAAGATGAGAATTTGCGAGGCGAGACAGATGGCGAGGGAGCAGCCGATAGGGATCATAAAGATCTCTCCAAGCGTGTATCGGGCGTAGGGAAAGAGAGGTCCGTAGGATGTCATAATGTCGAGCACGATCAGCATGAAGATGGAGCCGATCTTGAGCTTGGGTAGCTTGACTTGAAGGACCGCCGCTGCGTAACAGCCTGCCATGAGGAAGATACCAAAGACTGCCGTGGAGCGTACATCGAGGTATTCGCCTCGAAAGACGGACATGGTGACGTAGGCCTCGGGGTTGGTCGATGCCGCAGCTGAGGATCGAACGCGCTGGACAGCAGCCTGCAAGAGCGGCTGACTTCGAGCACGGTTCGCAGCAGCCATGGCTGCACAGCCCCATGCCCAGCCCATCAAGGCACCCACGACTAAGGACCCAAACGCAATGACAAAGATAAAGAATGGCATCGACGGCGGGATCATGAGAGTGAGCATACAGCCGAAGAAGGCAGCTTGACCGAGCATGCGGAGGGATGGGCCAGGGATCATGAGGACAAAGTTGGCCCAAGTGGCGACCCAGCATCTTGCGAGAATGCGTAGTGAGCGAGCCGAAGTGAGATTGTCCTTGATCCAACTTGGGATTTTGGATGAGGATTTCGGCTCGGCAGTCTTTCGGTTGTTCTGGCCCTTGGAAGAGGCATTGCCATTCTGGTCTGCATTCTTAGCAGACGCGGACGGAGATGGCGAGGCAGCCTGTGCCATTGTCGGTGGAGATTGAGCAGTGTGATCGTTGGTTGATGTCGACATGGCGGCGTATGCGGTGATGTCTGGTGAAGACGATCACTTTGAGCGGCCCAATGAAGGGTGGTAGAGAGCCACGAGATCGACGTCCGAAGGATGCTGCCTACCGATGACGGTTCGCGATAGGGCCTGGGCAGGGTCGCTCAGGTCACAATTGCCAGTGATCTTCAGAGCATCAAGATGGTTGAATGCTGGGTCGAAGTGATGGAAGAAAATGAGGACGAATGCACGTCTGTCATCTTCATCACAAGAGTGGGAGCCGTGGCTCAAGATTGGCATTCCTGCATGAAGAAGTCTTGAATCAAAACAACAGCAACACCCTGCAGCACGCAGCGCGCAGTCAAGCCCAATTTCCCGGAGCTGCTTTTCCGGCATGCGGAATTTTAATTTTTATTCTTAAATTGAAATTCTGATTTCGTAGGCGCTCGTGGCTTGCAAAAAAAGGTCTTCGTAGAAAACGTCAGTCGGATGTCGTAGATCGACGTTGCGCGTTTTTTCGACTTTGTGGAGGCTTCTGAGCTCAGGAAGAGCCAACAGTCGAGACGAACACCTTGCTCTCAGATCACGACCATAAGTTTCAGCTTTTCAGCTGCGCTTCACTGAGCACCAGAGAAATGCAAGAACCACGCAGGGAACGAAGAGCATCGCCATCGGCACCTTCCCGACCACACCCCAACAAACGGACTCGATCCGACGATCTTCGGGACGATCCGAAAGACACCAGCAACGAAGCAGCAGCATCATCATCCTCGCCAAGCAGCAGCAAAGTACACGAGGTGTTCAGCGCATTCAGAGATGAGATTGACGATCACAATGATCGGCGTGAGCGTCTGATCAAGACGTCTCGCGATGTGACTGCTCTGTCTAAGAAGGTCATCTTCTTGCTACATCGATTTGATGTCAAAGACTTTGGATCTGCAGAATCTTCAGCGAAGACACGGAAGATGCTTTCCGAAGCAGAGGTCAAGCTGGAAGAGATCATCTCGTTGTTGCGACAGGCTGCCTTGACAGAAGGTCTCGGATCGCTGGATCCACCAGATTCACAGTTGGATGCGTCAACCAAGCGACTTCGAGCACAGCGATACGAGCGCAACATCGGCGGCGGACTCGAGGAGTTCATCGAGGCCATCTCCTTCTATCACTACCTTCGCACTGGACAACTCATCACGCTTCAACAGATTCAATGTCGATTCCTGGCTGAGCCAATCTCAGAATCACGATTCTATGCTGACCAATCGGAAGTCCCGACATCATCAGCCTCGCCAAGCGACCCCGCGTTACACGTTCCCACGCATCGATACCTCTTAGGCCTATCCGACTTGACAGGCGAGCTGATGCGTTTCGCCACCAACGCCGTCGGTCAAGGAGATACAGGTCAGGTGGTCAAGCAAGTGCTAGGCCTCACTCGGCAGCTCCGAGACGCACTCGATCCTTTCGTGCCGCTAGTACGTGACCTCAAAAAGAAGCAATTCGTCACAAATCAGAGTCTGCGCAAGATCGAAGATAGTAAGTACCGTCCTAGTCACCGCTCAAGCTCAAAGGTGGCGCAGCTGACACGTCTCTGCGATCTTATCTCGCTGCAGTTCTCTATGCTATCACAGTCCGCTCTGCAGAATATGGCTCGGATCCGCAAGCACTTCAGGAAATGGTGCGGAGAACTTTGGCCTCATCCTCAGCGCCAAACTCTCGCGATGACGATGAGTAGCCTTGCACGAATTTGGCAGATAACAGACAACGCAATCCTGTGAAAAGTCTTTACGTGCAAGCTAGCAAAGAATGACAGTAATCATTGCAGATTAGGTGACTTAGCAGAACACGGCCTGACCAGAATGCAAATGCGAAAGGACAGACGAAAGATGATTCAAAGCATCGAAGAGAATGTGAGTGTGCATGTGTATGCTTGTTTTGTTTGCGCTGTGCGCTGCCATGCTGGGTTTCCCTTTTCAATCGAGAGGCAGCTGTGCTCGCGCTGCTAGCTTGGCGTACTCTTTTTCAATCACCGACCCAAGCTGTGCCTCTGCCTCAGCTTCGCCTTGCTCATCGTCACTGATGCAAGGCGTCTGATCGCGCAACGAGCGCGCCTGCGAGCCTCGACGTGACGAAGGGGCGAGCACTCCATACCCGAATGGTTTCACAGCGTCGCCGACGGCTGTTGACGGACGATTGCCACTGTTGCTGCCGTCGCTGGTGCCTCCTCGGCTCCTGATGCCCGTCGACGATGAAGTGCGTATTTGTACGCTTTTGTTCTCTCGTGGCGACGTACCGGATCGAGGCCTTGCAGACGCTGATGCACGGCGTCCGCGAGCGTCAGCTTCAGCACTGTGAATGGTGGTCTCAGACTCCCCTTCTTGGCCCTCGCTCGCTTCAAAGCTCTGGCTGGAGGATGCAGTGTTGCCTCGAGACGTACGCGGACGTCCGTCATCGACTGCAAGACTCGCCGACAAAACCTGTGGACCATGCACATGTGATGCAGCTCGGTCGCGCGAGTCCTCTTCTACAGTGTTGAGAAAGGCGAACAAGGCATCCTCATCCGCTGCGGGTGCGGACAGAAGAGGAGATGCCGCCAGGCCCATGCTGGACGGTCCAGATTCAGAGATGAAGCCACGAGGCATCACCGTCATTTGCGAGGCTACCGACTCGGACGGAGATAGTGAGGGCGAAGACCAGTTGGGTGCTGTCTTCGGCCGCGGCGTGCATTGTTGATCCTGCGCGAGCGGATCCTGGTTTAAGAATGCGAAAGACTTTGATGTGGGCGAGCCCAAGCTGTCACCTGTTACACCTCGTCGTTGGGTATCTTGCTCTGCTGCAGAAGCAAACTGTACACGCCCTGGAGGTGTCAGATTGAGAGCAGCCGAGTCAAAAGCGGATGCTGGCGGTACCGAAGATGCTGTGGCTGGGCGGGGAATCGACTTGCGCAGATGCATCGGTCTCGTTCCGAAGTGCGCGGCGGCCTTGACACTGTCGAAATCGTACACCTCCTTCCGGTTGGGCTTGAGGCCGGCAGACAGAGGTGGCGAGGTGATGAAGGTGCGGCGCTTCTCTTCCATCACAAATCCATGCTGGTCCTCCGACTCAAGGTCGTCATCGTGAGCTGAAGACCCGAAGGCTAAATTACTCTGTGGGTCTGCCTCGATAGTGAGACTATCTGAAGACTTGAGCGAGCTGGTCATCGGATGCGACTGCGAAGGGGCTGAGTTCAAACGGGTCTGCAGGTTAGGCGCCGATTGTTGACGGGAAATCTCTCCAGCCGAAGTCGGACGTTGCGTCGTGAAAGTAGCTGAAGCATCTCGTTCGCCAGTGTGGGATCGAGACGACGTTGATGAGCCCAGACGTCGCGAGTAGGCAGGGGCAGGTCCACTCTGACACATTCTTCGCTCGCCGCGCAGAGGCTCTGATCCGCGACGGTGGGGGACCACGAGGTTGTCACGAGCAATGACGATTGTGCTGGGAGTAATGCTGACAGCGTCGGTGTGGGCGTCTATACCTGCTTGGCCCGCCTCCATCTCGCGCATCTGCTGTGTGGCACCGAGGGAAGTCGGTGTTCTTGGAATGGAGCGCAAGGACTGACTCGACGGGGTGCGAGGTTTGAGTTGGGGGCGGAACTCTCCCTCGACGTAAAATGCAAGCGAATCGTGCTTTTCGTGCTTATCCCTGTTCCGACTTGGTCGTGCCGGTTTTGTCGGTACACTTTCGAGGTTGTTGCCATCGGTTGGATCGTTGCTGGGTGTGTAGACCGAGTTGACGTCGTTACGACTGAAAGATGCACCTCGATGCTCTTCTGCCCAAGCTGGAAAGTAGGAGGGCGGTCTGTTGATGTTGTGTGGTGCCAGCTCGCGTGTCTGTCGCCATGCACGTCGAAAGATGCGGCCGGCCATGGAGCTCGCGACAGCCACGCTTGCGACGATGTTCATCATGCGGTAGGCATAAGTGTCGGTCAAGACGTAGACGAGAAGCGCCGAGATGAGAAAGAGGAACTGAATAGCGAAGAAGGCGGTGGTCTTCTGGACAAGCATGGTCTTTACATCCTCGGCATCGAGATTGTGTCGGCTGGAGGGGAAAAGTCCATGAAGGAGACCACGCCAACCAGCTTTGTTGAGCTTGCAGACGGTGACGACAAGGCAGAGCAGGTCAAAGATGAGCAGCGCACCAAAGACCCCGACGACGTAGAGACCGTTGAAATGCCACGCGCAGAAGTTGGAGGTAGGGAGTTGGGTTCCGCCGCTCATGATGGGGAGGAGGACGGCAAAGGCGACGACCAAGAACCAGGCTGAAACGACGAGAGAGACGATCTTTTGCTGCATATGCCATATTGAGCAGGCACGGAGGCAGAAGACGAGCATGGTTGCACTGATGGCGACGCTGAACAAAGCGGTGCTGCCCTTCATCCATGCGTCGCAATGGTTGGTCATGATGACGCTGTTTGTGACGGCGGTGATAAGCCATGCTAGACTGATGTATCGCGAGAGGAGGTAGGCTATTGAGTAGATGCAAGAGAAGCTGCTGGACCAAGTTGTCTCCTTGATGACACGAAAGTCGAAGGAGATGGTGGAGACAATGTCCCACCCGAGGGCGCCCATCCACATGGAAAAGTAGATGAGGCCAATGATGGCAGCATGTGCGCTCTCTGGGTTGACATGGCGAAAGAGGTTGTCGCTGGAAGGGTTGACTACAAAGATCTGAGGGATGGTGGCATCGATGGGAGTTGCTATGGAGAAGTTGCTGAATGGAAGTGCTGCTGAGGGTATGGTAGAGTTGGGCCAAACAAAGATATTTATATAGTCGAAACCGCGCTGATCGACCAGCGAAGCAGGGCTGAGGTAGAAAGGCATGGCGGTAGCCAATGTGTGGCGGCACCGTCAGTGGCTGATGAGCCAGCGAGGGGTGCCGAGTGGCTTTGAAGTAGTCCGGTCGATGCTGGCGTGAGGAGAGACAATTAGAGTTTTCAGATCTGCCGATACAATGGAAATGAATGTGATGAGCTTGCGGGACGTGATGGAGAAACGAGTCGCTGCTAGTGTAAAGATCGGATGAAGGCAAAGTCGTTCCGTACAAAGAGCAGGTGGAGAGAGCAATGGAATGGGGTTGAGCCGGGCCAGCGCCTCTAGGGAAGAATTGTTGAGATACGCTGGTAGGGTTGTGGGTCTGCGGGACGGTAGAGTGTTAAAGAACAGACGCAGTGGGATGAATCGAGAGTCGAGTCTCAAGCTCGAGCTAGGATTGGATCGGTGCAATTGAACGCCGGTTGGAAAGGATGGTCGGGTGTTGGTGGGGGTGGGTCGTGTCGCGAGACCGCAGTTGACTGATTTGTGAATGGACGGCGAAAAGAGCGGTGAATATGATGATGAAAGCGGATGAAAGGGATGTGGAAAGATGATGTGAGGATGGTCGTGATGAGCAAAGTGACATACGCCAGCCTTTGAAGTGTGATAGTATCACGGACCTCTCGGATTGTTTGCTTTCTTGGCGAGGAAAGAGCTTTGCAGCGGACTGGCATGTTTTAGACTAAGAGAGTGCATTCGGCTAAGTGAGTTGTAAGTTAACAACCAGCAACTCTTTCTTACATTTTTGCCGCCGTATGCTGTTGGATCAAAAGGGTTCTTGTGGAAACTGTGGATCTGCATGACAGCTGAGCTCAAACGCCGCTCGTTGAGTGAAGCGGATAAATTGAGATTAAAAATCAGAAGTGCACTTGAGCTGCTCTCTAGCAAAAGAAGACGAGAGCGGCGGCGGCAACGGCGGCGGATACGGCGGCGGATGATCCGAGAGAAAAAGAAGCAAAACGGAAAGCAGCTGAGACAGAAGCGTCAAGAATGATCAAATGAGCGCGGGGGGGCGTGTGTGCGTGAGAGAGTGAGGAGCAATTTGATTTTTAGCCTGAGGAAAAAAAAAAAAAAAAAAAGGAAACGGACATGGCTCGCTCTTGCTCCTCCAACTGCTGCATGTAACCTACGTCGCTCTGATCTCCCTTTTCTCCGTGTCGATTCCCAAGCCAACGTTATGCATGCATGCATTGTGAGCACTCGCGTGATCTTCGGTGGGCCGGCCTTCAACACTCCTCTTCGTGGGCCGGGGCCGAAGCCGAAGATGGCCCGCATACACACACACACACACTCATCATCGACCAGGCTATCGGTTCATCCGCTCCAAGTTCCCAGGGAAAGGGAGACAGCAGACGAGTTTGACCAAGCATCTCAAGCTGCAAGGTGAATTTCTCCTTCTCCTTCGAAAAGGGTTGGTGGCGTAACTTATCGGCAAAGCAAATTTAGGCGAGTCAAAAATCTGACCGGGACGCAGTGGTCCACCTCAACTTGAATTTTCAACGTTCGCTATTTTGCAGAAAGCTGTCAAAATCGTAGCAAAGCAATCCTCCTACTGTTTTGACCGTTCTCGATGCTTGCCTATGGTCCGTTAGATATGAGTTGCATGCAATTGAGCTTTGGGGTTAGCGTGGCAGGTGAGGCTCAGGAGACACGTAAAATGTACATGCTCGCTCCTTGCGGCCTTTCCATGTCTAAGCGAGACAGCCAAGGCCATGCTACACCCATGCCAGGCGCTCAACCCGTCGGATCTCGCCAATTTCTCTTTCGCTTCGGAACCGTCTTCCGTTTGAGCTCTTTTTGAAAACTCTCGCTAAGGAAGGTGATGATTATTTTCCTCACTTGTCTACCAAACAAATCAAGCACCGAAAGAACAAGGTTGAGGCGGAGTGCCAAATTTCTGCTTCTGAGTTTCGAGTCTAATCAGCTGTCACCGCTTTTGTCCTTCGATGCGATTTCTGCGTCGACGCTTCCGCCGGAGAAAGACGCTTTTCTTTATGCTTCGACGACTCGAAGCTGGAGAAGACGAGGTGGCTAGCATGATCAAGACTACCCGATTGGCAATTAAAAGAAAACCCGTCTTGGATCAAATTTGCCTTCTTCAGCGGGGCTATTCACCGCCGCCAAAGCTACTGTAGATTTACCCATGCTAGTGCGGACTCGGAAGTGTTCGATGCATGTACTCGTAATTGACCGTCGCCCTCTCACGACTGGAAAATAAATGATTTTGGTTCCATCGGAGCACCAGCTGCCGACGGAACGGCGAAGTTTCAAATAAGAATCGCCGATTTAGCCTCGAATGATAGCTTTGAATCGGGCAGAATGAATGGAATGCGAATTTAAGCCTTGCTTTTGCGGTGTTTCGCAGCTCATCTTCTGCCATTCACAAATGTGATTGTTACCCCACACTCGCTTACAGTAACTAGCACCACACCCGGGTCTTCTTCCTTCCCGCTGCAGGGCCGTTGGCGCGGGGCAAAAGCTCTTCTGTCCTTACGACAATCGCAAAAAGCACTTTGCCAAAACAGAGCTCGACCTCGCTTGAGAGTCTCTTTCTCTCTCTCTCTCCACGCGGCGGACCGGCTGCCACTGTATCCGGTCCCGCCCTGCCCTAGACCGGAACTGATCTCGCAAATCTGTCTATTGCTTTTCTCTTCATCTCTTCTGAGCTTCATTCTCGACCTCGGTAGCCACTTGCGAGCCACATTTGCAACTGTGGAGAGCTAGATACGCACACTTACATAATAGCTGGGCAAAGGGCATCACGGAAGTTGAGCGAGACATCGATTAGACTCGACCCACCCCACCGCCAACCTTCGTGTTTCATCATTCTTCCTTCTCAAACCCTCCGAACCATTAGTCTGCTTCGCTGACTACATATACAGCACCTTCTCGACTGGGTCCTTCCTCGAAATTGCGCCTCTTCCTTGCTGCTGGCGTTCTCATAGTCGACAGCCATGACGCAACTCAGCAGCGACTTTAGCATCCCGCTCGGTCCCTACACCATCTACGACCCAAAGACAGGCGTTTACGCTTCCAGGTTGCCACCTCCTCAAGTCCCGTCCGAGTCCATCTTCCAGTACTGCTTGGGCAGCGTCAGCTTCGACGATGCAACTCCGGCTATCACGGAATGTTCGACGGGTCGATACATCTCGTGAGTTTCCCTCATTCTGTGCGCAAATGTCTAATGCTCAATGAAGCTGACTTCTTCGATCCATCGCCTTTCGTCTCTGTCGGTCAGATATGGCGATCTCAAGCTGCGAGCTCAGCGTTTTGGTCTTGGCCTCATCACAAAAGCCAAGCTCAAACCTGGCGACACCATCCTCGTAGCTCTTCATTCATCCATCGAATTCGCAGTCACCGTCATGGCCGCTCAATTCGCCGGCCTTCGAGTCGCACTCGCCAACCCCGACTACGCCCGCAAAGAGCTCAAACACGTATACAATCTCATCAAGCCCAAGAAAGTCATCATTCACAGCACCTACCTCGGTCGTGTAGCCGCTGCCAACATCAAAACTTTTACCGTCATCCTCACCGATACCAAGCTGGGTCGAGGCGGTGTGCTTTCCATCGGCGAACTGCTTGCCGACGAAGCCGAAGCAAAGGCAGCGCTGCCGTTCGTACCGGACGACCTCAATACAACAGCCTATCTGCCCTCATCCTCCGGCACCACAGGTTTGCCCAAAGCTGTCCAAATCTCGCACAAGAATCTAGTATCGATGCTATCAATGAACCTCAACACTCCAGGCTTCATTCCCGATGGCCTCGTCGCCAACCAAGTTCGAATGCTCAGCTTCCTCCCCTTCTTCCACGCTTACGGCCTCAACGGTCAGCTTCACTTGACCCTCCGTATGCGCGGTCAACTCTTCATCCTTCGACCTTTTACCGCAGACTCGCTCTGCAAAGCGCTACAGACGCATAAAGTCAACATGCTCAACTGTGTCCCACCAGCACTCACCAAGCTCGCCAAACACGCTGGTACAAACCGAAGCGTCTTCTCCACCGTCAAGCGTATCCGCTGTGGAGCAGCCCCTTTGGACGCCGAGACAGAAGCTCGAGTCTCCGAGTTGACCGGCGTCGAAGTCAAACAAGGTTGGGGGATGACTGAGCTAACTCTTGCCGGCCTTGACCCGTCGAGCGGCTCTCAAACCCCTGGCTCAGTCGGTTCTCTGATCCCTTCAACACTAGCCAAAGTCGTCGACGTATCCAGTGGCAAACCTGTCGAGCCTGGACAACGCGGTGAGCTACAAATCAAAGGCAATCAAGTGTTTCAAGGCTACCTGTCCAACGAAGAAGAAACAAAAGCGGCTTTTACAGCGGACGGATTCTTCCGAACAGGCGACGTCGTCATCGTCGACGCTCGCACCGGCGAATTCAGCATCGTAGATCGAATGAAGGAGTTGATCAAGTATCAAGGTTTTCAAGTCGCACCTGCTGAGCTGGAAGGCATTCTAATCACTCATCCGAGTGTGGCTGCTGCAGCCGTTGTCGGGCGGTACGACAAATCCACTGCCACCGAATTGCCCTGTGCCTTTGTCGAGCTTAGCAGCAATAATGGTGGACCGAAAGGACAGTCAAAAGACAGCCTGGCGCAAGAGATCGACCAATTCGTCCGCTCCAAAGTCTCGCATCACAAATACCTGCGCGGTGGTATCCACTTTGTCGACAAAGTGCCTGTCAGCGCAAGCGGTAAGATCCTACGCAAAGAAGTCAGAGCAATGCTTCAGACCCTCGAACAGCAACAATCGACATCGCCGCGAGCGCATCTGTAGAACCAATGCCAGCCTGGTATTCAAATTCAAGAGCTTGTTCACATCACATCGCCCATTATCACACAGTGCCACAGCTTGTCAAAAGACACTTGTCACTCGACGAACAAACCCGTGAATTGTGACGATACCAATACATGAAAAAAATCTCGTTCCAACAACGAGCACAGAATACAATCGACTACAAAGCCAACATCACATCAAAGCACTCTGCACCTTCACTGCGGTGATTGAAAGAACTGCTGCCGTTGAGGAGCAAATCCTTGTTGCTGCGGATTGCCACCTTGAGCCTGCGCCTGTGCTTGCATATGCGCCATATACTGCTGGCGAATCTGCTGCTGCAATTGCGGTGGCAAGTTCTGAAAGCTGGGCATGCCCGTCATTCCCATCCCTTGCTGTTGCTGCTGCGGTTGTGCTTGCTGCGTCGGTGAAGCTGCTGCGGCAGGAGATCCTTGCTGCAACCCAGGCGGTTGGAATCCAAAGTTGGGCTGCTGCTGGCCAGTAAAGTCAGCCACAGAGGCCATGGTCGCTGGGCTTGGAGCCGACTGCAGCTGCGAAGCATCAAAGGCGAGGTTGGACGATCCAGTGCGGTTTCGTCCGCCTGCGCTCGTCATGCTACCCACCGAACCCGAGCTTCCCGGTCGCTTCTGATATGGCTGTCCACCCAACGGCGTACCTGTCCTTCCTGGCGCATTGCCACCGAAAGCGCTCGCAGATGGACTGGCTTGAGACTGGCCTGGGCTGTTGGAATGTCGGCTCGCTGGTCGTGTCGTCGCTGGACTCGAGACACAGCCCATGCCTCCATTCGGTTGCTGCATCGTGGCCGGACTACCCACAGCTGAGCCTTGACCGCCTGCGCCGCCCTGCATTGACTTTTGACGGGCCAAAGCTGCATTCTGCAGCGATGTCATGTGCTGAAGTTGCACCTGCAAGGGCATGGTCTTGAAATCAGTCACGTAGTTAATCATGAAAGCGACCCAAGGATGAGTTCCCTGCCCACGATGGTGAGACTGGAGAGCGTGCAGGTTGACGAGCGCGTTGGGACCAAAGGCCTGCAGAAGCGCCTGAGCTTGTGGGTTGTTGGGAATGTTTTGAGCAGCTGGTGGTGCAATTGGCACTGGAGGGACCAAAGACAGATCGGGAATATTGCTGAGCAGTTGCGGCAGTTGTTGTGATTGCTGCTGTGCACCTTGTTGCGCCGAGGCTGCGGAGGTGGACGCCGAACCTGGGCCGACGTTGGAAGGCATCGCCGTCGAGGCGTCTGTGGGAGCAGTAGGAGTAGCCGCGTTCGCACTGACTTGCTGCAGGTTCGAAGCAGACGATGGTGTCCCAGCCGCAGAAACGTCTTGGGATCGATCAATGCCTTTGCTCGCTGCACGCTTTCTCGAACCATCGCCGCCAAAATCAGCAGTAGAGTCCCGAGATCGCTTCTTCCCGTCTGCCGATGGCGAGTTCGATTGATGAGCAGCACCAAAGAGCGCAATAAGCTTGTCAAACAGGGCGGGAAGCGGCGAAGAGGGTGCATGCTCGCTACGCGGGAATGGTTCAAGTCGGGGCAAGGCACCCTTGGGAGGCGCCCTTCCGCTGGGGTCCACGCTCTTGCCAGCCTGATCGGCGATGCTGGCGAGGTAACCCAAGTTGGCTTGCAGACGAATGGCTGCTTCGCGGTAGAATGGGTCCATGATGAGTTCCTTGGCCTGCATTTCCACGCAGAGACGAATGAGCTCCTTGTTGATACGCAGGATGAGCGCTACTCGGCTTTCGCGTGCAGGCGTGGAGGGTTGAGAGCCGCTCGGCTGGGCTGCTGACGCCCCATCTGCTGGGGTTCTCTTCTCTGGTGTCGCCGGCATTGAAGTAGTCGCAGCTTCCGACGCTACAGCGGCTGGTACAGCAGGAGCCACCGCAACGACATTATCGCCGGAGGACGGTGGCTGAGCAGACGTGTTGTCATCCTGAACTTTGGACCCTTCCTGCTGATCTGAGTTGGAACCAGCTGGCTTCATAGCGTCATCTTGCTTCTCCGCGCTCTCAGCAACCTGCGTTAGAGACGTCTCTGCTGTTTCGTTATTCTGTGTCGGAGCCGTGACCTGTTCCTGTTGTTTTGCTGTTGGTTTGGCAGTGGCATCGGCGTTTTGGGTGGTGGAAGGGTTCGTAGCTGTTGCCGCTGTCGTCGTAGCTGCTGCTGCTGCTGAGGTCTCCGAAGCTGGAGCGCTTGTCGTAGTTGTGCTTTCTGACGAAGGGGCTACAATAGTTGCAGGCTTAGATTGCTCGGGCTCTAACGTGCGTGTCGGCTGGGCGGATTGTACGTCTTCGCTGCCCGAAGCGACTGGCGGTACGGTTGTGGAGTTCGTTCCTATCCCAGACAACGATGCAGTTTGTTGTTCCGGTGCGGAAGAATCCATAGCGGTGATTGTGTCTGCTGCAGATGTCGACCCTTGAGTTGGGCTGGCGTATTCGTTGGCGATTGTGGGCTCCGTTGTGGACGCAAGGTTTGCGGCCTCGGATCCTGACACGGCTGGTTGAGGATTACTCGAAGCATCTGCCGATGCATCACCTGCGGCGGATAGGCCTGGCGCTGTGGTAACATCTCCTAATACGTTTGCAGATGTGCTCTCTGTGACGGTTTGAACCGGTAGTGACACGGCAGTGCTGTCGGAGGCAGCCGTGGACTCGTCGACAGGAGCTTCGGCGGATGTCACGGCAGAAGGTACAGCAGCTTGCTCGGCGACGGCAACGAGCGGCTCTGCTGATGCTTCAGATTGCCCTGCAGCCTCGCCCGTTGTGTCGAGGAGGGCAGCACCGGCTGCCTCTGCGGATGATGATGGTGGCTGCGCAGTTGACTCTTCCTGGACAGGTGCTGCAGACGTCTGTTGTGGTGCCTCTGTCTGGTCCTCGGGCTTCAAATCATCGTGTGCTAACTCTGATGGAACGGTCTCCGGGATGGCGGTGGAGATATCGTGTGTGGTCTCCGCTGGTGGAGCGATTAGCTCTGACGTAGAATCCATCGCGTCAGATGTGTGAGGAATTTTTCAAGCCGTCGAATCGAAGGGGTATATAGCAGGCAGGTAGAGCGAAGCCGAACAGACTGAGCCTCCAATTGCGTCCTGATCACAGCTTGGCGCAAGCGATGTCGTAGTTAATGCGAATTGGCGGTTAGATGAGTCGACGGAAGCTCTTAGCAGAGCGGATGGCTGCTTGTGCCTGTGCCTGCTCCGATGCTTGCTTGAAAGCCGGGATGCGGACAGATGGAGCTGATGCGCAAGTTAGATTGCAGAAGCAGATGAAGTGCAAGATGATAGCTGGTAAAACAGAGCACTGTCGAGCAAGATGAAGAAGGAGGAGAACAAGGAGGAGCAGGATCGTATGGTGGTCAGAGCGTAAAAGCGGATGCTGGGAAGAAACCGAAATTTTAGGGCGCCGAAGCTGCGCAGACCATGTCCGTTTTTAGCGACGCGTCCTAGAAAAATGACAATGGAACAAGACTGGCCAGCTGCCCGTTTATTGATTGGATTCGCGTTTATGGAAGACCCAATTTTCCGAGAGTGATTTCTGAGCCTCAATTTCAAGCTGGAATTTTTTCGTTTCGTTTAGCACAGCTCCTCGTTCGAAGCTGAAGAAGCTCTTGTCATGATGGATCGACGTTTGCTCGATGTTGCGATTGAAAAGCGGCTCTTATTGCATTGTTCAGTACTCGTTTAGCAGTAAAAATCCGGATGTGAATCGCTATTTGATATCTTTGACCAGCTTCAGACACTCGGCCACCACCTGTAACAGACCCTTTCGCGCTTCTTGCACGTGTGCGGGTCCGGAGCTCTGCTGGAGTTGCTTGACATGATAGCTGAGACTCTCATGCAGCGCAGCTTGCGCCTTTGCTTGGTCGAGCCCACCTCTGCGGTTTAAGCTCTTAACTGATGACTCTGTAAGATACTGCAAGACGTTGAGGAGCACGTAGCTGGCGCGCATACTGAGGTTGATACCGTTGAGTTGTATCTCTGCCTCAATTTCGGAGCTGCTTTTCTTCGGGTCAAGGAAAGTGGGTCGTAGATCAGCTCGCTCCAACTCGTTCCTCTCTGTATCGTCGGATCGGTCTAGAACTAGATTGGAAAGCAAGACTGGGAAGAGCCGGTCCAGAGTCAAGAGAGCTTCGGTTGCTTTGGTCGACTCGGTGACCATTGCCAGGATCGCAAGGCAAGCCATCCTAGTGGCGAGTGACGGCTCTCCGCCTACTGAAGCTGCTGACCCCGAAGCAGATGCTTGCATTTCTGTGTTGAAATTGTTGAATGCCCAATCGTCGACTTCAGACAGACCGAGAAGCATCCTGAGGCGTAAAGTGAGCCTGTCTTGCGAATCCTCTGCCGGATTTTCGGCGTCTTGAGATGCAGAACCGGTGGCGATAAAGTAGTTGAAGACCGGCTCGACCTGCAATAGATTGACGAGAAGCTCGATCCATGCTCTCCGAAGCATTGCGTGATCTTCCATGAGAAGCTGTTCGCATGCCTGTGCTAGAATGGAGTTGGTGCTGAATGTCGTGCTTCCATCTTGTGCGTCCTTTGTGACAGCATTGCCTCGGTCTAACGAGAATGCCGCAATTCTGGTGCAGACTTCGAGGGAGAGTGACGCCAGATTGGTGAGTGCAAGCAGCGCTTCGAACTTCTGCAATCGAGACGCCGGTGGAGAGAGCAAAAGCGTTCCGATGACCGAGGACACTGACAAAAGTCCGTCCGAAGAAGGGAAGAGCAGACTGGGATTCAAGGATATGAGCAGCTTGGCCAGTGCCTGCAATGGGGCAAGGTCTTCCGTAGTAACGTCTGAAGCTGTCGAGCCTCCTGACGAGCGTGCAAATAGTCCATTCGTGACATTCACGGCCTGTTGGTTTCGGGCTCCTTTGGACTCGGAAGGTAGCAGCTTGTGCAGCACTGGAGCTGACAAAGCAAGGACTGCTTTGAGCGCGCCCTGTTGGACCGCCTTGCCACGCATGATGCGATCCTGTTTGGTGAGTAGCGCTAGCAAAGCATCCCCACATGCTCGACGCACGCTCTGGCTTGGATTGACTTTCCAGTTGTCTGTTTTTGGTCCGGTTGTGATATTGCTGTCAGAAGGCGGCGGACCGGTTGTGGCGATGTTCGTGAGTGTTTCAACGCCTCTGGCTTCGAGTACAGCGACACATCTCTTCTCTACTCTGGGTATTGTCTCGAAGTCCTCTTCCTCCTCGGCTTGCTTGTCACCTTGCTTGCTTCCTTCAGCATTTGCAAAGTTGCGAAGACGACGGACTTGCTTCTCCTCGGCTGTAAGTGTAGGCGGATACGCAGTGACGTTTGTCAGAATAGTGGCGAGACCGAGCTGAAGGGCGCCATCGAATCTCTGGCTGTCGACATCCGAGGTCTGCTTGGCTTCCACGTTCTTGGGCGCGGTCATATCGAAGCCGGTGCACAAAACGTCGAGCAGTGGACGGTCTGTTGCTACGCGCTCCTTGAATGCTGGTTGGACGGTGAGATAAGCCAGCACTTCGAGGCAGCTGAGCTCGACAATTCGATGAGTTTCTGAGTGGGTCTTCTCGACAGATGATGCAGATGCTTTGGATCCAGGAGGTCGAGATGCAGTGTTGAGCAGCTCAAATTGTACTGTGCGGTAGAGGGTATCATCTTTGCGCTTGCGTTCGGATCTGCTGGCTTGGATCTTGCGGATATGATCTTGCTGCGATGTTGGTTGGGAGGAGGCTGACTGAGAGAGGTCTTGCATCGCTTCTGCAGCCGCAGCGCAATAGACCTTGATGTCAGCTAGACCGGCGACGATTGCCACTGCCTCTGTCTTGCGCTGCTGCCCTGCTGGTCGTGATGAGCCGTGTGGAGCGGAAGCGATGTCGAGCCAGTCTAGAACAGCCTGCTGCCCTGCGAGATACTTTCTTGTTGCTGTCGAGTTGGCAGCAGAAGAAATAAGCTCAGCCACTGCCAGGCTGACTAGCTCTTCGTCCGATAACGGCAGTGCTGAGGGCTGCTCTTCGGCTTTTCCGTCCTTGGTGAGACGCGTGACAGCATTACAAGCATCTGGAGCTTCAAGCACGAGATCGATGATGCCGTCGGCTGTGAGAATGTCGTGCGCTTCGGTCGGCAGCACGCTGAAGAGAGCTGAAAGGAAGTGAAGGGCTGATAGCAGACTTTGGGGTGTAGTATCAGCTAATTTTGATCGTATCACAGGCGTCAAGAGTTGAGTAATGTTTTCGTCGATGGCTTTGGTGGGAGTCGGGGCACTTTTCGAGCCGTCGGAGGCTGTCCGAACATTCGCGGAAGAAGATCGCGAGGCTAGAGTGAGAAGCGCAGCACTTCGAGCCTGCTTGAGCTTTGCTAGTGCTGAAACATCATTTGACGTTGATGGTCCGTCGGAGGAGCCTGCCGGAGCGTGGGAAAGTGGCACGAACGCGTCAACGAAAGTGTGTGCAGTTGCGGTCGACAACGGATCATCCGACACCGAGAAGCGTCGAATGCTTTCGACCAGCTCGTCCTGCATCGTGGCGATACAGTTCAGACAGGGTTCTGATAGGTGACGGTGGAGCGTGGGTGTTGGTCTCTGCTGTCAGTCCAAGTCGCTTGCAGGGTGTGTGTTGGCTTCTTCGGAAGTGGAGTTAGCCAGTTCGGGACTCGGAGCTGCACGTGCGATCAACCTAACAAAAATGGATTTTTTTGGCGCAGCAAGGCGAAGGGTCGCTGCTGCTGCGCTGAGCCTTGCTTTTCCTTCCTGGAAATTTTTTCGGAAGCTGAGTGAGTGAGAGTGTGACTTTCAAGAAGATGCTTCTTTCTCGTGTCTCTTTCATCACCTTTGTCACATCATCGCCATTCACCTACGACCGCCTTTCCTCTGGTGCATTGCGCAGCTGAATCAGTTGCGATACACCAATTCTCCTCTCCCATTCTCTCATTGGTCGACATTCGTCACCGCTCCTCAGCGCTGCGTAGCGCGCTTCATCCTTCGAATCCTCTACCGCAGTCAATCACACATCCGTCCGTTGTCGCCAACGAGCAGCGTCGTAAGGCTATACTCTTCAAGCTTGTAGCGGACATTCACAGTGAATTCAGCTCTCCTCCGCCGCGACTCTCTCCTCAGCCCGCATTGGCTGGCTCTTCTGAACAGCTCCCACAGCCAGCATCACCTTTCGAGCCAGCAGTAATTCCGATATGTCCACCGCGCCATAGCCAGCACACATTCACGCACATAGCATCTCTTGGTATCGAGGTCCTGAAGCCAGCCCAGATCGGATCTAGTGGTGCCGATTCAAAACTGGACGGAGGCGCGTTCATTTGAACACACACACACACACGCACCCAGTCACGCCTCTCCTCCATCTCAATCTCACGCTGGCCACGCTCGGCTGTACCCATTCGTCACCATGAAGCAGCTCGTATCCCAAGATGCGCCTAAAAAGATCAAGCACATCCAGTTCGGTGTGCTGTCCAAGCAGGACATCGTCAACATGTCCGAGATTGAGGTCACCACCAGAGATCTCTACACCATCGGCGAATCAGAACGAAAGCCTGTCGCAAACGGTACTCTAGATCGACGCTTGGGTGTTTCAGATAAGAATTCGTTGTGCGAGACCTGTCATCTCAAGATGGCGGATTGTGTCGGTCACTACGGCTACATCAAGCTCGTTCTTCCCGTATTCCACGTCGGCTTCTTCAAGCACACCGTTGCGATCCTACAGAGCATTTGCAAGAACTGCGCCACCGTCCTCCTCGAAGAACCTGACCGCAGAAAGTTCTTGAAACGTTTCCGTCGGCCCAACCTCGAGAATCTCGATCGTACCAGAACCTTCAAGGCGGTCAACACCATCGCCCGCAAGGTTCTCTATTGTCCCAAGTGCGGATACACCAATGGTACCGTCAAGAAGCAAGGTCAGCTCAAAATTGTTCACGAAAAGTTCAGAGCCAAAAAGACCGCAGCAGAACACGACGAGTTCAAGGCTTCTTTCGCCACAAACATCAGAATGGGCAACGGCGACATCTCACCACATCTAAACAAGGCTCAAGAAGATCTCAACCCACTCAAGGCGCTCGATCTCTTCAAGCGCATCTCTGATGAAGACTGCGAGCTGCTGGGTTTGCGGCCCGAATTTGGTCGTCCAGAAGAATACATCTGGCAGTACATCTGCGTGCCACCAGTCTGCATTCGCCCCTCAGTCGCTCAAGATGGCGCAACCAACGAAGACGACGTCACCATCAAGCTCACAGAAATCATCTTCACAAACAGTCTGCTCAAGCTTGGCCTGGTCAAGGGCGGCAAAGGCACCACCACCAGTCAACTTGTGCAGCAATGGGAGTTCCTCCAACTCACCGTCGCCCTCTACATCAACTCGGAACTGCCAGGTGTACCCACTCAACCAGGCCAAAAGCCAAGCAGAGGTTTCTGTCAGCGACTCAAGGGTAAACAAGGTCGATTCCGTGGTAATTTGTCCGGTAAGCGTGTCGACTTTTCCGGTCGAACCGTCATTGGTCCAGACCCGAACCTCAAGATCGATGAAGTTGCCGTCCCTCAGAGGGTGGCCAAGATTCTCACATACCCAGAACGAGTCTTCGAACACAACATCGAACAGTTGCGGCAGGCCGTTCGCAACGGTACAGACGTTCACCCAGGCGCCAATTACCTCATGGATGGCAAGACAGGTTTCAAGCGCTTCCTCAAGTTCCCAGGCATGCGCGAGGAGCTTGCGCAAAAGCTGCGTGTCGGCGATATCGTCGAGCGCCACATCCGCGACGGCGACATCGTCCTCTTCAACCGACAGCCTTCGCTCCACAAACTCTCGATCATGTCGCACAGAGCCAAGATCCGCCCATGGCGAACCTTCCGTCTCAACGAATGTGCGTGTAACCCGTACAATGCCGATTTCGACGGCGACGAGATGAACATGCACGTTCCACAGACAGAGGAGGCAAGGACCGAGGCCACCGTCCTCATGGGCGTCAAGCACAACCTGGTCACTCCGCGAAACGGAGAACCCATCATTGCTGCTATTCAAGATTTCATCACTGCTTCCTACCTCATCTCGAAACGTGACCGATTCTTCGATCGAGCGCAGTTCTCGCAGATCTGCAGCTACTTTGCCGATGCGGATCTGCAGATCGATCTCCCTCCGCCCGCCATCATGAAGCCCGTCCGGCTTTGGACGGGCAAGCAAGTCATGTCGTGCCTCATTCGACCCAACCGAAACGTCCCACACCTCGTCAACTTGGAGGCACAGTGTCGAACTTTCGAGAAGCCGACCGGCGGTCATCCCAAAGACATGTCTCCCAACGACGGCTGGCTTGTCATCGTCAACAGCGAGGTCATGTGTGGTGTATTCGACAAGTCGACCGTAGGTGATGGCAAAAAGAACTCGGTATTCGGTGTCATGCTGCGCGATTATGGTCCAGATGCAGCCATCACAGCGATGAACCGACTCGCGAAAACGTGTGCCCGCTGGCTTGCCAACCAGGGCTTCTCGCTCGGTATCAACGATGTCATTCCAGGCCCCAATCTGCGCGACAACAAGGATGCAAAGGTCGAGGCTGCCTACGCCGAGTGTCTCGATTTGATCGAGAAGGCCAAACACGGCAAGCTCGAGAATCTCCCAGGTTGTGACCAAGAGCAGACGCTCGAGAACATGATCTCCGGTGTACTCTCAGGCGTCCGTAGCGACGTCGGTGAGATCTGCATGACAGAGTTGAGCCGTCACAACGCACCGCTCGTCATGGCAGTTTGCGGTTCCAAAGGTTCCAAGATCAATGTAGCCCAGATGGTCGCCTGTGTAGGTCAGCAGATTATTGCTGGCTCACGTGTGCCCAACGGCTTCCAGGATCGATCGCTTCCACACTTCCCGAAGAAATCGAAGGACCCGCCTTCGAAAGGTTTCGTACGCAATTCCTTCTTCAGCGGTCTGACGCCAACCGAGTTCCTCTTCCACGCCATCTCTGGTCGTGAAGGTCTGGTCGATACTGCAGTCAAGACGGCAGAGACCGGTTACATGCAGCGTCGTCTCATGAAGGCACTCGAGGATCTGTCGACGCATTACGATCTCAGTGTCCGCAACTCGGTGGGTGGTGTTGTACAGTTCATCTACGGAGATGACGGTCTGGATCCGGCCGAGCTCGAAGGCAACGCGATGCCCATTGAGCCCTTCCGCTTGTGGCGTCACTGCATGGCCATCACACACCACGTTGCCGGCCGTGGTCTGTACCCTTACGAAATCATGGAGGTGGCCAACCGCGAGCTCAACAGCGACAAGTTTGTCAAGACCTGTACTGACAAATACATCGGCTCGGTGCGCGACTTCCTCGCCGAGAACGTCTTCAAGCGTGCTGTCAGGATACGCCAGGCGTTCGGCATGTACGGCGCGGAGGAGCGCGAGGAACACTGGGACGAGCACACAGACCTCTCCTTTGGCGCCGATCGCGATGCATGGGCGATTGTCAACAACAAGACCAAGATCAAGGAGGTGACCATCCTCGAATTCCTGCATCAGTGTTACATCAAATACATGAAGGCCAAGATCGAGCCAGGCTCTGCTGTGGGTGCTGTCGGCGCTCAGTCGATCGGAGAGCCAGGAACGCAGATGACGCTCAAGACTTTCCACTTTGCCGGTGTCGCCTCGATGAACGTCACGCTCGGTGTACCTCGTATCAAGGAAATCATCAACGCAGCCAAGGTGATCAACACGCCCATCATCGAAGCCAAGTTGGTCTCGGAAAAGTCGGAGCGTGCAGCTCGAATCGTTAAGGGCCGTATCGAAAAGACGTACCTCGGCGACATTGCTTCGGTGATCGAAGAAGCATGGGCTGCAGAGTATACGTACTTGGGCGTGCACATCGACATGGAGGCGATCCAGAAGCTGCAGCTCGAGATCACGCTTAACGATATCAAGTGGGCGATTGTCAATGCGCCCAAGCTCAAGATCAAAGAGGATTGTGTGATAGTGGTGCCGAAGAAGAACCGTATTCGTATTCACGTAACATCAGAAGGCGGCAAGGAGAACGAGATCTATTACAACCTCAAAGCGCTCAAGCGTGCGTTGCCCTTAATCGTGGTCAAGGGTATTCCGCAAGCAACACGTGCCGTCATCTCGGACGAAAGGGGAACACGCAAACTGCTCGTGGAAGGCTACGGCTTGCTCAAGGTCATGACGACCGAAGGAGTCATAGGCACGCAGACGCACACGAACCACGTGATGGAGATGCAAACGGTGCTCGGTATCGAAGCAGCACGTACCTCGGTGTACCGCGAAATCGAACACACCATGTCTGCGCACGGTATGAGCATCGACCCGCGTCACATTATGCTGTTGGCCGATACGATGACGTACAAGGGCGAGGTGCTGGGAATCACACGATTCGGTGTAGCCAAAATGAAGGACAGCGTGCTGATGTTGGCGAGTTTCGAAAAGACGACGGACCACCTGTTTGACGCGGCGTTGTTCGGTAAGAAGGACGAGGTGCTGGGTGTTAGTGAGAGCATCATCATGGGTAATCCTGCTCAAACGGTGGGGACGGGTATGCCGGCGTTGGTGGTTCCTGCGCCTGTGCTGCCGCCTCGTCGAGCTTTGTTGTTTGATCGTTAGCCGATTCAATGTTGCAACTGTATCACAGTCGAATCTACAGTACACCGCAAGACATGCAATCGCAAACATTGTGAAAAGCTTGTATTCCAGGATTAATGATCCCTTTCAGAAGCTCCATCCGAAAGCGAGAGCGAGTGCGGAATTAACGCCTGACCCCAGCAACCGACTTGACAAACCTCTGCCAAACATTGGAAAACTTAGCATACACATCGGTCGAAGCAATATCCAGATCAGTAATGAAAAGACCTCCTCTGGAGCTGAGCCCATTAACAGTAGCATCTACCAACGAATCCAAGCTGGTAAATTTCTTCCCATCTTTCGTGGTGGCATTGTTCAGATCGACATTGTAGAAGATGTAACTGCGTTGGAAAGCAGTTCCGAGGTGGTTTTTGGACGTCCTTCGGGTGTAATCTGTGTAGTTGAAGTTTGCGAGTTTATCTTCGTAGACGACAATGTGGTCTGCGGAGGTGGACCAGAAGCGGGCGTCTTGAGGCCATGTGCCGGGGTTGAGGATTGTGATGCTAGATCGTTTCGCTTTGCTGTTGGACCACTTGATACCTTTGACATAATCGGTATAGTTGCCATACTTCTTAAGGTACTTGCTGGCGGTACTAGTTTCGTCGAAAAAGATCCCATCGGGGCGCACTGCTACAGGCCAATTTGCATACGTGTTCACCTGTGCTTTGACTTTGGCTGCTGAAGTCTTGCCGTATCCGGTTGGAACGTATCCTACCAACTCGAGGATCTGATTTGTGCCAGCTGAAGCACGGAGAGTTTTGATAGCGTCCGAGTAGTTAGAGTCGGGTGCGGAGCCTTGACCAGGTCCGGAATTGGGATTGATGATGACGGTAAATGCTGCGGTTGGGTTGGCGCGGATAGCGCTGTAGAGAGAATCCCATGCGTTGGGTAAGGGGTAGATGTAGAGTGGGACGAGGATCCGGGGTGTTGTCGTGTCGATTTTGGTCGATGCTGTTTTGCGCTTGGTGGTCGAGCGTGAGTCGAGGGATGCAGCTGTTACGGTTTGAAGGAATGCTGAAAGCATCGTGAGGGCTAGCAGCAGGCTGATCCAGCTGTGCGCTTTGAGTGACGCCATGTTTGGTCTGCTTCTGACGATGACAGAAACGGCAGCGATGATGGTGGTGATGGTGGAAAGGTAAAGCTGTGCCGGATTCAGTAGCCAGGAACACAAACGCACACACTATGTAACACTGCGAAACTCAAAAGACCGAACCTCGATTCTCACCCCTCGCTTCCGGCGGAAACTCTTGCCACAGCCTTGACGAATCCGTCATGATCACGAGGCGCCAAGCAAAGCATCGCAAAGGTGCTGTCTCTTTGTTGAATGTTGTTCTGAATGCGTTGTGGATCCGAGTCGGAGTTTTGGAGCAGCATCAAAGCGGTGTTTTGGCTGTGTCGCCGTGCTTCCTTTTTTGACAGCTCGGCAAGGCGAGCAAGGCCGATTTTTGCGGCCGGATTTGATTTGTTAGATGCTAGTCCCTAACAACGTAAAAGCGGCGGAAAACACGGCGTACAGAACGGCGGCCCTCGGTTCGGCGAGTGTGGGGAAGAAAGGCTGCACTGACCTAGAGAAGAGTCAAACGTCCTCGTCAACGTCGTGGTGGCAGATGATATCTCTGCGACGATCCACAGCTTCTATCTCGCCGCTTTTGTCTCGACCACTTGCATCGACTTTCGTCACCGCTCGCAACACCACCATCCACCCTACCAACCACCACTTCGTTCGCATATTGACAATGTCCACCACCACCGCTTCAACCGCCCCCTTCTCCCGCTTGGTCCGCTTCCACCCACCCTCATCGACCACCATCCTCATCGGTGAACCAGTCGACCCCACACTCGACGTCGGACTCTCGTTTTTCACTTCCAAACCCGTGCTCGTAAACGTCTTTTCCGGCCACTCCATCCTCACACCCGGCACCGGCACCGGCGTCCAATCTTCCATCGGTTCCATACTCTCCCCCCTCACCTCCACCGAAGTAGGCACGATCCGATGCATCGGTCTCAACTACATCGAACACGCCAAAGAAGCCAAGCTGGACATTCCAACCGTACCGACGTTGTTTATGAAACCTTCCACGGCTCTTGCTGGACCTTTTCCACAACCTACTGTTATCCCTAAAGGGTTTGTAGCCGATGATGCTGCGGACTACGAAGCTGAGGTAGCTGTGGTGATAGGAAGACAGTGTAAGGATGTCACTGAAGCAGAGGCGTTGGATTATGTTTTAGGGTAAGTTTCTGCTCCTTTTCTGAAGTGCGAGAAACTCTACTAACGTCAGATAATGATGCGCGATGTGCAGAATCACAGCAGCAAACGACGTCTCTTCTCGCAAAGCTCAATTTTCACAATCCCAATGGTCCTACTCGAAAGGCTTCGATGGTGCTTGTCCGATCGGTCCTACCATCGTTCACATTGGAGCCATTGAGGATTTGAAAAAGGTCAAGATTGAAGCTAAGCTCAATGACGATGTGGTTCAGAAGAGCGATCTCAAGTAAGTTCGTCCATCAAAACGAGACGTTTGAATAGACTAAATTACACCTGAAGTTTTGATGGCAATAGCGACCTCATCTTTTCAATCCCCAAGATCGTTTCGTTCCTCTCGCAGGGGACGACGCTTCCTGCGGGCACAATCATTTTGACTGGGTAAGTCTTCATTGCTGTAACCGAGAAGCCGTGAGACAATCTCTGACACATTCGAGTCTGGTCATGACAAGACAGCACGCCAGCAGGTATCGGCTGGACCGCCAGTCCCAGACGCACCCTTCAACACGGCGATACTTTCACGGTCACCGTCTCCAACGGTGTGGGCTCGCTCATCAATCAAGTCCAGTTCGAGAGCTGAGCTTTCTCGCAGCCTCCAGAAAGTGCAACGGATTCGCAATGTCAAATTGCCAAATGGACGAGACAGATGTGTAAAAGGAACAATGCTTTCAATTCTAGTGTGCCCCAAATTGGAATCTAGAGGATGAATGTACGAAGATACTGTAAGCATGATAAAATAAAGCGAACATCTAGGCTCGGATCTGGAAGGCACGTTGCGAACCACTCGAAAGGAAAGCCGACTTCTTCTTGCCGTCTTGCTTCTTGTTGTCACCCTTGCCAGGCTGGGGCTTGTTGGTAATCACATCGTTCTCGTTGCCATATTTGTATTGGCCCTGTGCGACGCCATTGGCTTTGTCAGCCTTGGCTTTGGCCAAGAAACTGAAATGTCCTCCCACCACGGGTCGTGCCAGGAAGTGGATCAGTGGGTCCTCGGGTTGTTTCGGGAAGTCACCTGTGGTGCTCTCCATGAGATCGGTGAAGGGAGCATCCGTCTTTCCATCCTTGATAAAATTGTACAGCAGCTCGATGAACAGCTTGTGAGTCGCAGGGTTGTCCGAGGCAGCAGCAGCAAACATCTCCCAGTCGGTCTTGGTCCACTTGTGCCTCGAGTCGAGCGGCACACCATACTTCTCTTGCACGCGTGGGTACCAGGCATCCTGGATCTTGTACACAGCTTCCGGCACCAGGTTGAGATCGAGCAACCGGTCAGCAAGCAAGTTGTACACGGTGCCCCAAGATGCGTCGGTCTGGTAGGCAAGCTTGGTGTGCGACGCGTCGTGGGAGATGGCGTATTCTTGCCATTTCTTGATGTAGCTGGACGAGATGTTGGCGTACGACTTGGCATCCTTGCTATTACCCAGCAGATCGGCAATCTTGCCCATAGCGCTGATGGCGGTGATGCCCTTGATGGCGAGGTCAGTCTGGTTGGCGAGCGTTCCGGCAAAGTCGTCGGTGGAAAGCTGCTCGGCAGGGATCAGACTGTCGTCGACGAGGAACTGGGTCCACTGCTTCATGATGTTGTAGTGCTCTGCGAGGAAGGGGATGGCCTTCGACTTGCCGACCAGCTGAGCCCAGTGGAGCGTCATCCAGATCATGTTGCCCGACTCTTCGACCTGCATGGGCTCATCGTTGCCGTCGTCGTGACCGAAAGCATTGGGATAGGTACCGAGATCGTGAACGCACCACTTGTTCGGGTAGAGACCGGACTCGGTGTACTCAAAGATGGGGAGCATGAGATCACGAAGCAGATCCGGGTTCGCGTACGAGAGCAGAGGGAAGAGCGGGAAGATGACATCGACGGTAGACATATCGCCGTTGGACGAGATCTCCTTGAGGAAGAGCAGAGTGTCGGTCTTGTTGTATCGACCCTTGGAATCTTTGCTGACGGTGATCTCAAACGTAGCGAATGCTTGACGGACGGAGAGCTGAGTGATGGCAGCGTACTGGTCGCCAACCTCGCCACCGCCCACTGCTGCACGGGAGTCTTCGAGAACCTGCTTGTCGAAGGCTTTGGCATTAGCGAGCGCTGAATCAAAGTCGTTGACGAAGAAAGCCACAGCGTCCTCGAGCTTGTCACCGAATTCGGTCTGCCAGTAGCCGTAACGGTCCTCCTGGTAGCTCTTGGTCGACTTAGTGCCCGGATGCTTGGCACGGATATAGTTGACGTAAGGCGTGCGCATGTGTCCAATAACGAAGAGGGCATCGGTATCGGCATGCTTGGCATCGAAGTCAACGGCAAAGGCAAACGAGTTGTCAGGACCGAGCACGGGACCATGGTCAAACGAAAGCTTGCCAGTATCGATGAACTCGGTGTGAGTTACGACGTTGTTGTTGTTCCTCGAATAGAGACCAGTGTGGTTGCGAGCAGCGTAGGTAGCATTACCCCATTCGGCACGCTGACGGAACTCGGTGTAGACCTCAGGGTGCTTGCGAGTGACAAAGAAGACGGAGGTGTCGTCCTTCTCGTAATACTGCTGGTCGTAGGGGAAATCGTCGTAGTCGTAGTCGTGACCGGTGACCCATCGCTCGTCGATGTCAGTGTAAAGCTGGATGCTGCGACCCTTGGTGGTGGAAGTGTCAAGCTCGACGTGGAGATAGCTTAGAGGCAGACTCTGGCGAAGGTAGTCGTTAGGAGTGATGGGAGTGAGGAAGGTGACGTTGAACCTGACCTTGTCGGCTTCGAAGGCAAAGATGGTACGAGTGGCGGTGTACTCGGCACTGAGCTGTGTGGCAGCAGGACCAGCACGAACCAGAGTGCCAAAGCCGTTGCCCATCCATTCGTAGGTGACGTTGTCAACACGAATGTAGCCGGTCCAGCCAAGGCGGAAGTCGCCATCAGCACCGTACGACGAAGTCCAGAAGGATGACCACTGACCGGCGAGGTAGCCGCCATTGCCGACCGAGTTGGGAGGGGTGGAGGCCAAATTGGAACCAGAGGGGAGCCATGCGTTGAGGTAAGGGTGTCGCACAGCAAGCGGGAAAGAAGGTGGGTTGACGGGGGAAAAGGAGCTTGAAGAGAGCGCCTGTTTAGCGTTGGTGATGCCAGAGTTGCTGCTGGCCGAGCCAGAGGTTGAGGCCGAGGCTAGGGATGCAGAATCAGACGAGGAAGATGCTCTTGAGTTGGTCGTCTCGCCATGAGTCACGAGAGTAAAGTCAGGCTTGTTGATGTCGCCATTTCCTAGAATGGTGGGTTGTGTCTGCTGCACATTCCACTGAACACCTGGCTGAGAAGGGTTCGAGCTGAGACCGATGAGCTTCTCACCGGCAGGAAGGTGTTTTTGGGAGTCCGGACGGGAGAGATCGGCAAGAGCCTCGAAAAGGGTGGTGAGGCCTTCTGACTTGGCAAGAGAAGCTTGAGCAGGTTGAGGGCGAGCCAGCAAGAGCGCTGAGACAAGAGCCGAAGCTGTCGTTGCGAAGGTCAGCTTCATGCTCGAAGAGAAGAGGGTTTGGCCAGAAAGTGGTGCTGTGCAAGGTATCTAGAGAGAGTGTATGGATGAAGGAAGGGGGAGGATGCAGAGATGCTCTTGCAGCGTTCCTTATATGAACTTGAACGAAGTGTGTCGGCGATGCTCGGCGCTTCCCTGTGTGTTTGACAAGACAATCCAGAATGGGTGGGAACGTGTGACCAGAATATTGTTGCAGTGACAAGTGACAATCAGAACCGCAGGGCGTGGGAGAGAGTCTGAAGTCGGTGGGATCAGGCTTGCTGCGTTGTATGAAAAGTCGATCTCAGAACCGCAGGCCGTGGGAGGGAGTCTGAAGTCGGTGGGGTCAGGCTTGCTGCGTTGTCATGAAAAGTCGCTCGTTTCCGTCTAGGGATGGGTCCAGGCGAGATGAAGGGATTGTTTGTAGGTTAAGTTAGCGTCTCGCGGGGTGATTGACGTAGCTCGGGTCAGTTAGGTTAGCGTAAATCCTGCGTGTCCGTAATAGCTTGAGCTTGAAGAGAGGAGGGGACGAGGGTCGATCCGAGCCAATCGTCGTGGTGGTGGTGTGGTAGCGAGAGAATAGGGGGAGGGGGAGGTGGGCCGAAGTGCAAGTGGAAGTGGGAGCGAGACTCTGATGAATTAGGAGTGAGGTGGTCCGAGCTTGGTTGCGGACACTAGACTAGATCCGAGTGGGGCTCCTTGCTCCATACATAAGCGTGCTTTTCTCGAGGTCGGGATTGAGCAGAGGACGGAGAAAGGGGACTTTAGTTAGCAACGGAGGACAAAGCTGTCGGAAGCAGGCCAGGCGAATCTGAGCAGAACCACGGCTCTCTTCTTTCAGTCACAAGGGTCACAGCGGGCAATCCGACATCAACTCTGTCACAGCACATCGCAGCACATCACACGGCAATCACAATCACAATGGCCAGACAGACTCAGAGGCAGCTGTCTCAGTCGAGTCGGAGCAGTGTCAAGCGGAACATGCGGAAACAAAAAGAGAGTGGAGGAGCGTAGGTCAGGCACATTAGCGGAGTAGTCTCGGTTACGCCGAAAAAGAGGGATCTGTCTGTCTGTCTGTCTGTCTGTCTGCTCGCGTGCTGCTGCTGCTGCTGCGTCAAGTGACAGCTCCAAAAAGGTCGATTGCCGGTTAAAGAACTCGCTGATCGTCCGGCACAGCCGAGCGACAAGGCGATCAAAAGGCGTCTTTTCTCGTTTTCCCTCACTCACAGACTTTTTGCTGCTGCTTCCCATTGCTCTTTGCTCTTCGGTGGACCCGACTCCAGCACGCTTCTCTTTTCGAGGTCAAGCAGGATCCTCATCATTCAGCCCGTAGGAGCTCGGGCGAACAATCGGATGGGATCCTGTGGGCTGAGAGATGCGAGACAAGATGGACATGGCTGTAACATTATACTCACGCCTACCAGAACAGGGACCGCTTGGCATCCTTGCTAGTGTGACAGATTGATTCATTCCCCTCGGTGATCTAGACCCCGACAAGGCGTTATGGCTTTGGCCCGCTCTCAGATCTCACCTCAATGGAACCGTAATTGCGCCTTCGAAAAGCTGCGATGCGGACTTGACCTGCATGCAGCCAGCCACACGCGGTGCGGGGAACCCATTCTTTTTTAGCAGATTGTGAGATCGTTCACTCTATCTAACATGTGATGGAAAAATCAGCTCTTCGCCCTCATCCAACTCATCTTCTCGCAGGCCTACAACTTTTATAGAGGGTGCTTGGATCATAATGACCTTTCGATATATATGCTAGTAACAATGACCATGACATGGTTTTTCATTTTGGTGCCATCTGCCAACCACTCGTCTACTCTTCATCCTGAGCGCTGTTGACTTCGCGGCTGATCCTGTGAACAGCCTTGAGGTAGATCTTGACCGCCTCCGGGTCAACGCCAGGTGTGATGCCGTGTCCCAGGTTGGCAATGTACGCTCCTCCACCGCCAAATCCACCCTTCTTGGATCGCAGCATCTCTTCCACTTTGGCTTCAATCGCTTCTTTGCCCGCGTACAGCACCGCTGGGTCCATGTTGCCTTGCAGCGCCAATCGGTGTCCCGCCTCGTTCTGTCCGCTTGCATCCTTGTAAGTCGACTTGCCTGGCGATGCGAGCTCAACCACTTTACGTGCAACGCATGGCTCCACCGTCCAGTCCAGACCAACCACGTCGTAGCCAGCCTTGACCACCTCTGGCAGCGAGTGTCCCAAGGCGCCCTTTGCAAAGACAATCAAAGGAGGGCAAGGGATCGACTTGGTCGACAGGATGTCGCGCACCGAAGCCGCGATCGATCGCAAGTACGGAAGCGAGAATTGGCGGAACTCGGAGGGAGAAAGCTCGCCAGCCCACGAGTCAAACACCTGCAGCAACTGCGCACCTGCCTTGACCTGTCCGACGAGGAAGTCGGTGCAGACATCAGCGATCCTCTGCAAAAGTTCCTTGGATTCTTCGGGATACTTGAACAACCACGTCTTGGCCTTCTCGAACGTCTTGCTTCCTCCACCCTCGACCATGTATGCCATCAGTGTCCACGGAGCACCGCAGAATCCGATCAAAGGCACTTCGCCGTCCAGCTTGGTGCGTGTCAATGTGATGGCTTCGTACACGTATCCCAGCTCCTTTTCAACGTCGACCTTCTTCTTGAGCTTGGTCGCAATGTCCTTGGGCGTCACCAGCGGGTCGGGGAAGTGAGGTCCCTTGGCGGGAAGCATCTCCACCTCCATTCCCATGGCTTGCGGCACAACGAGAATGTCCGAAAAGATGATGGCAGCATCCAACAGTCCCGAGTAGCGGCGAATGGGCTGCACCGTGATCTCGGAAGCCAGCTCTGGGTTACGGCAGCATTCGAAGAAGTCGTGGTCCTCTCGGATCTTGCGGAACTCTGTCGCAAAGCAAGGAAGAAAGTGTTGTCAGCGGCGGTTGCCTTCTTCGACAGCCAGTCGACTGAGAGAGGATGTGAGCTACTTACCTGGAAGGTATCGGCCAGCCTGGCGCATGATCCAGCATGGTGCTCTCTCGGTCTGGTGACCACGAGCAGCGCGGATGATCAGGTCATTCTTCAATCCCTCTTCGGGCTTGCGACATTCCTTGTCCTTTCGGTGGGTGAATGACTGTATGTGCTGCATCCCAGGGATCTTGCTCGTCATGATGGGCTATGAGCGCAGAGGTCACGCTCGGTGGGGGATGACTCGAGTAGTCGTCCTGGAAAACAGTACTCGGAGGACACCTTCAGCTGCGATGGTGGCGGCGACGGTGGTTGCTACGAAGTATGACAGGCCCGAGCAAGAGCAGAAGCAAGTCGAAGTGGTGGGAGGATGAAGTCAAGAAGAAGAAATGCGACTTGCCGTTTCAAAACGGTCCAAGTGGAGCTCTCAAGAGGAATGTGACTTTTTCCCGGAAATTTGTTGGACTGTGCTGCTCCTCAGGCTGCCTTCTCTGTGACTCTTTGCGAGCACACAAGCGAAGCTCGTCTTTGCGAGCCAGCGCGTGTCACTTTGGCGCAATCTCGATTTTAGCTTGGAAATCTTCTCTCTGCGCAACGAGATCCGGCGTAAGTTGGTTACACTGGATCAATCAGAGAGAGACATGTCGTGCATCTCGCATGTCGCAGTTCAACGCTTTCAAGCTCACAAAAGTCGAGATCAAGGGTCCACTCCATCCATCTTCACACTGGTGGTTGAGCAGCTCGCACATCTTTAAACAAGAGTATAGTCACATTCAGGCGGTATCGAAAGAGTTGTATAGTACAGAGAATACAGAAGAGCGCGCTGTCAGGCGAGCAGCAAGCGGCAGTTTGACAGACCCTATACGGACCCTGAGCGCTGTCTTATAGTACACACCTGGCTGCCATTCCAAAAAGATCGGCAAGCCAGGCTAGAGAAAGTGTCGAGATTCGATGTTTGCAACAGGCACCGTCTCACTGGTCCAGAGGGGCAGTCTGTGTCATGGCCGCCTCGTGGTCTTTCTTCTGCTGATTCCATGTCACCATGTTCTCCGTCGTCTTGTCCTGATATACGCGCCTCTGTTCGTCCGTAAGCGCCTTCCACGCCTCAGACACCTTGCCCAGCACTTCCGAGTATGGCATGCCAGGGTGCTTCTTGCGAATTTCCTGACGCACCTCGTTCTGGAACAGTAGGTAGGCGCTCGGTGGTCGCTTGGGTGCATCTGGATCACGCAGACGCTTCTCTTTCCGTCTTTGCGCCTTGCTGATCTTCTTGGCTGCTTTCCCGTTGGCGCCTGCGGTGCCTGCTGCCGTAGCAGTCTCGGCTCCTGCAGCGGGCACGCCCGTATGCGAGCCGTTGGCGATGTTGAGAAAGTCGAATGCTGCCGGAACACCTGCAGCTCCTCCTGCACTCGAAACGTTACCTTGCTGTGCCAGCACCAGCGCCGCAACGTTAGGATTTTGCCTTGCCACCACCTTGACGAACGCGTCACACGAGTCGGCAGCGTGACGCAGCTGTGCGGAGAGGCGGCTCACCGCGTCGAACATCTGTTGCCATCAACACGGAACGTTCAAATGGTCAGCCTCCTTCCACTTCAGTCTTTGCTGTGCGGCGGGACGTGGCCCCTGCGAAACAAATACTCACCGTCTGTCGAGCAATGAAGATATCATCGCCCTGCCCTGAGTGGCCCAAGGCCGGATTGAAAGCCGCATGTTGATGGTGTGGCTGCTGATGATGTTGGTGCTGATGTGATCCTGTGTGATGTTGATGCGATGCATTCGCTACTGAATGCGAGAGCAGACCATATTGGTCAAAGTTGGCGGCGTTCATGGCGGAAAAGATGGTGGGCGGAGAGGAGTCGTCAAGATCGGACGCTGCGATGATGATCGGGAGACTGTGCGTTGGATGTGATCAAAGAAGTTGTCGCGAGAAAGTAGCCACAATGACGACGACAAAGCAACTCCTTGTTTGTGGTGATGATGGAATCGGTGGCGGCGACGGCGAAGGCGGGGTGGCGTAGGGGATGCGGATGTAAACAGGCGAGAGGCAGAGGCAAAGGTGGAGGAAGGGGGCGCGACGATGGTGTAGAGAAGACCAAGATGGCGTTGGCGTCGGTGAGCGCGTTTCGCAGTGTCGAGGTCAAAAGCAGAATAAGATGTAACACGAACGGGTCAGTATATCATGCTACAGCAGCTTCCGAAGCCAGCTCTTGCGAACAAAGGGGAGAGCCACGGCGAGGCACAGGGCACGAGCAAGATCCCGCGGCGGCTTTACGGCAAACGAAAGCGCGAAGAAAGTTGACACGATGCACACAAGAGTGTAAAAGCGCGTACGCGCGTGCCGACGCGAACCTTTTGCTGTCCCGCCGCTCCTTGGTGGGTTCAGGCTCTCGTCTCGTCACCTCTCGGCCGCTGCAAATCGTATTCTGTCCTTCTCAGTGACTGCGACAGCAATCGCATATCGCTCTGATCGCAGGCCAGAGAGCCTTTTCTCGGGTTGGAGCAGCATCAGACAGTGAGCGAGAATAACGTCGCAGAGTCTTGACAGCTTCCGAAGGGTCCAAGACGGGACTCGCCTCGTGGTCGTCCCGTCTGCACAGAAGCAAACACGGGATGCGGAGGGCGCAAGAGGAAAAGAGAGAGAGAGAGAGAGGCGTAACAAAGAGCGAATTGGTCAAGTCAACACTCACCTTGAAGATACAAACTCGATACGAAAAGTGCTTGAAGTGTTAGGAGTACACTTGCAAAAGGGTGCAAATGAGAGGTTTCGAGACGTTTCAGACGTTTCAAACGGTGTAAAAGCTTCGAAAAGGAGGTGGTAAGAAAGGAAAAAGGGGGCATTAGAGATTGTCGAAAGAGGCGCCGTATTTCAGTAATTCGAGAATCGGAATCGTTGTAAGCGAGGATAGGGACCCACTGAGACGTGCTGTAATCTCGACTAGAAACGGGTGTTGTGCGTGACTACACCTCACTTGAAATCAAGCCTTCTGGTTGAAGATGTGATCTTGAAATGAGCTCTGAATTTCAGCTTGAAATCCGCACGCACGCAGGTTTCTTTTGCGACGCCCTGTTAAGACCTATAGTCAGGAGCTTAGTCCGCTTGAAATCGGCCGGCAGATCCTCTCAATCTTGGCTTGTGCGGCTGAGTTCGAGATTTCAGCGGAAAGGGCTGACACAGAGAGTCAAGGGCCATCCATCATCTTCATCCTCAACCTTGTATTCCGACTTCCATCAACCTTTTGCCTTCATCGGGCATTGTACGGATCGCGTTGAAATCAACTTGCTCCTTGCAGGCTTCAACACATCCTCAGCGACTGTAGCGGTCTACGATAGCGTTGCGAGAAAGAATCGGCTCTGGATCAGTTTGGCTCACTTGACGTGTCCATTCAGCTCTTGGAGTTGATCTCGCCCTTGCAGGCGTCCTCCTCCACCTCGTTCTCCTCTTCCTCCTCTTCGTCGTCGTCGTTGTCGTTGTCGTTGTCGTCGTCGCTGCTGTCACTGCTGCTCTTGCTGCTGCTCCTGCTGCTGCTGCTTCCTGGCTGACGAATTTTTTGCTGCTTCGAATTGTATCCCTCGGGATCTCGACTCGGTCACAGCAAACCTGTCGCTCGACGCTAATTAAGGGCTTGTCCTTGTAATATTGCCACTGGAGTGAAGCTGAAAAGAAGCTGTGGGTGTGCTTTCATCAGCTCTTTGTCAGAAAGGTTTTGTTGGAGCACTGAAACGGGTCCCAAAACAACTCGCATACAGTCGACAAGGGAAGGGCATCAACGTCCGCTGCGCTCCTGCTGTCCACTCAAAAGGCTCTCCGCAGGTCATCGACAAACACGACGATACCATCATTGTGAGTACACATCCTTCACCCTTGGTTCCTCATCCTTGCTCCCCGAAGTCACCCCCCCAATGAGGTCAATGTCATCAATCAGCACCGATCGCAAAAACCCGCAATTTTGTATGAGTGAAACGTTTAAACGGCAGTCTCTTCCGCTGGCACTGCGCTTCCATGTTGCTGTCGAGGTCGCGAGCAGTTAATGCCAATTCATCGGTTCAACTATGATGCCAGCCCTACGAAGGCCTTATCTGGAATGCAGAAAGAAGGTTCACGGCCGGAATTTGTGTTTGGAAATGCTTTTCAGCGGAGAAGCAGCAGGCAGCAGGCGTAGTCGATTTCATTTCGAGTTTAAAAAAGGGGGAGAGCAACAGCAGTCAACGAAAAACAAGGCTTTTGTCGACGAGACAGACAAGCGCGGAAACTGCGCATTCACTCCACCGCGGGCAACGCAGGCGACGCGGTTTTGGGTGCGGAGGGTGTTCATAGCCGGCGGAAGTCAAATAAAATTCCACATGAATGTCTGCTTTCTGGACGTAACATGCTCAGAAAAAATTGGCTCAGATGTCAGATTGCGCGCAGTTCCTCTCCACGCCGTATGGCAACCTAGCCAGCCTGTAGAATGGCTTGTTTGATTCTCTTGATCCTACGCTGTCATCATGCTGTTGATGGTGGCAAAGCTCCCTCCGTGGCTTCTCCTGTGTGAAAGAGCAAAAAAGCTGACCTTGTTTCCTTCCTGTCCATGCTTTTGTGTGGCGCGTTTTTTGAACCCACTTCCCTTCGGAATGGCCCACATCTGACGTCGGGTTCGCACTCACAGCGTCTTCAAAATGGATTCATCCTCTGGCTACGGCTCTTGGAGCATGACCAACAGCAACCCTGAGTTTGCTTGGCAATTCGGAGCCAATGGTGTGCCTCAAGCTGCTGCGTCCTCCAACGCTATTCCGCACACTGCGCATCCTGAGTTCATGGGTCTGCAGGCTCATATGCTGCATCAGCAACAGTATCAGCCAACACACTCAGATTACCAACAACAGGCCCACCCTCAATATTTCGCAGCTGATCCGACTCGCAACGGAGTGTATGCATCAAGCGGAGTTCCGCTAAACTCTTCGTCTATTGACGCCAATACATTTCATCAGCTTCAGGCCGCCTTTCCAGGTGCGCCTCCTGGGATGCTCGCCGACGCCGTCTTCCCTCGGCCGCAGCAGCAGCAGCAGCAGTATCCAGACCAACACCAGCCGGTAATGATGCAGCATTCCCAACCGCCCGGCCTTCAGTCTCTGTCTCAAAGTCTCCAGCCCCCACCCTCCCATGCGCAAGCTCCCTCCCATCACGCGCTGTTCCGATCGCATTCGGACTCAGACAACTCTCTTGCGCAGGCGCTCACCTTCACCTCGCCGCAACCGCCACCTTCCGCTCCGAGCTCTGCCATCAGTCTTGCGCAGCAGAACGTGTCTTCAGCTTCAACATCGACAGGTCTTCCTAACGTCGCCGCTCCGTCATCGGCCACGCCATCAAACAGCGACACCAAGAAGAAGCCCAGCAAATTGCGTCAATCCAAGCTTACTTTCCTGCCTGGTGTCGCGCATTCCGTGATCAAGGAGACCCCATCAGCGTCTGCACCTGTCGCAACATCAACAGGCTCCTCGAATGACGGAGCAGGAGCCACCGTTGTCGTCGACTCGGTCTCCGAGCCCGGGACGCCTCCCCTTCCTAAAGCTAAGGCTCTAGTAGCAAAGCCATCGACCAACGGCACCATTGGCAGAGCGGTCGTAGCCAAAAGCAGTTCTCCGTCTGCTCCACTCGAAGGGAAAAAGATTTCCGACCTGGCCCGGCGATACCTCGTCCGACTCAACGTCGAGCAGAAGCCCAGAGCAACAGCACGCCAGCTCGTCGAACTTCTCAGCGATTTGGATGAGGACAAAGGCAAGTTCGTCAGGCCCACGTACACAAATGGCGAGGACCGCAAGATCATTGTCGAGGCACTCGACAGCATCGCCAAGCTCGAAACTGGCAAGGGCTACACGGAGTCCGGGCGGAAGCGATTCTTCGGTGCCTTCATGGACTTGCCAGCAGCGCGACACATCCTCTCTGCGTGGTTGAAGGCGACGGCGCCTCCAAAGAAGGTGACCGAGGCGACGCCTGACCACAGTCGCCGATACAAAGACACATTGCTACCTCTGCTCAACATTCTGGACTACGTCGAGATGAAGAGCGCGTACCTCACCGACGAAGCAGGTATAGGGAAATCCATCTCGGGTGTCGTGAACCGCGCGGTGGATCCTTCGGCAAGGGCATTCGCCAACAAGATCAAAGCGAAGTGGTCCAAGATGATAGACGAGGAAGCCAAGGGAGCTGGACCCGCTCGTCCTGCTTCGTCGACGTCGGCAACCGCTTCGACTTCGACAGCTACGGCGGCCAGCGCCAAACGCAAGCCAGCTGAGAGCAGTGCATCTACCGACAGTGCGAAGAGGTACAAGTCGGCAACCGCAATCCCGACCACAGCCTCTTCGAGCGCTCGAGCGTCGAAGCCTGCTGCAGCTCCAAGCAGCAGCGCCAATGCGAAGCCTGGGCTCTCTTTCTTCGGTGGCCCTAACACTAGACGACCGACAAGCGCGGGAGCCTCCTCAAGCGCGAATCCAGCCAGCGGTAGCCGCACGAATGCTCAACAGGCCATCCTGAGCCTCATGAACAGGTACAGCGGCGGCGCTGCAAACGACCGTACAGCAGCGAGCATGGCCAATGCGCCGCAAGCTGACGCGGTCGGCGCCAAGACCAAGGTCAAGAAGCGAGTCACCTGGAAGGCGGACGACGAGCTGGTGGCGGTCAAGCTGATCGAGCCAGCCGACTACGGACAGGGCGACGATGATAAGGACCACGTGGAGGGTGCAGGAGACGTGCACGATGAGGGACTTGCGCTGCGTCAGTCGGTTAGCACGATGGAAGCGCTGACGGATTGGCACGACCCGCGCGAAGTCATTGTGACCATGTGCGATGCGGGACCGATTGGCAGCGAGTCGGTAGAAGGACCGTTCCAGACGCAAAGCAGCGCAACCGGAGAAGAGCGGAGCGACGCAGCAGATTACGAGGAGCTCACGAACCTAGACGAGTCGCAATTGGAGCAGCTGAAATCCATCCTGGAGACACCTTCGGAACTGGTGGGAGCAGAGATTGTCGAGATTCCGACACCGTGGATGGGAGAGACGGGTGTCGAAGAGAGTGATGCGATGGATCTGGAGAAGGACAACGACGACAACGAAAATGCCGGAGGTCCTGCAAGGGATCCCGACTCGGCGGCACCAGCCTTGACGATCGCTGGCGTTCCCTCGACGGCCGATCTGAGCGCCTTGCTGTCCGGGGTGACCCGATCCGTGGGTGTCGGCGCCAATGCAAGCGGCACGGCGGCCAATGAGACTGGATCTGCAGCTGCTGCGCCGGTTCCTGTTCCCAATCTCGACTTGAATCAGCTCAGATCGATCATTGCTAATGCCCAAGGCAGCGGCAGCCCAGCGAGTGCTGCCAACGCTGCTAACGCTGTCAATGCTGCCATACAGGCTTCCAACGCAAGACCCGGAGATCTGTCGAGTCTGCTTACGAGTTTAACAAGGACCAATGCGCCGCTACCATCTCAAAGGAGTGTGGTAGTACACCAAGAGCCAAGTTACTGGCAGCGGACATACCGCGGCGGCGGCAACGGATCGAACTATGCACCGCCAGAAGAGAGCTACCCGGGCGAATATCAGCAGGATTATCGGCCAGCCGAACAGCGATACGGACGCAGCGCGCCCAGCCACGACTATGCTGAGTACACACAAGGCAATTCGCGAGACCGAGGAGCGCCTGAGTGGGGCGTGGGTAGGCAGCCGAGGCAGTACAAAACACCGTGCAAGTTCTTCGCGCAAGGAACTTGCCTGAAAGGGGACCGATGTCCCTTTCGTCATTGACAAACGAGCCTGCTGGCTGTGATGATCAATTCGAACATTTTATTGATCTTCGAATCTCGACTCGAGCGTGCCTGCGTGTGAAGGATGATGCGTGTGTGTGTGTGTGGACATTTGAGAGCGTCCATTGAGAGTAGACCGTGTACCAGTATGATGTGTGAGTTGCTGAGGTAGAATGATGCGGACGAAAATGCAGGGTCTTTCTTGGCTGCACAGGCGCTGTGTGGGGTCAAGACGAATCATTGCTTTGTCTGGTCAGCAGCGAGCGGATCTGACGGCGTCAGAGTAAATTTCCTTATGAAATTTTGGGCGTTTGGCTCAGGAAGTACTTCTGCACGGCTTGCTCCGACAGGACCCTGTAAGCGATGGCTCAGTCACCCAAAAAAGTCGCTTGACTGCTCCACATCCATCTTCCTCATCAGCACCATCACCACCGATCCTCTCAGCAGCGACATCGAAGCTACTACTCACAGCAAGTATCGATCGCTGCCTACTCATCTCACCTACCGAGAATCCTTGATAGGCAAGAGAGAGCTACCTTGACACGAGCGACTCGCAGGCTTAATACTAGCTGTAGCTTCAAACCTCGAACAGCACGATGGTGGCGTCGGCATCCTCTTGGAAGGAGGCAGAGGAGAATCTTCTGTCATGTACAGCACAGATCATGAATCAAGCAGTCGAAATTCTACGCTCGAGATCCATCACCGACTCTTCGTACACATTTGAAAGCAAGGTCATCGCAGGCTCGACACCTGGCAAGCACTTCCGACATGTGCTCGATCATCTTCGAATCCTCACAGATGCGATAGCGGATTGGCAAAAACGCAGCAAGACCGACACCAAGGCGGTGCTTCGGGTAGACTACGATTCGCGCATCGCTTCCAAGCTGCCTCACATCGAGACCTCCGTGACGGCGTCTTTGCGCGAGTTCGAAAGGACCACGGATCGATTGTACCACGTCTTTGAAGGCTCACAGGGCCGACTGTATACCCAACCGGTACGACTGTGCGCGACAACGCCATTTGTGGTGGAAATGGACAGCACGGTGGGCAGAGAACTCTGGTTCTGTGGACTTCATGCGATTCACCATTACGCTCTTGCCCGGGTCATCTTGGTCAAAGAGCTCGAGTTGAAAGGCATCGATGATCAGTTTGGCGTAGCACCAAGCACTCTTGTGCATCGAGAATGGCGTAAAGAGTCGAATCGTGCCGATGTCGCACACGATGCGCTTTCACAGGGAGAGAAGGACGAACTCCCGACAAATGGTCACTCGTCAATACAAGCGAATTCATCGAGCGGGCACTCGCATGGACAGTCAACGAGACACTCGCAACAATCACAATCACGTCGTCAGCATCAGTTCAAATCCAAGCTCTAAGAACTTGGACGCACGCATCAGCATCGTCTGCATTCTGTTATCATTCCCGGCTTCTGTAATCACTTTCAATGCATACACATTCACGGCTCTGATCCTCCTTTTAGACAGACTTGGACGCTCTGAAACCGCTTTCGATCCGTAAAGTGTCGCATTCGGTAGGTCGTGAGAGTGAAGGGAGCTGGGTGAAAAAAGTCACAAGATTATTCTGTCGACATGTGATTCAAGGCTTTTGAAAGGAGAAAGCCGCTGCATCGTAAAACCCAACAAAAAAAAAGGAGGCGCTAAAATCGCAACCACGAAATGGGAGATCGGGGATATGTCATCGGGCCGATACGCGATAGTCTCAGTGGTCATTGGCATAACTAGCGCCTTGACCGCTGCACTCGCCACGCTAGCTGTGACGACAGGGATGACAGGCGACCTCATGTGCGGAACGTTCCGACGATCCGGGTCTCGATTGAATCTGTCTTTTGTCACACGCATCAAGAAACCTTGGAGGGTCGACAGGACCGAGAGGGTTGTTTATCGAGCCTCAGTCTCATCTTCAGCCTAGGGGCTTTCGCTGGACCGGTCGCGTGGGAACGGACAGGTCAATAGAGTTGAAGCTCTGTTTTGCTCGTGTGGCTTTGTGCGAAGCTCAAACGTCAACAAAGGTGATATACGCTAACAACCAAGGAGCCCCTAACGCCAAAAAAGCGGTTCGGTGTCTTGGTTACCGTCGGATCAGTTGCTGCGAGGTCGATCTGGACAAGAAAGAATCTTCTGCTCTACAGATAATGCACTCGAGCTGGCTCGGTTACAGATAGTCACCGCATGGGTCCTTTTTGTTTTGAATGCCAGCGACTAAGGATCTGTACCTTTGCATTGGCACGTCTCGATTGTTCGGGTAGAGCGACACCGAAGGGAAAACGCCTGGACAGAACAACCTGAAATGAAGCGTCGATCTTTCATCTGTTGGCGGAAAGCGGTTCGAGTGCAACTGCGAGACAAATGAACAGAAAAGCAAGGGTTTCGACCGGGAATGATCGACAAGAGACAGTCGGAAGACCAACACGAAAAACACACGCACATCGAAAATTGACGCCACTTCGGTCGACTTTGCAGCTTCAACTAAAGTTAAAGTCGAACTTACAGCATGCTGGTGAACGATCGCAGCAAACCCTGCGCTGGCTCCTTGGGCTCAAGATGCAACAGAAATGATCTGGAGCAGCAACGTGCAGATGTGGCTTGGTATGCAAGAGAACAATCCCCACTCCGCCCTCTCTCTCTCTCTCTCTCTCTCTCTCTCTCTGCTTCTGCACCAGCTTCAACGTGCTTGAGGTTCGTGCATAAATCTTATACACCCCGAGCTGTGTGCATTTCAAACACTTGAATTGCTGTCAGTCTCAGAAAGTAACACTTTGAAATGCGACACGCGTTTGTTTCCTTCTGTTTTTTCTTGGCGTTTCTTCTGGTTCAGGCGAAAGGGCTCGAGACCTGCACCATACTCAGTATGCGATGTGGCTCAAAAAAACTTGCTTGGCATTCAATTTTTAGACTGCAGCCGAGGGTGTCCTCTCCGATTTTGACTGCTTGGCAAACCTTTCAAACTTGGCCAACGCTTTTTCCTTTTTTTGGCTTCTTGAACCCACGTTCCCCCTCTGCCTGCCCCCCTCTCTATGCTTGACGCACCTCGTGCTTGAGCTCCGCAATGTCCACGCACGCACCGCCTCGTCGTCAAATGATGGTTCAGCAAATCTGTTTGTCGTTTCCCGGTCTCGGTGAGAGCGTCGGTGAAGCGACGCCATTGCCTAAGTTAGCGCCAGCTTGGCTGTGCCGTCTACACTTTGAAATTGCTCCGACAGTTCCGTTTGCTCTTCGCTACAGTAAACTCGAGAACAATTGCTTGTCAAAGCTTGAGCTTGATTTGAATTGGGATTGCTGCATGAGTGCACTCGGACTGGAACGCAGAAATGCAAGAACGAGTCGTGTTTCATTCGAGATGAAAGATCTGCGACGAAAAGAGGGCTCGGGTTTTCCGAATCCGCTGCATGAAGAAGAAAGTAAAGATCGAGATGAACAAGCAAACATGCTCGGTACGCACTTTGCCTTGCCGCTGGCAATATGCCATCTCGACCCGCCGCCAACACGCCGCCGCCGCAACAAATGACGGAAAGGCATCGTCCGCGTAAGGCTTGGCACCGAAAGTTTTCCTTCGGGATGTACAGTAGCAATGCCCACTCTCGTTGTCGGCGGCTTGCTTACGCCTTGGCTCGCTTGCTTCCGCAGGCTTTGCTTGTACATATGCGTTTGACAGCAATGAGATGCATCCTGCGTCGTTGTCATCGCCTCACCATCTTCATGTGTCATTTGGAGTGGGCGCAGCCGAGCAGAAGCTTTGAGGAGTGCTCGGCAGTCGATAACGAGTGTTTCTAGCTTGAACCAAAGTGCGGATGCGAATGGATCTTCGATGCAGCGCTGCAGAACCATCTCGAGCGGAGTTTTCTGAGAGCGACTGGAATCGATCGTGGTCTTTACTCAAAGCTTTGTCTCATCCCCGACCCCCCTCACTGGCTGTGTCTCTGAACCACTGAATTCCGAAGTCTGCTCACAATGATGAATCGTCTCTCTGACTCTCTCCTATCTTTGTTTCAAAGTGTCAAAAGTCGGCTTTTGTAATCCATTTGACTCGATGTTTCGGGCGCACCGTTGATGGCTGAGTCAAAGCTTGGTTTGGTTGTCGTCACTCGATTGTCAATTTGTCTCGAGTTTGTAATTGTTTGCCGCCACTCGGGCCTGTTGGTTCGGAGTCTCGCCTAAGTAATAAATTTGTCCAAACAATGCAATGCGAATCCCACTTTAACCCACACGGAGACACCCACACAGACACGCGTGTTGCTGCTGCTGCACTTGCAAATCAACTCTGTTGTTCTCTTGCCTGCGCTTGGCTCCTCTCTCTTCATCTGCCCCTATTCTTGGACTCTGCTCTCTGTTGTGCTGTCCCCTCAACTCTGCTTTCCGTGTTGCTCTCCCTCTTTGGTCACTCGGTCAACTTGTTCCATTCCCTCTCTCTCTCCGATTCCTTTCCACTTGCTTTCTCTCCTTCACCATCCACCTTCTTTACGCTTTGCCATCCTTCGACATCCTAGACATCTAACGTCTTTGTCCATTCCATTCCTTTCAGTTTCGGCCTTCCACACCACCTCCTTCGCCATCTCCTCGTCTTTCATTTCGGACTCGAGGATTTGATACCTAGCATTCTCGCCACCTCTTTCATCACCACCAACTCACCACCACATGTCAAAAATGAAGGCTGCTGCTGCTCTTCTCGTCGCTTTTGCCGCTGGTGCTTCTGCCCAGTCCAGCGCGGCTTCCGTTGCTCCTTTCCGTTACGGTACTCCCAGCGCCAACTATCCCGGTGTCAAGGGCACCAACAGGAACGGCCCTACCAACCCTTCGTCTCCTCAGCTCAACACTCCCATCAACCAGACTTCCGACTCTCGTCTCGCTTCCCTCAACTCGGTCGAGGACTGGTGTACTTTCGGTCCTCAGGTGCCAGGCACCATCATCGGCAACGTCGAGGGTGAGACTGTCGCTTACTGCACCAAGCCCCGTAACAACGCCCGTGTTATTGTAAGTTTCCGAAGCTCGCTCTGCAACGTTCATCCCTCGCAGCAATTCGCTGACCTCCCATCCTCCGTCCTTCTTCTTTCACGCATCACAGCCCGATGGAACTGTCACTGGTGCTCACTTCGTCAAGACTCCCCTCTACGTCCAGCTCATGGCTCTCGGTGACTTCACCAAGATCGGTCTCGTTGCTGGTGACGACGGTGGTGAGCTCGACCCTCACGGTGCTACCAACATGGGTAACCCCGTCGGTGGTAACGTCACCTCCAACGTCTCTGGTGAAGATGTCTTTTACGAGGAGTGGATGAACTACGTCTCGTACAACCAGGTCTGCTTCCGTATCTGCATTGCCGGTTCCGAACAGGCTCCCACCGCCCTCGAGTGCCAGCACGAGCTCGACGTCATGGGCTGCAACTTTGTCATGCCCGGTAACTACGCCGACAACGTCTTTGAGACCTGCGACGGTGACTCTGCCTACCCACCTGGTCTCTTCCCCCAGCCCGACGGACGCACTTCCACCTTCCAACAGTACTACACCGGTGAATACGTTGTCAACGGTGTTACATACTCGTACACCAACGGTGCCGCCGACCAGACCACCCCTACCGCCGCTTACTCGACTCCCAGCACCTCCAACTGTGTCACCACTGCATCCATCTCGAATGGTATCAAGTCGATCGTCCCTTCGTCTTCGGCTGCCCCTTCCTCGTCGTCGTCCGCTTCCGCCTCTGGCTCGCGCTCCGGTTCGGCCAGCAATGCCAGCTCTACCTCTTCGCACTCCGGTTCGTCCGGTTCGAGCTCGTCTGGGTCGTCTGGCTCGTCGGGCAGCAGCTCTGGCAGCACCTCGGGCGCTTCCACCGTCGCCGCATCTGCTTTCGCCGTCCTTGGTTCGGTTGCTGCCGTCGTTGCTGGTGCTTACCTCCTCTAAGCATCTCGTGATGGACAGTTTTCTTCGCAGCGGCTGACGACGATCTTGTAATGCTGGGCTTTCGATTCTGTTGATGACTGCTGCGAAAGGCGTTCTTGCATCTGGCGGCTGTCACCTCTGTCGTCGCCTGCCACACCCGCACACATTCTCATTCATGCATGGCATTCTCTTTTTCAGCATCTTGATTCCCGTTTGCTCCGACTCTACTTCATGTCTATTGTTTTTTTTTGGTGTTCACAATCTTGTTTTCATCGGGCAGCTTTGCTCTGAAAATCATCACGTTCCTTTCCTTCGTCTTTGACACTTCCATATACACTGTGCTTAGCATGTCGTTGCACCGTCTGATTCGCTTTCCTTTGCAGCATATGCGCGGGGTGAGGAGTCTTTCTATTTTGCTTTCTGGACAATCAATTTGACCCGTTTCTTGGTCGTCTATTGCGGTGGTTTGTGCAGGGTGTGCGTTCTGAGAGAGAAGTGTGATGGGGCCCTTGAGTGTGTCTTGAGGGAACACGGGACAAGTGTAGAAGGCGATGATGTTGATTCCACACAAAGTCGGGTAAAGAGCCGGCTGGCAGGTCCAGGTGCTTCTCCTATACTCGAAGATCGAACAGGTGTCGCATGATCACCTTCAAAACCATTATCACGGCGTGTCAACCCGACGCCGATGTCACAAGGACGTTGCTCGTGTTGCTAGAACCGTCGCATCCTGTAAGCATCAAGACAAAGCATTCCTCGGAGCAGGCGGCATATTGAGCTCCTTCTCCTTCTTCTTGACCATCTTGTTGTTCCACTCGCGTACTCTTGCAGCGTAGAATTCACGATGTAGCGCGTACTTTGCATGAAGTGGATGCTGTTTTGCCAGTGTATCTGCTGCTGAAGTTGTTGGCGCTGTGGTTGCTGCTGTCGACTGTGCTGCTTCTGTAGGGATTGAGCTGATCGCAGACGAAGCTAAGCCGGACACCGTAGACGTGACGGTTGAAAACACACTTCCCGCTACCGACATGGCTGTTATTGGTTTGCTCTGTTTATCCTTATCCGCATCCTTATCCTTTGCACTCTGTTTAGCTTTCTGCTTTGCTTCGTATTCGGCTTTGATCTTTGCGATCTCATCCTGACTGACTTTGTCCGGTAGTCTCTCTCCTACAGTTGAGGCCGAGGCAGATGCAGGATCGGAGAGTTTTGTTGCGAAATGGCGATCTGCTAAGTGCGCATGGCAGACATAGAGGAAGTCGAGCGTGGGGATGGATTGCGAAACGAGCACGTGCGGTGAGCTCTTGTAGCAAACAAAGCAGGGTTTAGGTGTGCCTGCTTGTCGATGGATGTAGACGTTGGTGGGCTTGCCTTCGGTGGCAGTGGCAGCCATCTTGTCGGCGGTGATCGATTGACGATGTTAGGAGCGGATGTCAAGGTGCAAGGCTGTGTATAGATAGCGGATCAGGTGAAGTGTATTGGACAGCGTGGTCAATCGAATCGTAAATGCGGGGTTGCAGCCAAATCGAAAGGATCGGCATCCCGATCTGGATGGGAATGGCAAAAAATCGAAATTCCGGAAGAAAAATGAAAAAAAAGGGTGCAGCGGTTGAGCAGTGTGGAGAGCAGTCAATTGAAGCAGAAGCGGCAGCAGAGCAGTCAACCGAGTAATATTCTTGGTCGGCAACTAAAAACTTAGCTTTTTCTAATCCGTCTTTGGTTGCTGCTTTGTGCTCTCGTCGTCGTCACCACCAACCACCACCTTCCTCCCCCACATTCATTCGCAATCACTAGAGCAGCTCACTCGAAGCTCGCTCAGAGATAAAGCATTCGTGTTGATATCACAGCAACTCTGTTTGACCACGACCCCGACTGCTTGCCACCATCTTCACTGAAGGAAGCTAGTTCGCATAAGCTTCAATCATTGAGCTAGGATTCCGTACCCTTGGCTCTTCTTCCGCAAACTGCTGCGGCACAATCTTTCCGAACGACTACGCTCCTTATTGTCTCAAGTAGCATCAACTAAAGCCAAACGCAACCATGGGTGTTCCCGCTCTCTTCAGATGGCTTTCGAAAAAGTATCCTCGCATCGTCTCGTCGGTGCAGGAGGAAGATCCCAAAACCGCTCCCGGTCCAGATGGAACCGAGAGCATACTACCTCTCGACACGTCAACACCAAATCCCAACGGCGAAGAGTTCGACTGTCTATATCTAGATATGAATGGTATCGTACATCCATGTACACATCCAGAAGGAAAACCAGCTCCAGAGACCGAAGAGGAGATGATGGTCGAGGTCTTCGCCTACACAGAACGCGTCGTCAACATGGTCCGTCCACGACGTCTCCTCATGATGGCCATCGACGGTGTCGCTCCACGTGCAAAGATGAACCAGCAGCGATCGCGTCGTTTCCGTGCTGCTAAAGAGGCACGCGAAAAGCACCAAGAGAAAGAAGCCGCTCTCGCAGAGTGGAAGGCTAAAGGTCTACCTGTCACCGACGATGCGCTCGAATCCAAAAAGGCTTGGGACTCGAATGCCATTACTCCCGGCACACCCTTCATGGATCTTTTAGCTGCCTCATTACGCTTCTGGGTAGCCCAAAAGATCAACACCGATCCAGGCTGGAAAGATGTTCAAGTCATCATCTCGGATGCCAGCGTTCCCGGTGAAGGTGAACACAAGATCATGGAGCACATTCGTCGTCAACGATCGCATCCTGAACACGATCCCAACACCAAGCACGTCATCTATGGTCTCGACGCCGATCTCATCATGCTCTCCCTCGCCACTCACGAACCTTACTTCAAAGTTCTCCGTGAGGACGTCTTTGCTGCCGACAACAAGCCAAAGACTTGCAACCTCTGTGGTCAGCCAGGTCACTTTGCCGGAAGCTGCACGGGCGCTGCCAAGAAGAAGTCTGGCGAACACGACGAAATCGCACCTACGCCAACCGAAAAGAAACCTTTCATCTTTTTGGACGTCGCCACTCTCCGCGAGTATCTCGAAGTCGAGCTCAACATTCCTCAGCTGCCATTTGCGTTCGACCTCGAACGCGCCATCGATGACTGGGTCTTTTTGATCTTCTTTGTCGGTAACGATTTCTTGCCTCATCTGCCCTCCCTCGAGATCAGGGACGGTGCCATCGACACCCTCCTCCGAATCTGGAAAAAGGAGCTTCCAGCAATGGGCGGCTACCTCACCAACCACGGTCGCGTCGAGCTCGGTCGTGCACAGCTCATCCTCAGCGGCCTTGCCTCCGAAGAAGACGACATCTTCCGTCGCAGAAAGGAAGACGAGGATCGACGCGAAAACAACAGGAAGCGTCGCGAAGAGATGCAAAAGCGTCGAGAGAAGGAGCTCGACGAGGGCAACTTTGGTAACGGTTCCATGGTTCAGATTATGACCAAGAAGAGACCTGCACACGAGACCGAGAAGCCTGCATTCAACGGTGTTTCGGCTCAAGACGCTCGTGACCAGGCCAACAGCAAGAACAAGTCGTACGACCCACGCAAGAAGACGGTCGTGCTTGGAGGCGACAACAACCAGGTTGTTCGGGATCGCAATGCTGCTAGACAAGCAAACATGGATGCTGCCGAGGCGCTCAAGGCTGAGCTTATGGGTGGTAGCGCAGCAAAGGAGCAAGAAGCTGATGCCGAGCCTCCGGTCAAGAAAGTCAAGACGGATTCGGGTGCCGAGGCAGTCGAGCCATCCGCTGACAAGGAGGAGAACGGTGAGCCAACCACGGCTGATGCCGAGACCAAAGCAGAGCCAGCCGAAGAAGCAACCAACGGTGACGCTGATGCCGACGCAAACGCCGACGGTGCTGATGACGATGACGAAGATAACGATGACGAAGGCAACGAAGACGTCGACCCCGTCACCACCGTCAAGAAGCGCAAAGTCAACGCAGACGGCACCGTCGACTACGAAGACACCGTCAAGATGTGGGAGCCCGGTTACCGCGAGCGTTATTACAAGGAGAAGTTCGGCGTCGATCTTTCCGACACCGACTTCCGTCGACAGGTCGTCAAGTCGTACATCGAAGGTCTCTGCTGGGTCTTGGCTTACTACTACCAAGGCGTTCCTTCATGGCAATGGTACTACCCCTTCCACTTTTCACCCTTCGCAGCCGACTTTGAAGACCTCGAATCGCTCGACATCAAATTCGAACTCGGTTCGCCCTTCAAGCCCTTCGAGCAGCTCATGGGTGTTCTACCCGCCGACTCGCGTGCTTCTATTCCACCGGCATTCCACCCGCTCATGACCGAATCCGACTCGGAAATCATCGATTTCTACCCGAGCGAGTTCGAGATCGACATGAACGGCAAGAAGATGGCGTGGCAAGGTGTTGCGCTGTTGCCTTTCATTGACGAGAAGCGCCTGCTGGACGCACTCAAGGAGAAATACCCTCTGCTCAGCGAAGACGAAGTCCGCCGAAACGGATTCGGCAACAACACTCTTTTCGTCGGCAACGAGTCGCGTCTCTACGACTTTTTGTGCGAAGAGATCTACGCCAAAAAGCCGGCGACAGATGACGGCAAGCCTAAACCCGTTCCAGTCAACCCAGCTCTCAGCGGCGGTATTACGGGATACGTCAAACCCGACCCAGTCTGCGTACCCGGCTCCACCTTCAACTCGCCCTTGACCAGCCAGGATCTGCATGACATCCACAACGACCGCTCCATCTCGGTGCTGTACGACTTCCCGGAGCAGAAGACTCCTCATCGATCTGTGTTGCTGAAAGGGTTGAAGCCGCCTAAGCGTACACTGACGGCGGCTGAGATCGATTGGGTGAAGAGAGGAAGCCCGGACAACCGAGGTCGCGGTAGAGGCAGAGGTGGTCATCATGGAGGTCCGGGACGAGATTTCCACCGGAACAACCAGCAGCATCAGAATGGTGGGTATGGTGAGAACGGTGGCGGTCATTCGAGTTATCGCAGCAACGGTGGCGGCGGCGGTGGTGGTGGTTATGGATCGTACAACGTTGGTGGTGGTGGAGGATACGGTGGCCATGGTGGATATCAGCAAGATTACCAGTACAACGGTGGTGGCGGCGGATATGGCGGCTACGGCGGTGGCTACGGCGGCAGCGGTGGAGGATATGCCGGCGTCCCAGCAGGCGGGTATGGAGGCTACGGCGGTGCTGGAGGCTACGGTTCTGCTGTCCCCGCCGCCGCTGCCTCGGCCTACTCTGCTGGTGGCGGCTACGACCCGTACGCAGGCTACGGCGGTGGTGGATATGGCGGTTATGGCGGTGGTGCAGCACCTTACCCACCTGGACCTAAACGAGACGACCGGTACGCGGCGTATACTCAACCGCCTTCGCACGTCGGCGGTGGCGGTGGTGGAGGACGAGGAGGACGACATCCCCAGGCACCACCGGCGCATAACGTGGGCTATGCTGGATTGCCTAGTCTCGGCGGTCCTCCTCCGGCTGCCGCTGCGGCACCTCCAGCTGCCGCTGCTTATGGAGGCTACGGCGGTGGAGGGTATGGAGGCTACGGAGGCGGATATGGCAGTGCTCCTCCTCAACGTGGCGGTAGAGGCGGTGGACGAGGCGGTCGGGGCGGACGCGGTGGTGGAGGAGGAAGCAACTCCGCCTCCTATGGCGGGCACGGCGGTGCCTACGGAACATTCTACTAAAAACGCTATTCCTCATTTCACTATTCTCTCTCTTTTTTTTAACTTGCAAATCGGAAAACATCATCACAATCTCACCCATCACCCAGTTCGATTTTTTTTTTTTTACCATTGAAAAAACTCTTCTCAACACGCCGATGCGTTACAATACGCGCGATGGTGGTTTTCTTCGAATCCTAAAAGAAGTATTTATCGCTGTCTCGACGGCAGCTGGAGGAGGAGGAGGAGGAGGAGGAGGGGGGGGGAGACGGTCATTCGAGGTAGCACTTGGCTAGTCTGCTTGCTGTCGAGCTCGGCGATTTCGTCCTCCTCATCTTCGTCGTCGTCATCGTCGTCGCTCCAAACCGAGATCGAAGGGTGGTAATCGAACCAGTAGTCTTCCAGACTGCAGTTGGGCAGCTCGGTAAACGAGGTTGGTTGTGGAGATGAACGAGGGCTTATCCGTTCTTCCTGATGATCCGGATAGTTCGAACTGAACGACGTTGCTGGAGCGGCGGCGGCGGCGGCGGTGGTGGTGGTGGGAAATCTAGGCGCGTCGTCAAAGGTAGAGCAGGAGGAGGAAGAGGGCAAATCATCCCAATTCCAGCACCACTCGAAAGTCGATGCTCGAACAACCAACGGTGATGGGTGGTTTTGGGAGGAGCGGCTGAAGAAGCTGCGTTTTGTGGTGGTGGTGGTGGTGGTGGTGGAGGAGGAGGAGGAGGAGCTAGTTTTTCGGTTGGTTGTTGTTGAGCTGGTGGTGCTGGTGGTGCTGGTGGTGCTGGTGGTGGATGACGATGTTGATGACGTTGATGATGTTGACTCAGCCGACGAAGACGAGTGTGCAGAGTGTGAAGAGCAAGACGAACTCGACAAACTCTCAGCCGACCGTCGAAGATCCAACCCCCGTCTCGAGTCAGACCCTACACTCGAGCTAGCAGCAGAGGCAAAGGAGCGCCCATCATCGCGCTTGCAAAACAACCGTTTCCATTCTTTCACCGACGTCGATGGTGATCTGAAAAGCGTCCCTCCTGCTGGTGTCGTTTCGAACATTGTGTTGATTTCTTTTCCGAATGCTCAGAATTGGTTGCGTTCACGTTTTTACTTTGGGCTGGAGCAGCGGCGGCGTGTTCGGCTTTGTGTTGTGTGTGTGTCGCGGAGGGGTGGAGGGGCTACGTAGCGTACGCGTGGGGGTGTTGGCGTGTGTGTGTGTGTGTCTGTTGATATAAGCCGAGTCGAACTTCGAAACGATGAGAGTGTGAGGGAAGTTCAAAGACACCCCTGTAGCTGATATCAGCTTGAGAAAGAGAGCTTATGTACAATTTTTCCCCACCACTCGACGCTGTCCTTGTCTACCGTCGAAATGCTTCTATCCCAAGCTGCACATCGAGCAGTCCACCCCCCATCGAAACACCGGCCAAGCGACACAGCATCCACGCACCCGTGCCCCCTCTTCTCAGGATAAAAAAGGTCTCCTTCCCATTGAACGCCGGCGTCACAGCTGCTATGAGAAAGGGACTCCACCCGGAGAAACCTACAAACCACTGTTCTCTCTCTCCTTCTCCTCCCCGCGCCCTTGCCCGGTTTTTTTTGTACACGCTCCTTCCCGGCAGTTTGCAATTCCTTATGCAACGGAGAAACGAAAAAAAAAAAAAAACCGCAACACCTCCAGCACGCGTGTGTCCGGCTCTTGCTCAAACCCTCGATCAAACAGCTGACCGCGAGACCTCTGCGTGTTACGAAGCTCTTGTCGAGTAAAACTCTCTCTCAGCTACGCTATCTTTTATCCGAAGAGACCCAGCCGTGTCGCGCGCTCACTTTGTGCTTCCCGCACCATGCCAATCCCGTGTCAACCACAAACCCACGCTCCGAGGCTTTGAATTTCTTTTGTATTCGCCAAACTTGGACGCGGGGAGCAAACTTTTCAAATTTTTGTATTTTGCTTTTCAAACAGCGGAGCCGGGTCGCACATTTTGACAGCTCGCCCACGGAGCTCTGAGACAAAGCACGGTTGCTGCATCGGCAAATCTGAACATCACAGTTTGGCGCCGGTCATGTGTTTGACCTGACTTCATTGCCAACATCATGCAGGAATAACTAGACAGCTGTAGAAAGCTCAGCCAGACGCTCGGTCAGCTTCTTGATAAACAGCTCTTGTAGGCCGAGCTTGATCCGGACTGTGTGGAAGAGTCGTTTTTCCAACGCGATCAACGTCACCCAGTCCTCGCGGTGCTCCAAGAATACCTGAGTCAAGGATCGGCCGATCAGCTCCTCGGCAGTCTCTAATGCTTCGGTTGAGGTATTGTTGAGTATGTGCTCGTATGTAAATCTAGCATACGTCGTAAGAGCCGCGAATTGGGCCACCTCTTTGCGACGCATTCGCATCTTGGATTCGGCTTTTTGGCGGTTTTTGCGCATCTCTTTTGTCTCGCCTGGAATGACCATTGAGCTGTGATTTGAAGCGCTAGGATCCTCCTCAGCCATCAGTAAAGCCGCGAAGTCAAGATGATCTTGCTGCTCCTGTGCCGCGACATCAGTCGAGAACTGTCGTCTGCAGTGCTTATAGGCACCTTGAAGCGAGGTCACTACCTCGTTGAGTACGTTTCGCTGCAGCTTGGTGCGGTGGTGGTGCACTGCAATCTTGGCCGGTGATGTCCTGCCCTCTTCCATCGTCTCTTCGGTCTTCTCGCAAAGGGACGAGCCTCCCGGCAGGTTGGATTGGGCAGGTATACGGGGTGAAGAAAAGGCCGAGCTCGTTGGCGTGCCGAACCCTAGTGAAAATTCGGATATCGTCGGTGTCGGTGTCGGAGAAGTATCGACCATATGCGAAATTCGACTCGCAGCGTGAAGATCGTTCGAATCAAAGAGGCCAGCAAGCGGACTTCTAAGCGAAGAGCCAGTCCTGCCCCTTGAACCTAACGAAGCCATCCTCCTTTCCTTGATGCTTGCCGCCTCACCAGCCTCGCGTTGAAAAACACTCGTCAAAGCGGGAGCAGGTGGCCGAGAGCGTCGGCAAGGCATCGAGTTGAATTTCGATTGGGCTGCCAGTCTCGGCGATGACGGCACAGAGTGCTGCTGTTGTGCGGTGGGAGACTGAGGTCGAGCTACCGACATCATACGTACTCTATCTACCAAGCTCGAAGACGGGCCAGCAAGACTGCCGACTGTCGATGACCTTCTTCGGCCGTTTACCGAAAAGCTGTGGCAAGAAGGTGCGGGCGAATAGCCGAGAAAGTTTTGCGATGAATTCGAGGCGGTACTAGCGATCGAAGGGTTGCGATAAGGCTCGTAACGATAGCACGTCGCCACCGTCGCTGGTGGTACCCAGGTGTTGATTTCATTATTCAAAAAGGACCAATCCTCTGAGGCAGGTATGGCTTGCTGCAGATAAGTTTCAGGACTCGCCAAGGCTTGGACTGGAAGGTCCTCTGGAACAGCATCTGGATGCAGCCACCCTGGAGCAGGAACTGCCCCGTGTGATGGTACGGGAGCCGCAGCGAACGACGAAGAGGTGCGGGTGAGCGCTGCGGAGCAGACACAGCTGGAAGATGCGCCGTTGTCGCTCCCGCTTGTCGCCGACGTCCATGATAGACGCGCGTCTTGACTCATCGCGGGAGCCGCGATAGTTTGAGTCCTAGGGATGCTTGTGAAATCGAAAGCACTGGCTAGGCCCTGTTCATTCGCTTGTTCTTTGAAGGAGTAGGTATACTCTCCGTCTCGAGATGGCCGCTTGGGTTGAGGAACTTCGGCAAGTGTGATCGGTTGCATCAAAGCGTTCAGCTGGCTTACAGTCAAATTCGAAGGTGCGTCTTGAAAAGCAGGAGTTGAAGCAGTAGAGCCAGCAGTGTAAGCTGCTACCATATCACCTGTGGACGAGCACACCGATCCGAATGCACGCGCGCTTGTTGGCGAGTGAATGAGACTAGGCGTTGGCAGCGAATCTTGAGGAGAGACAGGGAAAGTATTGCCACACCCTGCTATGGCTCCGCTTGTCGTATGCAGGTCTAGGTTAATGTTCATGGCGAGCATAGGTGAGTCCAACTCGGTAGACGCTGCGGCACTCCAAAGATCGCCCAAAGCATGATCTTGAGAAGTCCAGTTGCCAAGGAGCGGTGCATCGACGGTGTCATTCTTGAGATTCGCAGAGCCGTTCTGTTGAAGGTCGAGTCCGTAGTTGGTGGTTGCTTGATAAGTTGCTGTGGTGTCGCTGGTCGAAGGCGCAATAAATCCTTGATTTGTGGACCAAATCCATTCGCCTACGCCATTTGTCGCGTGATTAGAGGGAAATGCCGGTTGCGCATGTGACGGCTGCACGTCAACCTTTGCCGGTGTCACATTACTGCCGCACTGGCAGACGTGACTACAAGTCGACTGCATTTTTTGCTTTTTTCTTGCTTGTCACGGCTATGTGTCGTCCTTTCCTCTTTGCTGTCACAGGGAGAGATCAAGTGTTCTCGAAGGGTGACGGGGGCAGTGATCAAAGCGGGAATAGAGATGTGGGAAATGACGATCTTGCGAGATTCAAGAGAGGGGGCTACTTATTTATGGTATGGTCAAACGAATCTTGGCGGAGATGTCAAAAGCCACGAGCGAATATTCGGCTAGAGCCACGCGGGTGCAAATGACCTTTGCATCTTGTCTTGCCAAGGTATCTTGGTAGCTCAATGCGTATGCGCACGGAAGCGAGTGAGGATTCAGTCCGCCATGAAAAGAGTGTGGCTTCAGCTAAGCGCCACTCGCAAGCGCTTTCCCTCGCGCTTCTCATTGAGAATGAATGCGGAGGCAATCTTCAATGATCGGCATATTGCAACTCATGGCCCACGTCTTGTCTCATACCCAATCATCTCAACTCCGACGATTGCGAATGGAAACCTAGTTTCGAGACAAGCGCGGCAAATTTCCGAGATAGACCGGAAGGGGAGTGTCGGGTTGGCTTCTGAGGAGCGGCTGGTTATCGAGAAAGCTCAGTTTGCGACACATATGGTAAATAGGTAAGCAGGGTTCGAGATTGTACCGTTTATGCACTTGCTACTTGCGGCAATTATTCGTCGCCGATCTAGAGGCAGAAACTTAAGAAGGGACAAAAGAGAAGGGACAAAAGACAAGATGAGGTGAGTGGCGCTTCGACCGCAGCAGCATCTGACTTCTGTGGAGTCGTCGAATCTTGAGCTTGAGCTTGAGGTTGAGCCTCGTGGGAACTGAGGTTTGAAGGTCTGCGCGGACTTTAGACGCATTGAGGCTTGAAAATAGAAGCTTGTAGCCCTGCGGAAGCATGAATGCGTATCATGGATCCATGCAGCGTTCGATGAGGCTCCTTGCGCACTTTCAAAGCCAGCCAGAGCTGCATGGAAGCACATAGTCAGTCCAGCACCGAAAAACGGAGCTACGGAGGCGCATCTCGAGGTATGTAACACATGCTTCTTGCGAAAGAGGATTGCAGTTACGATTGAATTTCATCGCCCTTTTTCCCTTCCTTCTTCTTGGGGGGTCCTTTTTTCAATTTGAATTTTTTTGTTTTTGTTTTTTTTTTTCCGTCCATGTGTTCAGCTTTTTCATTCTCACTCGTGGTTCTGTGCTGAGATTCAATAACATTTCAGCCTTGCCCGCCAGCTATGTCCTTAACGATCTTCTCTCTACGTCAAGAATCGATACGTTTCTGTCCACTTCTCGTCATTAACGCCGCTTTCAGAAACAAGGGTGTAAACCCAGCAGCAACTTTTCAGCTCCGGATTTCAAATTCCTTCTCCATGTGAGTTCCCAATGGATCGGATGCGAAATTCCAATGGAGCGGTGCCGGCGGGATCTAGCCCGGCTATGAATCATCCCCCTTACCTTGATCTCAGCCATGTGGTCCTGTCTCGATCAATTCGAGCTTCATTAGCTCATCACAAGGAAAAACACTCAAGGTGTGTATGGGAATGACCGGTGGACAAGTGTACTTTATCATCAGTTAGCACAAGTTGCTGCTGTTCTGTACAATGAGTAACAATCGGTCCGGGTCCAAGCGAGATTCTATTGGATGGCTCAATTCATGGTACATCTCGCATATGCCTGCATGTTTTCATTAAGAGATCTCAATGTCTTCGTTGCGAAAGGCAAATGCCGGACAATCAAAGTAAGATCATCTTTTCACCCGAAGCTATTGCACGTCTGGCGACGAGTTCGAAATCGCTCGTACTGGCGTTTCTTGCCACTTCCGGAAAACGTATTCAGGACAACTTTGCAAAGCTCAAGTGCACCGAATAGCGAATGAAGCTTAACGGTGAAGGGACCATTATTTCTTTCATCGAGTGCATACTTTCTGCATGTAAAAAAATTAAAGTGCTGCCAAGCGCTGCAGCTCTATGCATGCAACACACAATGACTATCTAGCTCGTGTATGAATTCCGACGTAATTGAAACCTTGCTGTGTTTGGCACACATGTTTGCCATTCTGTGTGTCTGCCGGGCCGAAGAAGTGATCTCAAACATGACGTAGCTCCAGATGACCACAGCATTTCCTCGGCACGAAAAGAAACCGGCCCGATGAGACCTTTTTCTTCCATGCTGCTTTCGCGCTCGCCATTGCACTCGCCTGACTTAGAACTGATTCGAAGATTGAACTTCTATCACTCGTAAGACATTTGTTTTAGACAGATGCTCCCAAGCATCCTCGCTTTCTGAACGCGGGGCGAACTTCGGCCGATCAACAAGGACCGCTAAAGACCGTGCTGAAAGGAATTTGGTTTTCCGCAAAATTCATTGTTCCAACGGCGGACAATGCAACCACCTCGCCTTACAATCCAAAAGCTCATTGTTCCAAAGGAGGTAAGCATTCGGATATCTTCCAACGGAGTCGGACTGCTAATGAGAGAATGCACGATGGAGCGTCCCAAGCTCCGACTCGGCTGACATGAGCGTGTCACACGCATGTCATAGGTGTCACCTTTGGAAAAGAAAGGTCACCGGTAAGAAATGTCAGAAATATCGGCCAAATTCTTTTCGTGCGCCTTTTCTTTTCCTTTTTTTTCTTCTTCTCTGTGTCATTACGATAACCCAGTCGTCTCTCTTGCCTCCACTCTCTCCCTGACTCGCTACAGATGCGCACTCAAGCTCGCCATAAAAGCCGCACTTTGTCCAGGCCTTGCGTGGGTCTGGGCGTCTCGACTCTGAGCTGAACATACCGGACGTTACGGGTTCTCGGACAGAATCAGGTCTGACCAGATTTAGCGCAAGAATATTAATAAAGCTTCGAGAAAGATCTACATTACGAGATTCGGATCGACGAAAATGCACGAATCTTCAGGGTCCTAGCTCGCTTAGAACTCTGACGTGCAATCGGATCGCAAGGTCGCCCTCGCTTCACTGAAATACGAATGCGGAAGCGGCAACATCGACTCGAGCCCCGTCCTGACGCTGATACCGTCGTAGAGATCGTTCGATCAAAGAGGAGAGCCTGTTCAACCGGGATACCGGAACGCTCTTCGCCGAGAAATAGGAAAGGGAGAATGACAGAAAAAGGTAGCACGCTCGTCTGATCGTATGGGAGATGCGCGCAAAGCGGAGCTAAAAAAACGACGATTCGACTCCACGCTGCTTTATCGAGAGCTGCGAGAGCTGTTTATGTCATTGGTCGCCGCCTCTCAAAATCATTTTTCATGCCCAGCACAGGCCGCAGAACAATTGGGAGAGCAGCTTCGAGACGCTGTTGGATTCGATGGGTGGACCGCGGCGACTGCACGTCTGCCAACCCGAGAAAAGAGAAAAATCTGATACGAGAGAAGCCAAATTTTTGCTCGCCTCTAAACGTGCTATCTTTCGCTTGGTTGGGCAGCTGGCGGAGTAGAGACACGCATCTCTCGTGTAGGTGGATTGCACAGAATGCACGGTCCTAACTGAGGCTAAGCAAAGTGCAAGTTGGTCATCTGAGCCACGCGGGCCGATCTCATTCAGCTTGCTTTGCTAAACCTCATTCGTGGCCCCACAGCAGATCGTTCGTCATTGTTCTGTCGCACACGCATGGGACTCTACCACCATCGCCAAAACCCCGATTCCACGTCGTGGGAGACCAATAGGGAAGGGGGAAAACAAGCCAAAACGAACGCACAGGCGGAGGTGGAAGTTTGATTAGACAATGAGAAATGAAATTGTTTTTCATGCTTTGAGGAAACAATAACGAATAGATCTCCTCCCACCCTGACGGAGATCTTCGGATGCATTTGGCAGTGGCAGGACAATGAACTGGCCCATTGAAATGCAAAAGGTGCACAATCGTACCAAACAAGACTGACCCTAGGAAGCTTCTCATTGTACTTTGCTTCTCTGCTTTTGGCAGGTCAACGAGAAAAGCGACAAGGTATCGGAGCCAAGATGCATCCTCCTGACACCCACGGATTTCTCGGGGAAAAAGCGGTACACATCAGTCAACTTGACTTGGATGACACGACAAGGACGCAAAAGTGTGACGTGCAGTTTCAACTTACTCGCCACCGAAAGCTTGGGTCCTCTCGCTTAAGCGTACAGAAACTGCAGATCTGGTCGATCATTGGAAAACCTTGTGGTCTTTTTTAATAAAAGAATTTTCCTTGAAACCCTTTTAAACAGGTGATGAAAGTGGCGCTATCCTGCATGCTGTCTGTCTCACTTGGATGCGAAAACCAATGGGGTGGTGCAGGATTTTCATTGACTCTTTTTTCCCTCGCTTGGGGTTGCCAAGCCTTTTTTTGGTCAATGTTGACCGGTTTCCGCGGAATCAAGACGATCTTCTTCCCAGGTTCCTCTGGATCGAAGTTGACCTTCTGAACCTGAGAAGAGTCTTAGGATGACCTCCTGATCCTCGACAGAGATGACTTCACCTCCCATCCTCTCACACGTCACAATCTCCGCTCACCTGATCCAGCAATCCGGTGCGAGCGGACTCGACGATCACTCGAAAAAAAAAAAAAAAAAAAAAAAAAAACACACACACACACACACACAAGACGCACGGTGAGATCACCTCAGACTCCCTTGTCCGTCCTCCTTCACACCATCGCTTGCTGAGTTGAGCTGAGCTGTGCTTTCGTCGCCCGGAGCTGTAAATCCGTAATCGTGTGCAAAACGTTATCTTCTGTGTTTAGCTCCCAGCACATGGACTTCGAGGTCCGACGGTTGAGGCGATCGCCGTTAAATCGAAAAGTCTGCTCGATTCTCACCCTTCTATAGTGGCTTGATTTCAACCTTGAGCTAATTCACCAACTTGCCATGTGGTCGCTCGGCCTCTCACACCACTTTTTTCCACCTCCGCTACCTCTCTCATGATCGGAAGACGAAAATGCCAAGCATTTGCATCAATTTGCGGAGTCTTAAAAAACAAATTAAATTTTCTTTGTGTGCAAACGGAAAACATGTTCCGTTCCGCCTTGCTTTTCTTTTTGTTCTTCCAAAGACGGAAGCTCCTTTTTCTTGATCTGTTCCGAGAAAAACGTTGGGGAAGACTGTTCGAAGCCGCCGCCTTACCGTTCGAGAAGGCCCTCCCAGAAACATTTGAGGCTGGTAGAAGCTTCGATGCGTTAATGAAGCGGAGTGACAGCAATTTTTTTTCTTTTCTCTTGGACTTGGAAAGAATTGGCGTTCTCTCCAAAACTGACAGCGAAAGAAAGAAAGCTCTCGGAAACTTGCTAGTCATCAAAATCTACCATACGGGCATGGTCATGCGAGAACAGGCTTTGAATTCATTGCTCAAGAGTACAGCCAAAGACTATGCTGAGGTGGATCATGAAGCATGAGCATGAAGGGCTTGGAGTGAAGCGAATTCCATTCGTCTTTTTTTGGCCATGCATACAAAAAATGGCGAAAAAAAATAAAAAAGAAAAAGAAAAAGAAAATCATTGAAAAAAGCAAGAAAATTGGTCCAAAAATGCGACTTTTTCCTCACTCGACCATGGACCGCTGTCAAAGTACAGTATGCCGAGCTCGCAGTCTCGACACCATCGTAGCTTTTGTATGATTGCTTCACGATGTCCATGAAAGAGCTGCTCTTTGGCAGATTCAAGCAATACAGTAGGGAGAGCCGAGATTGAAATGGGGTTTCTGAACACGAAACATCAAGGGCTAGGTGAGAAACAGAGCAACGAGAAGGTCACACGAGTAACCGCTGTCTTACGAGCGGTTTGCCGATCGACTTGGAGCTGTTGCTCTCCTCGTCCTACTTTGCGAGCATCTTATCCAGCCCTCTCACTGAAATAATGAGCTTTATGATGCCGCTCGTAGCGCCTCAACGATCGACCGGCCCGAAAACCGCCTCATAGTAAGTGGAAGATCGCTATGATGATGAGGTGCGAGAGTTTGCGTTCGCCTCATCACACGACGGCGGCGGTCGCTTCGAGAAACTCGTCCTCGACCGCACGCTGAGCAACCCATCCAGTCCATTGTACCGCACAAGGTTGCACGTCGTTCGCTTCAACCCTCTCTCTCCTTCAAAGCCCATCCTGGGCCATCGTACCTGACTTCGCATTGATAGCTTGGCAACAGACGCGTCGACCTCGTCCTCCTCCTCCTCGTGTTCCAACCAACCCAGAAGCCATCCCATCCCATCCCCGTGAACGAACCCTTCAAGGCCTATCCTGAGCGATCCGAGTCGAACCATCATACCGCGCTCTCAGACCTCCTCCTCCTCAACCGCACGCTGAACAGCCCTTCCAGTCCATCGTTATGTGAACCTTTCCACGATAGCACCATTGCACGACACGTACAAAGACAATCGGCGGTCGTTCGCCTCAACCGAACTCCTTCTGACGCACATAAATATCAGCCCAGCGTCGACTGGACATCCTTTGCTTGACAACAACCTCACGTCAGAGCATCACCGCGCATGACCCTTCCAGTCCATCATAGCTTGAACTTTTCCACGATAGCACCATTAAACTAAGCAAAAAAGACGATCAGTGGTCGTTCGCCTCAAGTCTAGGTGACGCAACACCTTATCACATCAGCCCAGCGTCGACTGGCCATCCTTCGCCTCACACCAACCTCACGCCGCATCACCATCGCAAACAAATCCATTACACGCTACTTGAACCTCAACAAACGCCCTTGCCTCACACCACCCTCACCCCACCATCACAACACCTTCACACTCCCCTAACCCCACCTCGCACACTCCATTACACACTACTACCGTACATACTTAAACCTCAACAAACGCCCTCGCCAACACCCCCGTACCCCTCACCTCCACCCCCACCCCGGCTCCCACAAACCCAACCTGCCCCCTCCCCAACCTCACCCCCCCAACCTCCACCCCCCCCTCCAAAACCACCACCACACTCGGCCCATCCACCTTCTCCATCCACCCTTCCCCACCCACCCTCATCGTTACCACACTAAACTCTTCAATCGGCGGATCGTACAACCACGCCTCCACCTCTCCACCCACCTTGTCCCATTTCACCGGCTCCAACCTACCCCTCCCTTTCCCAGATTGATACGTACACATCTCGATCAACGTTTCCGTATCCCTGAGTTTGGGTGTAAGACCAGCACGAACGACGTTATCCGACGAAGCCATGCACTCCAAAATCTCGCCCTCGAGGTAAGCGTGCGGTTCGTTGGCTTGTAAAAACAACGCCTCGCCTGGGTTCAAACTCGCAATGTTGAGTAAGAAAGTGCAAAAGATTCCCACATCGCGAGGGAACTCCTCCGCCAACTTGAGAACCAACTTCCTCTCCTCCTCCGGTACACCTTGAACCGGTCCACTCGCGAAACGGGATGAAAGCTCCGCAGCCAACACCTCATACTTTTCCTTAGGACTGTTCATCAACCTCCCGAAAATCTTCTTCAACATCCGCTTCACCTCTCCCTCATCCTTTACCTCCTTCGCCGCCTTCAACTCTGTCTCATCCAACCCCACCAACTGCGCAAACTCCTCCACCCTCTCCACGAACCCCAAAATCTCCTCCAACGGCCTAAACCCACAGAAACCCCTGAAAGCCGTCAACGCAATCGCCATCTCCGGCTTGTGGTTCGGATCCTTATACACATCCGGTCGCTCCGCGTGCAATTTCCTACCCAACGTCTTATCCGGATGAGCTTGAATACTCAACGCCTTCCCCACGCTAAGCACTTTGAACAAGAACGGCAAACATCCCGGCTTTTCATCGGAAAACTTGGCGATCACCTTGTCACCGATCAATTCCGGATGTGCTGCGAGGTAGGACGATAGAGGTTCGTAGGTGCCGTTCGAAGAGGAGACGATTCGAGAAGGCATGGAGGGATGAGTACCCATCCACAGCTCGGCGTAGGGTTTGTTATCTTCAGGTTTAAAGCCCAATTCGGTCGTTGCTGCTGCGAACTGCGCTACTCGCGACGAAGATGCTCCTTGAATACCCCAATCGTAGGACTGCACTCCTGGGATCAGCTGAAACACTTTGCCAAACGTGGTTGACATGGTTGACATTGTGGTTCTATCGTCGTCTTGAACAAAAGTGTTGAGATGCTGTGCGATAGATCCAATTCGATGGTTGACCATACCCGTTGGACCGATCAATGGTGCAGTGATGGTGGTGATGAAGCAAAAATGAAAGTGGAGTGACTGTTCTCCACGTGTTGCTCTTTTCTCTCAGCAGCTCAGCGCGGTTTCAGGAATTCCGTGGAGCCGTTTTTGCGTGCACGGTCTAAAAAAATTAAAATTTCACCGACCAAACCCGACCGCTTCGCTCTTCAAAGCAAAACTCTTCGCACTAAAAGAACTTAAACCTCCAACTTCGCTATCGTGCACAATGTGTAGCCATAGCTTTAACTCAATGCTAGCCACATGTGAACGTTTCATGGCCTATTGGGAACAGATGACAAATGTTACGTGAAAAAGAGAGAGGTGGGAGGAACAAGAACTGTGTTGCGGGTGCGTTGCGCTTTGCACCCTCTCGGACAAAAAAGAATCGGCAAATTTGAGACACCGCATCCCGAGGGGACCGACGTGCATGAAGTCCTTCTCATTGGTTCTGCGTCTGCCTTCCTTGTGCTCGCTGTGCCATTACACTGCACTCAAGGAGGGAGAGATCACATGTTGCGGTTCAAATCGATCATCGATACATCATACATCATACATCATACAGGATACATGTGCTACGTACTTCGAACTCGGATCGTGTGTGTGTGTGTGTGTGTGTGTGTGTGTGTGCGTGTGTGTTAAAAGGCTACAGTAGTCGAGGTCGTCAACCTTGTCGTTGGGAGGCAGTCAAAGGCGAAAGCTCACCGTACCGCTGCGGTGGATGTCGCTGTCGCATGGGCGTGGTTCGACGTCCGCTTGTGCTTCCACCTTCGACCGACGAAGCGGCTCCCGTCTCGCTCTCCACCGTTGTAGCTCTACGCTGTCGCGTCCGTCGACCCGTCGGTTGTGATCCGCCAGTCTCACCCTCCTCGCTCGTGCCTGCGTGGCGCAATTCAGAAGGTGTAGAGCTGGGAGGAGTCATGGGCTCTTCCATCTCCATCTCCATCTCCTCAGTGATTGGAGGCGACGGTGTGTGAGGGACAGGTTGAGGTCGATTCGCTTGGCCACGAGTAATCATTTCACTAATCTTCATCTTTCGTACCTCCATGTACCGTTCGCCTTCCTCGTTCTCGAGCAACTCAATCTCCTCCTTGTCCTCGATCACGTTCGAACCTGGACGTTCGGGAGGGTTGAGGATCTCGGCGTCTTGAGCGCCTCGATATCGATCGTACTGTTGAACCCACGTGCAGCGTACTGCCAGGTAGAAGCAGAATGTGGCGCTACCTCCGAGCAGAGGCGAGAGGACCAGCAGCGCAACAATGACGCGTGCCTGAGTCTCGACGAGCTTACGATCAGCTTTGTCGAGTCGGAGCGATGTGGGCAGCGGGAAGCGAAGCATATCACCGTTGTCATTGTCGTTGTCCTCGTCTGGGTCGTCACCGAGCATCTTTGAACTCGGGCTCGCTACAGCCACCTTCCACAACCAGACACCGCTCTCGATGAACACATAGATGGATGCGCTGATTGCAACGCATACATGGTCCGAGCTGATCGAGCTTTGTGCTGGGTGTCGCAAAAACGTCGTTGGAAATAGTACCGTGATGGTGCGCCAAGCTCGGCGCAAGATGGAGGAGCTGTTCTTCACCTCGAAGAAGCAGGTCAACGTAAGCCACAGTCGCAGCACAACGCTGATGGCACCTAGACCGAGGTAGTACATCTTGGTGTCCTTCCACATTGGCACGCGAGGCTCGCTGCGAGATAGCATCTTGAGCAAAATCTGTTTGGTGCTGGAGTTCGGCGTCGATCGAGTATAGTGGGCACGTGCGGGACGACGCTTGGGAATCAAAGGCGGCAGTTTGTGGTAATCGGGGTAGAGCGAGATGAGCAGAGGGAACACGTGCATGACCATCACCTTTGTGAAGCTATTGGGATGCTGCAGTACCGACGAAAGACCAGCCAAGACAAAGAGAGGCATGCCGACTCTCTCTGGGATGCAATACCGCATGGTTCGAGCGATTTTGTCCATGAGCGTGGGTTGAGGCGGCAATGGCACCTTTCGCACAGTCAGTGAAGTCGAAAACAGTCGGACGTTTGGATCGGGCGACCGACGAGGAGTCGGCGGCATTGAATCTAACGGCATTCCATCGGGCGGTCCATCTTCTGGAGGCAAGGCAACAGACACACGATATCCTCCTGCCTCTCGTTCGTTTTCATGATGCGGCCAAATCTCGGGGGGCGAATCAGTGGGATCCTCTTCAAGCGGTACAATTGCGCGACGTTTGGCCTTGAAGACAGTGTCGCAGCGCGCAGCAAGCAAATCCATGACATCGAGGCGGTAGATGACGGCAAGATTGAAGAGGTTGAAGGCAAAGCTGATAGCCACGAGCTGACCGAGCGCCATGACGGTCCAGACATGAGGGATGCGAAGACGTTCGGCCTCGTGACGAAGAAAGAGAGCCCATGCGCCGACGGTGATGATGCAGATCTCGCTGCTCCACCACCACGATGTGGAGTCTTTGATGACCTCCATCCAAGCTTCCTTGAAGAGGCTGAGCGAGCCTAGCCACTGTGAGATGCGGAGGATGCGCAGATGCAGTGCAGGAACGAGCAGAGCTGGGCGCGAAAGATCGAATGGCGGCGGAGTAGGCGGCAGCGGGTAGGATGCAAGATGGCATCGTTCGAGGTAAGCCAAGTAGGAATGACGCAAGAAGGTGAGCATATAGTACCAGGTAGAAGCCAGGCTGAGGACGGCAAGGAGCAGAAATATGCATTTGGCACGATAAGCATTGTCCTTGAATGCCCACGTAGCCACACTGATCAGATAGTCGGCGACGGGAGTGTCGGTCTCGAACTTCTTGGGCTTGCTTCCGATGCGGAAGAGATCCTCGTGAGCTTCGAGCACGTCGTTGTTGCCATCGGCGGGTACTCGAACCAGACCGAGCTCGCCGTATTCGCGTGGTGCCATCTTGAGCTGGCGGTATCGTCTCATCGCGATCCTGATGACTCGGAAAGCGAGGTAGAGGTTGATGCAGAGGTAGACGACGAGGATGAGAAAGTTGGGTTCGAAGAGCGAGTTGAGGAGCGAAAAGAGGCTGGGATCGTGAGGCGACATGGTGTCAACGGTCGAAGCTGATGAGCCAGCAGAGCCTCGTTCGACGACCGACGACGAGTTCATGATGGTGGTCATGGCGATGGAAGCGTTGCCTTGGAGCTCGATTGTGCTTGGACTGCGCGTGGTTTTGACCCTGTTCGACTCAGCCAAGTTGCTGCTGCTGCGCTTCCTAGGCCAAGCTGCCTTAGCTGAGTCACACGACGCGCTGTGATATGCTCTGCTGCCAGGATAGCCACAAATGTGACGATCACGAACCTGATCGGAGCGCTGTCAAGTGAATGATTCAGCCTCAGCTCAGTCGAAGAGCTTTCTTCGGGAGAACCGCGTCAGTTTCCCACGCACGGTTCACCGTGACGCTTCGTTCTGACAACTTGGGCTTCGGCGTGCTTCCGAGAATGGCTCTCCTTGAAGTCAGAGTGCAGATCTGCCGCTTGAAGAGTGCATCGCTTGCTGACGGCGTCGTTGTGACGAATGTGATGCGATCGAGCCGAGTGTGTATGCGGAAGGATATTCTTTTGAGGCGTGAGAAGAAAGGCAACACTTTCAAAGGACCCTGAAATCCACCTTTTCCAGCTTGAACCCTGCGCCGCTGTAATCCTAGAGTCGTTTCTCGGAAACCGGGCCCACTTTTGTTAGCCTTTTCATTTTTTTTGAGTGGCTTCTCTCCACTTCTTCCTCTTGCCTGTTCGTATCAAAGTCACCTATTCTCTCATCAAGACTTGAGCTTACGATACCATCTCGAAGACGCTATTCAAGATGGAGTCAATATCACTACCACCAACACTCCCCGAGCCACTGCAACAAGTCCACCTCGCGCATTTCTCCAACCTCGACCCTGAAACTCAATCTGCTGCTATCATTCGTCGTATCATCTCCGCATCACAACTTCCCTTCTCCACTTCTTCCGGGGCTTCCTCACAAGAAGTCGCAGACGCCGATGCCGAAAGAGCGAAGCTCGACTTTGCGTTTCTCGATCCGACCAAGTTATGCTCCAAACAGCACATTTTAAGCGCGGTGACGCAAGCGGCGGTCGTGTGTGCTCGAAGTTGGGACGCCGAGAACCAAACATTCAGGGAAGGCGAGGGAAGCATCGGTGGTATGAAGAGCAAAACTCCTCATTCAGAGATCATCTACATGCTTAACCCTGGTAACAATGTAAGTTTCCTTTCCTCCTCTCCTCCAAAGACACATCGATGAACTTCAAACTGATAAAGCTTTGCTCTGCGCAACACACAGGTCGGAGAATCACTAAAACGCTTCGGTCTATCTCCCAAATCCACCTCTTTGCTGCTGGTCAAATTCACCCCTCCCTCCGCAGACCCCAGCACAACACTTCAAAGCATGACAGATCTCGTCTCACCATCAAACCTCACTATCCCACCAACGACGTCATCATCAATAGACATCGATCAAGCGATACGCTTCAACACATACTCTTCAGCAGAAACGCCCGTCACAGACTGGAAAGACCTCAACAAGTTCTACAAGCTTTCCATCCCTTCTCACATCCTCTCCGGCCAAGATCAAAATTGGCAAAGGGAGTACGAAGAGATTATCTGCACCAGTGTAGCTATGAAATTGGTCGCCGCTTGAAGCGCAAATACCACCGCTGAAACCCACACGCGTGCTGATCTGTGACACAATCTCTCTCTCACAAGCTTTATAAAACAGCGTGCCAAATGTGTGTATTATTAAAAAGACTCTTCTTTCGTCAGAACAGTGGTCGGTCTGGCCTTTTCATTCCTCAGCTGCTTCCAGCTTGGCCTTTTTCAACTGTGACAGTTCGCGTTGTCTTCGGATGAAGCTGGTTTGAGAGAGGGACGCAAGTCAGTACAGCTTGTTACCTTTGTCGATTCTTGGGGAGGTTTGTAGTGAGGAGGGGGTGCACTTACTCGTCGTATTGGCACTTTTCGTATGTGTGGCTGTGTGCGTAGATAACAGAAGCAAGGTTGGATAGGAGGAAGCAGAGTCAGTATGCAGCGCAAATGCAGGGCAGAGTTGGCTTTGTTGAGGATCAAGCGAGCGTAGCGTGCGATGTGTCGTTCGACAGTTGTTCTCGGTAGGTCGGTGGGGGGATTCATTCAAGGACCGGCTGGCAGCGGATCTTGCAGCATTCAGATATCCGAAAAAAGCGTATCGCATCGTCCCAGCCCCCAACACTTGACGCTTGCCACCCTTTCGCTGCACCCACTTGATCCTCGATCCTACCTAGATCCCTCTACTCACCGTTCATCCTCGCACTTCCAAGGAGCATACAGCGTCTGTTTCCTGCACTTGTTGAGAGGGATAAGCAGCCTGTATCAACCAAAGAACCGTCAAAAGTCCGCAAGTCAGCTTTACAACCCCTTTCCCCTTCATCTCCCCTCCATCTCTCTCTCTCTCTGTCTTCATTCTTCGGCGGAAACCTGCGGAAACCTACGCAGAGCACTGATCCCTGTAACCCAATGGCAGCCTGGCGGCGTTCGACTCTTCTACGGATGCTGTGTGTGTGTCTGCCATCGTTGTGTTTCTCGTCGAGTTTTTGGATATGGTGTAGAGTGGAGAAGATATCGAAATTGGGCGACCGTTAGTCTCCAAGAGTCAATTCGCCGCTCTTGCGATTTGTCACGTGTGGGACGAGTTTTTGTGCCGTACGTGAGATTTTTTTTTCCTGAAACGTGCAGCAGTCCACAGTCTAACAAGACGGTGAAAAATTCGATATGACGCACAGGCAGCGGAAAGAGCCGTTTTTTGGCGGGGCCGTGGAAGAAAAGAGCGCTCCACACACACAGAGAGAGAGAGCGGCTCAAATCGGGAAAGGCGTTTTGTGATTGTGCTTTCCTCGTCATCGTCTCCACCACCACCACCACCACCACCACCACCACCAGCAGCGCTCTTACCCTAAATTTTCCGTACAACAAAGATGCTACGAACACTGATCAGACGAGCACACGTCCACAAACCAGGGTTCCGATTTCCCGATCGAAGGGCTCCCAAAGGTAACGCTTTTCCCCCCCTATCCCCCGCCCTCAATCCCATTGCCTCCTGATTACTTACTCCCTCTTCACCCCTCTCTCTTCCCCTTCGAACAGAAGCACACAAACCACACCCCCACCCCGCAGCCCCCTCATCAATCGCCTCCTCTTTCGATCACTTTCAAAAAGTTTTCGCCTCAGGTCCCCATTTCCATCCTGAAAAACTCTCTTCCTCCTCCTCTTCCTCCTCACCGAAGAGCTCAAGTGGGGTGGATATGAACGATCGGTCGGTAGCTGAAGATGTCCATCTTTTGCCGGAGAGGTTCTGGCGTACTCCCGCTTTGGTTTTCAGCGAAGCTGAGATGGAGGCGGTTATGGTAAGCATTCTCCCCTTTACACAGGATTTTCGATCCGAGAAGCATGAACTGACGAAATTCTCGTAAAACAGACCGGAGGCGCACCTTAGAAGCAAAACACATTCGCAATTACATCTATCGCGCACGATTCACATCAATCGCCTGCTCGCTCAAACTCTTCAGTCTCCTCCTCAACCTTTCCAACTCACTACCCTTGGTTGCCTTCGCCTTATCCTTGCTCGGCCAAGTACACCTCCCCGACAAAGAAATCATCTCGTTCACCGCCAACCACACTTCCCACGCTCCACAACCCACATGACCGTCTTTGCCCCGACCCATCTTCTTCTTGCGCCACAACAAGCGTCGGATGAACCGGATCGAATCGTGCTTGGCCAGCGTCTGCATGGTGTGCAGTTCCCAGTGGTGTAATTTGTGCAGAACGGCGGCTCGTTGGGCGCAGTGTTGACCGGCGAAGAAGGTGTAGGTCGGACGACCGCGGTGGTCGGGTTCGCCTTCTTCGCACCAGGTTTCGCCGTCGCTGCTGCGGTCGCTCGAGGTGTCGCTGTCGTCCGAGTCGCTGCTCGAGTCGGAATCGGAATCCGAGTCGTCGTCTGACTTTTTGAGCGGCGAAAGCCACTCCTGGTTGTACCTCTCGCCGTGGAAGGTGATCTTGAATTGCGCCTTTTGCGATTTGCGATGGCAAACCCCACATCGGTTCTTGGCTAGAGTCCCATACTGATCCAGTTCGTCACTGAACAGCGCTTCCACCTCCATGTTCGGATACTGCATCAGATACCATTTAAACTGCCTGCGCATCGACACGCTTCCGACACTCTCCTCGATCGAGCGCATGCGCGACTTCAGCGCTGCACGGTTACGCTCCAGCCGCTCGCGATCGGATTGGCAGAGCGAGGACCATGTAAGCAATACTCGAGCAGCAGCCCACTCGATCCAGTCGAGACACAGCTCATCGAGCCCTTTGCGCGATCCACCACCCAAACCGTGCGCTGCGAGAATGGACGAGGAGGACGAAGCTGCAGCATGCTCCGAAATGGGCACGAGACGAAGTCGTCCGTCCTTATCGCGGTCGAAGCGTCCCTTCGCAGAAAGATCCCGAGTCTGAGACTGCGACGTATTAATCCTATACAGCGACGCCTCTTCTTCATCTTCCGGTCCAAATCCTTCATCATACTCCACCTGATCATCCGCTACAATAAAGTCCTGAGAGTCTTCGCTACTGCTGCTGCTGCTACTGCTGCTGCTATCGTCGCTGTCAGAGTCGCTTGAACCGCTATCGCTAGACACTGTCGTTGCTCGTCGACTTTGCCCGAGCCGTTTGCGTTGTGTCGTTGCTGCTTGTGGATTATCGTCTTCGTCATCAGAACTCGAGCTGACACTCCCCCCACGCCCCTGCAGCGCCTTCTTACGCGCCTGTGCAAATGCAGCCAGCTTGTTCCTGTACTCCTCCTTATGTCTCGCTCCCGTCGATCGCGCAATTGCATCCTCATTGAGATCGGAACGAAGATTCTTGATGTCGTCGCTCTTCTTCTTGGCCTTGGGCTCGGGATCGCTGTCGACGCTCCGTGCCCGCTTTCTGTTCTCTTTGTTGGAATTTTGAAATGTAACCTCTCGCTCCTTTGCTCTCTCCTTTCCTTTTCCATTGTCCTTAGAGCTCTCCTTCTCCTTCCGCTGCTGAACTTGTGATGCTGCTGGCGCGGGAGCTCGCGGAGTAGAAGACCTCGACCGATAAGTAGACGACCCTTGAGCGATCCTATCGCCATAAGTCGGAGGTTGCTTGATCCTCTGCCGCTGTTGAGATGGTGCGGGAGTACCGTTCCGCAACCTGTCCTCTTGATCGGATACGTCATCGAAGAACAGCGGCCTCCGGTTAGGAGAGCTCGCATCGTTGCTCCCCAGAAACATATCCTCCAAGCCGTCCTCTCCTGGTTGTGACGAAGCTACCTGCGAAGGCGCTTCCAACAGCGCGGCTGCTCGTGTGACTGTCGGCTCTACAGAGTTGTTCTGGTTGTTGCTGTTGTTCTCGTTGGCGCTATGAACGGTGTCGCTGATGATCGCGTTGGCCACCTTTGCTTGGCGAGCGAGAGACGATTCACGTGACTTCTGGTTGATCTCCTTGCTCGATTGTTCGGACTGTGCTGAAGTGCTTGCCTCCTGGCTCTTATCGCTCGTCTGAGACTTGCTCGTGCTAGCTCTCGGTCGAACAGCAATAATGTACGACGCATCCGCATCCTCCCTCAGATCCTCCTCCGCGAAATGAAACGGCTCCGCATCCGCCGGTACATGATCCACATGCCAAACTAGCGAATCCGCATACTCCTTATAATTCCCCTTCTCTCTAAGCGCCTTCTTATCTTTCGGTCTAAAGAACATCAACTCGTCCTCCTTCAACTTTGGTACGGGCAACGGTGGGAGCTCGACCCAACACTCCATCTGCGGAAGCTGTTTTCCATCCCAGACTTGCAAGAACTCATCATCCTCGGGTTCCGCTTTGACGGCTTTGGTCAGCTTACTCTTCTTGCCGTTGGTCTTCTTCGAGGAGGTTGACGTGGATGGCGCTACAGAAGCGGACCGGGTTCGACTCCGCGTCGAGCGCGACGATGTCGGTTTGGAGGGCGAAGAGGAAGAAGCTGCAGAAGATGGCTTTGTCACCTTCTGCTTCTTCTTTGGTGGCATGTTGAGAGGAGCTTGACCCTCCCGGTCGCGCTATGTATGCTTTGAGGTGCTCTTGATCGAAAGGAAGCGCAGCAAGAAGTGGATGAGCGGGAAAGCATAAACAAAGTTGAGCCAGAAGAGCAATAAACAGCGCAGCCAAAGAAAGCGCATTCTCCGTCTTCCGAAATTTCCCTCAACGACGCACAGACACATCCTTTTGAAAGCGTCAAAACGTGGAGAAACACCTTCCTGCATGACCACCAACATACAGCGGCCTGTCTCTCTCACACATTCAATGGCGACACACTACCCACTCGGGTCATCCTCCACGCCACCGCCGTACGCGGTAGGCACTTCCTCATCAGCATCAACACATTTGGGTCAAACACGTTCACGAACGCTCCTCTTTCTTTCCTATCGAGACCCGGCCGGTCCATCCTCGCGCTACGGCAGAGGTGGTTCCGATGTATACTTCCAAGCGCCCTACACCGATTCTGACGATCCGCTTGGCTCGTCCTCCGCAAACGCTGCTTCGGGGGAAGACGCGGAATCGGCAGGTCTGCTATCCAGGCGCAGTCGGGAGGGTCATATAGCCTTAGCTGTAGACGATGGGCCTTCGACCGCTCTACCACCCAAATGGATGGACGTATCCGAACAAGTCGATTCCATCCTCTCCTCCATCCGTCCACGTATGGACCAACTATCGCGGCTTCACGAACGACACCTTCGACCCGGTTTCACAGACAAATCATCCGAAGAGAAACAGATCGAATCATTAGCCCTCGAAATCACCAAAGATTTCAGACGCTGTTCCCGTCTCGTCGCTGGATTGGCCTCGTTCACCCAGCATCTCATTCGCGAGTCGAAGAAGACCTCCTCAGATGTCACGGTGCGGCAGATTGCGTTGGCTCAGAACGTTCAAACCGCACTAGCGACCAAAGTCCAGGATCTAAGCGGCAGTTTTAGGAAACAGCAAACGCTATACCTCAAAAGGATGAAGGGAATGGAAGTTAGAGATCGTGACATTCGTGCAGCTAGAGGTTTGGCTGCCCCCGTAGCCGATGTTTTCAGGGATAACGAACTGGCGGTTAGGGAAGACATCGAACTGTCGAGAGCTTCTCTACTCTCTTCGTCATCACAATCGAATCTGCTACTGTTCGAACAGGAATCGTCAAACCAGGATCAGGAAATCGTCCAAAGAAGTAAGGAGATCGACGAAATAGCGAAATCCATCCAGGAGTTGGCAACGCTGTTTGGGGATCTGCAGAATTTGGTGATCGATCAGGGAACGATGTTGGACAGGATCGATTATAACGTCGAACTGATGAGTAGAGAGATGAAGGGAGCGGTGGAGGAGTTGGAGACGGCGACGAGGTATCAGAGGCGGAGTGGGAGGAGGCAGTGTATCCTGTTTTTGTGTTTGCTGATTGCGCTGTTGGTTGCGGTGATTGTGGTGAAGCCGTTTTGGAGGGTTTTTACCTCTTCGCCAAAGGATGCACAGACGACGTAGCATATTGCAATACCAGGTTGTAATCAACATTGTTCGAATAGCTTATACATCGTGAGGCGACTCAGCCCGATCAGCAGCAACAACATCCGCCGCTTGATGCGCTTCCTCATCCGCATGTTGATCCAACTGCGCTACGTCGCTCGGCTCTGCCGCATTGACACTCGTCGAGATAGCTTCCTTAACAACTTCGGCCGTACCTTCCAACATCACCTGTTCGATTTGCTGCTGATCCAACCCCGCCGGATCCACCACTTTCTCTTCCTTCTTACCTCCAAGCTTCTCTTTGACCAGCTCAACCTCGTGCTGCAATCCATCCTTCAGATGCTGGTACGCCTCGACAGCCGAAGACTGCATCGCTTTGAGGGGTACTTGGTCAAACGCGTGCCTGCCGGGTTCTGCTGCGTTGGCTTCCTGTGTAGCGTTCTCTCCGTGGGGGGCTATGGGATGAGCTTTGTTCTTGCTGAGTGCCCATTCGAGCGTTTGGACGCTTGGAGGGAATTTGGAGAACTCGTTGATATCCCGAGGGAACTCGGCGCAGTTGAAATCCCACCCTTTTCTCCAACGCGCCTTTTCGCATGCTTGCAACGTCCAATCCGATCCATATGTCAACGGCGTATATCGCACAAACCCAGCCAAAACAACTACACCAACAACCACCCCCGCAACCAACCGGAACCTTGGTCGAAGCGTCGAAGTCGAAAAGTCGAATACCACCGCCAACAGCAGGATTGAGAAATACAACGCTGGCAAATAGTGATGCAAAAACAGCTGCCTATTCATCAAAAAGAACGGCAGATAGTGCAACCCCCAACCGAGAGCAAGGAAACCACAGGTCTGATCGTAAAATCGAACCCTACTGTCCTTGAGATCTCCAAATCCTCGTTGTGCTCGCAGCATCAGCAAACCTCTAGCTCCCAGGTAGGAAAGAATGGAGAGGAACGCTCCCCACCAAACAATCGGATTACCAATGAGGTAAATCTGTCGGTGGTCTTTGGTCCAGAAGTTAATCCCGCGTTTGAGCATAGGCCAAGTTTGAGGTCGCGAATCGTAAGCGTGCCTATCGGTGAGACCGGCGTTGGTCTCCCACATGACATTCTGCAATTCCCAGAATCGATCCAAGAACGAAGGACGACGGTAGTTGACCATATCAACGCGCGCCTTGGTGTCGGAAGGATTGACGAGGAGAGGATGGGTGTTGGTCTCGACGTACCACAGCGAGTTGGGCATGGTGGGGTTCTTGTTGCACGTCACTTCTTGCTGGCCGAAACCCCAATCTGGAAGCGTGACTTTGTGGGAGAACAGGTAACAGCCGGTCAGAGTGTGTCGCAGCCTAAAATGAGTCCTGAGGGAGCGGACACGCGTAGACGAAGCGCGATCCGACTTGTCACCGGCAACAATCTCGACGTGGAAGTTGTCGTTAGCATCACCGCCGAATCCTTCAAAACCGTAACCGGTGACCTCGTTTTGATAGTCGCTTTCGGTGACGGGTGGACGGTTGGTGTCGTGACTGTGAAGACGCTTGTCGGTGTTCTTGTGGATGAGACGGATCTCCATACCGTGAGTAAGGTATCGGATAGGCTCCTGGTGGAAACGTGTCACTTCATCTTCGGGTCGAATAGGGTGTCCCTTGTCATCCAGCTTGGGCGCCGGATCCTCGGGACCAGGAGCTTTGACGATGAGCCAGTCATTGTTGTCGTCGTTGTGCGGGTAGAGCGTGATCTGCTGCTGCATACTGCCAGCTGGGTAGGTGGCGGTGTGCGAGTGAAGATAGCCACCCTGAGTGTTGAGATGCTTGATGCTGACGGTAGAGCCCAAAGCAACATCAGCGTACGTGTCGGCCATACCATGACCGTGCAGCGTATGTTGGAACGCACTGCTCATGAACGGATCACCCTCGCCGCTGCGGTGCAGCAAGCCCAGATGAATAGCAAAAGTCAAGAGGTAGACGAGAATGGGGAAACCAATCAAGCAGATAGCCCGAGCGCAGAAGTGACGCGCTACGACGCGCACAGGCTGACGAATGTCTCCGAGATGTTCCCACAGCTGAGCAACGACCGACACACCGATGGTGGCAATGGTGAAGAGACCGACCCATTTAGAACTGGCGACTGCACCCAAGCTGAGACCCGTGAGCGACAAGAGCGCCCACCACTTGATCGAGAAAGGAGCGCGCTTCTCCTCGTTGCAGAAAGCTACCCAGAAGTAAACGGTGAGAGCGGTGAAAAAGACGAGAATCGAGTCGAGAAGAATGAGACGACTCTGTGCAGTGAGCGCGTTATCGAAGAGGATGAAGAAGGCGCCGAGAGTAGCCGTCGAAGCTCGCAGCGACAGACCGCGCAAAGTGAGGTAAGCAAGAGGCACAGTAGCAACACCAAGAATAGCATTGAGACCGCGCATCATGACATACGGCACGGGTGTGTCTTTGCCATGAAGATACTCGCGGCCGATATCCTTGAAATCGAAATCGCCGTTGAAGCCGCCCAGCCATGCAGCCAATGTGATGAGTAGTTTTGCCAATGGAGGGTGCACGTCCATAAAGAAGCGACCTTGAATGTACTTCGACGCAAAACCTCCAAAGTGAACTTCGTCAAAGACAACGCTGGACGGCTGCCCTAACTTGCGCATGCGAACGATGAGCGCGACGACGACGAGTGCGGCGATGATGCGATGTTCCTTCTTGGAGACGACATTGGTGGCAGCAGCAGAAGCGCCTGGTTGCGCGCCGATACCCAGACCGAGGCCAGTGCTATGTGATGGGGTGGCAGATGATTGCGTATAGAGCTTGCCTGTCTTTCCTCGGATAGCATCGCTGCTGGAGTTGAGACTAGCGCCCGAGTTGTAGAGCGATGGCTTCTCTGAAGAGGGTGGGCCCTGAGTATCCTGGGGCTGTCTGGAGCGCATGTTGCCCGCAGTATATCCTAGTGAAGCCATGGTGGCGAGGACGCAGCGCGTAGCTGGGCTCTATCCGATGGCTTTCAGATAACTCTTGCTGGCGCCAGAAGAGATAGGTAAGGGCAGTGCCGAGTGCTGACTGAGGTACTCTCGTCAAGGGTCGATGTCGCCGAATAAAGTGAGCTTGAACGTGCCAGCGTTGTGCTCGATTGCGACCGAAGGAAGAGAGGGTAAGGAAAGGAAGGTGGTTGCTCGGTCGTCCCGAGGAGGAGGATATCGAAAGAGAGAGAAAGAGCAGATTTCGGCCAAAAGTGTTGTTCGTTGAGTTTGCTTTGCTTTGAGTTGGCGCGTGCGGTCATGCCGAGCTGAGAAGAAATCACTTTTTCCCCTTGGCAGCACGGCAGCACAGCACCGCCTTGACGATTCGGAGGCTGCACGTCGACCGCGTGTTGGCTGCCTTGCTTTGCCAGCCAAACAGCGTGACCGAATTTTCGGAAATGTTACGCCGGCATGACTAGCAGATTACAGCCAAAAAAAAAATCGACTGGCCGTAGCTCACTCAAGCATGCTGTTCAGAGGCCGATGGTGGTAATTCGCTGGCTTGATGAACAGGGATCTCGTTGGCAGCAACGTTGCATCCTCGAGGTCATCACCTCGTATGAAAAGCAAGCTCACTGATGCATTCACTTTGCAGCCAAGCCTTGGCATAAGAAGTCGTCACGGCTTGTTCGAATGCAAAGTCAGCATTTTGCTCTTCGGCAGATCCGGGCCATATTGCTGCTTCGACCTCTTGACAACAGATTCCCACGCTGACAGCAATACGGCGCCTTTCTATCGGATGAGCCATTGAGAGTCATATCGATTTCTTGAAAAAGAGAGAGAGAGAGATTCGGCTAAGCCAATGGTGACCAAGCACCAGTGCAACAGCAAAGCGCAAAAGCCGAGACACCTTTGCTTGAGCCCCTCGTGATGAGCGAGCGTGTAAGGCTGCTGTGCACAGAGGGTCATTTTGAAAATCATTTTTACAGCTCGGCTGCTGCATGACGGTTGTTGTGTTGTTTTTGTTGGAGAGAAAGATCGGCGTTGAGCATGTGAAATGCAGCCAGCTCAGTGCCACTGTGACTCTCTTTCTCCGCTCCGATTGGCAACTGTTTGATGAATGTGCAACTGCATCGAATGTGCGCCTCGTGGGATTGACAGCCTCTTTTTTTTTCCATTTGGCATCTTCATCGTGCAACTTGTTCCTTCTTCTCCCCCACCTATCCAACTGCTGAACCTGCAGATTGCACGGACCGTGTCGCAGCAAGTCACTCCATCATACGATTTTTGGATGACAACGCGACCTCAAGACAGCATCGATCAGCTTGACACGCCTCTATCTGCGCATACACATAGCCATTAGCTCGATACAGCCTTCAACCCGCCCGCAACCATGCCGAACTCCCACCAGCGCTCAACGCGTGCAGAGGGTTCGTCCTCATCCGCTTCTTCGGGCAGCAACGGCGCAGCTGCGTCCTCCTCCAAATCCCCACACAGCGAAGGTCTGCTCATCGACGGCAACCTCATCAACCACGACACAGCCGCTGTCACAGCCATTTCCGACTTGTTGCGCACTTCCACCAACGATCCTATCAGCAGACCTTCTTCTGCTGCCAGCATGCGTATTCGCGTCGACAAGCCCTCCGCAGAATCCATCAGTGGTCGTGCTCTATACACCCACGTACCCACCGGCTTTGAAGAGGATCCGCTCTTACATCCCGACGACTCTGACGATTACACTACAAACGGCCGATCTTGCTCCAAATCACAACGCGGCTACGGCAACGGCAAAGCACCCAACGTCCACCGTCGATCAACACAAGACAGCATCGCAACCACTTTCGCACGCAGAGGCGGCGCACCTCCTTACTCCCGTCCCACTCTCTACTCCCGCGCTCGACTCTTTGTCACACAAACCACCGCCAACGCTCTTTCTTCTGGCTTTTTGCTACTCGTCATCATCTGGGCTTTGTCCGTTCGACTCCTCGCAGCCATCCCCAAATTCTTCGCACCCACCGTCAAAGAGCAAAAGGAATGGGACGATCCGAAGCGATGGAACAAAGAGAAACTCGTCAAGGATGTTCGATACTATGCTGCCAGCTGCGGGTTCGAGATCATCAACGAGACTGTCGAGACTCAGGACGGCTACTATCTGCGAATGAACAGGATCATTGATCCTCAGACGACGCATAAGAAGCACTCGGATGGTAAAGGTGGATTCCCTGTGTTGATCATGCATGGCTTGTTTCAGTCGAGTGGATCGTTCGTGACGAGTGAGGAGAGGTCCCTGGCGTTCTGGTTGGCGAGGCATGGAGGGTACCAGGTGTTTTTGGGCAATAACAGAGGCGTGTTTGACATGGGTCATCGTACATACAGTCGAAGCGATCCGAGGTTTTGGGATTACAACATCCGCGAGTTGGCGATTTACGACCTACCCGCCATGATCGACTACATCTGCAAAGACACGGGATACGATCGTATAGCATACATCGGGCATTCGCAGGGCAACGGTACCATGTTCATCTCGCTTTCCAAGGGGATGGTACCGGAGTTGGGCCAAAAGTTGACATACTTTGGAGCTCTAGCACCAGCAGTTTACGCCGGACCTTTGACTTCATGTTTCCCATTCACAACTCTCGGTCAACTAGAATGGGCCAAATGGAAACGGTTCTTCGGAGTACTCGACTTTATCCCCCTCATGAAGATCTCTTACGACTGGACCCCCGCTTACCCCTACGCTCTTCTCGGCTATCAAATGTTCGCCTTCCTCTTCGCCTGGACCGACGCAAACTGGCTCCTCCGACGCAAAGCCAAAATGTTCCGATTCACCCCGCAACCCGTCTCCTCAGCAAGCATCTACTGGTGGGCAGGTAAAGACGGTTTCGCTTCCAGAGGTTGCGTTTTGGATCCTTCTCTGGATCAGTGGTGGGATGAGAATTTCCCACCGCTGTCGATCTTCAGCGGTGGAATGGATTTCCTGGTTTTGACAGATCCATTGATCGAGAGGATCGAACAGAAGGAGAAGAACGTCAAGCTGTTGAGGTTCAAGAGGCAGGATGAGGCGGAACATTGCGATCATTTTTGGGCGGCGGATGCGGTCGAGTGGTGCTTTGAGGATATTTTGCAGGATATCGAGAAGACAAGGACCAGGTATCCTGAGGAAGTGCAAGAGGAGGACAAGCAAAAGCAGAAGCTGGAAAGCGAGCTGGTTCATGTTTAGAGAGCGTGTGTTGTAATACATAGATTTGGACTCTTCTCAGACTCGAAAGAGACGATTGTGTGCGTGAGCCAAAAACCTCAACTCAAAAGCTGGCAGAGGCACAAAGAGACTGATTCGATTTTGCAAAACAGCGTTTTCTACATCCTCATCACCACTAATCAGAATCGCTATCGCTATCGCTATCACTGCTCTCCTCCTCTTCATCCTCATCATCCGTCCCACTCTCGTCATCATCCTCGTTCCTAGCAGGCTTCACTTTTTGCCCCTTCATCAACGCCATCTGACCTGCCAAACTGTCCTCCTCGGGTTCACTAATCTCATCCTCCTCCTCCGCCTCCAATACGCTCGCATCTTCCACCTTCAACTTGACCATCCTCGACGCATCCGAGCCCAAAAACGAATCGCTCTTGAGCAACGCTTGGAACGTATACAGTCCTGCTTGAGGGGGTGCTTGGAACTGAACCGAGTACGTCCTGATCCGATCGGGTCCGATATCAGAAACTTTGGTCGGTTGAACAATCACACGGTCGAGTTTCTGATCTCCGATCATGACCCACCATGACGGTTTACGTTCGTCCCAGAAATAAGGCGCACGGGCAAACCCGATCGGTTGCTTACCCTCGTCTTTTTCTGCCGAAGAATCCTTCTTCTTATCCGACTCCTCATCGTCCGGTCGAACACTACTCTCCTCATCCATACGTTTAGCATCCAACCTCCTACCATCTCTCAACAGACTTCCATCCTTCTTCGGAGGCAACAGTCTCAACTTGACTACAAACTGAACAATCGCACCCGTAGTCACCAACCTCTCGCCCGAAACTTTGAAAAACGCATCCACTAACTCCAACCTGGGCCAACTACTCGTCACGCCCACCATCTGATCGTACTCCTTCGGTCCTACACCCGCACCCGTCAGCACCGCTTTACGCTCCGAATCGGGGATCTTCCAGAATCCCTGGATACCCAGTTTGACCAAGCTGTTGGATTCCTGAAGCTTCTTGATCAGCTCCGGCGTCATGTGGGGCAACTGAAGCAGTTCGGCAGTCGACAAATCTTGCAGCGGTACAGCTTGAACCAAGCACTGCGTAAACTGCATCAACAGCAAAGTCGTCTCGAGCCAGTTGTGAGCTAGACTGATCGACATCAACCCGTTGATCAGCTGCACCGCTTTTGCTGCGTACTGCAACTTCTCCTGCTCGATCCGCTTGTTGCCACTGTCGATGCGCAGCGTGTGGGCGTGCAGCAAAATCAACGCTTTGCGGATCGAAGCGGTCTTGAACGAATCGACGAGGTGCCATTCAGGTCCGTATTCGGCAAGCTTTGCGCGGATCTGAGTTTCGAGTTTGGCCAGCGCCGCTTCGTCACGATGCTTGGGTCCGAGCTTGTCGAGCTTTGCGTCGCTGAACTCTTCCGAGATGGCGAGCAGTGCGAAAATACGAGAGGGGTTGGTGTCGTCGCGCAGGTGCTGGAAGTAGGTCTGAGCGGTAGTGTTGACGACGCCATCTTTAGTCTTTGAGCGCGAACCGTACCACCAACGAGCGACAAGGAAGGGCAAGCCAACGCCGAGGACGAGAGCGTACATGCCGAGCACGTAGATATTGTTCTGGCTTTCAATCACCCAACGAGGCAGAGCGATACCCATCGACATTTCCTGCTTGCCATCGGGGTGACCGTACAGTTCGAAATTCTTCCTGATGGTTTCATCCGTCAAAGCCTTGTACGCCTTTGTCAGCTCGATATAGTGTCCCTCTACCTCTTCTTTTGTTTGTCCCTCAGCAATAACCATCTTGTCCGGGTGGAACTTGACCGAAAGACGCTTATAATGCTTCTTGATCTCCTTCTCCGTCGCCGAAGCAGCAATGCCCAGGATCTGGAAAGGATCATACACCGCATGGGACGAGTTCGAAGCGGTGTTGAGAATCGTCTGGAAAAGGTAGGCGACGATACCCCAACCAGCCAGCACAAAGACGGCTTTGGGGCTGACTTGAGGGTTGAGCAACGAACGCTTTTTAGCTGAACGAATCAGATCGATCTTCTGTCCACGAGCATCCCAAGAGCCGTTTTTGGATGAACGAGCACGCGAAGGTGCAAGCAGAGAGTAGGTGAGAGGCACGAGAACGAGGAGGAGGAAAGTAAGGACAAAGGTGAGGAATTGTCCTCCTTCCTCGTCGTACTTGTATTCGGCCATGGTGTCGTGACGGCAGAGAGTAGACCGGTGCTGGTACCAGTCTAGCTAGTCTGCTCGTTGTGATGTTCTTGATGGTGGTGGTGGTGGTGATGGTGAGGAGAAGAGAGATGCGAAGAATTGAGCCGTGCACTGGTCGAATTGAGCCTCCGCTGTGAGCTGCTTCTGTTCGAGTTGCGTGTCGCTCCTTGCATTTCTTGATGAAATTGGTGAGGTGGAAGGCTGCGATTTTGTATTTGAGTCGCATTTCTTCCAAAGCTTCTCGAAATTGAAATGCATGTTCAATTTCACTTTCGGGAATGCAATTCAAAGTGCCCCCCCATCGGGAATTGAAGTTGCAGCCAAATCAGCGATTCTTTTGCTTTGAAATGTTAAGTTTGAAGTAAGGCTGTATACGCGGCGTTTTTTCCTGGCTGACGCGTCGTGGCTGTTTTTTTGGGCGGTGTGAGATCAACACTGACACATGGCCGAAGCTGTCGTCACGCTTGTCAATCCATCCTTCTTACCATCACCATCACCATCACCACCCCTGTCTCTAATCACGTTCGTATCGGCACAGGCTACAGACAGCGCATACTCCATCAATTGGTCTCAGACCAGGCTGATGCGCGTTGCTGCCACATTACCGCCACCATGAGCTGCAACTCAGCCAACAGCGACCACGACAATCGCGACCCCGGATCCACTTCCACCGGTCTGTCGGCAGTCGACGGAGACGCTACCAGCTTGTTCGAATACATCATCCGCGACAAAGTATGGGGTGCCAACCTTGATCCACCAGAATCTGCCAAGAACGTCATCAAGCCCTGGCATGAACGACTCTCTGCAGAACCCTCCACACAGTCCAACGTCGATGATCAGCTCGCCATCACCGTTCCCTTCACCTGTCCTGTTCGTCTCAAAAGTATTCTCATCAACACAGGCACCGGCGACTTTGCTCCAACACGTTGCCGCGCCTTTGTTAACCGTCCCGACGGCATTGATTTCGAGGACGTCGACCAAGCTACGTCTGAAGACCACCCTGCTCATCTCTCGCCCCTCGCCAGTGCTGCTACGCTCGGCAATGTAGGCAGTGGGAAAGCACAAGCCGACTTTGCTTTGTTGCAGGGGCAGGAAGGTGTGGTGGAGTACCCCGTCAGTGTAGCGCGCTTCTCTCATACCAACAGCATCACCATCGTTCTGTCGCATTCAAACGCCACCACTCTCTCGCGTTTCTTCTATCTCGGCTTCAGAGGTACCGCTCTCGTTCTCAAGAGCGAGCCCGGAGAGCGTCTCAACATCGGTGCTGCCAACTCTGCCGACCGTCCCGTTGATGGACTGAAAGAGAAGCGCGGTGCTAGTCAGGGTTTGGCAGGTGGTAGCGGCTCAAGATCACGAACTTCTTCACCACGATATGTTGTTGGCGACCCGGCAGCTGCACGACGCATAGCTCAGATTGCAGAGGATGCCAACACCACACCCAGAAGATCGCCGAGGAGGAATCGCACTTCGACGACTGGTGACGAGTCTGCAGCCAACGACGCTGATTCTCCGTACGCTACACCGACGCGAAAACGCAAAGCGAGGGCTTCTCAGGTCGATGATGCTGGGGATGATGACACAGAGACGACACCGCGCGCTAATCGCAGTCCAGCAAAGACGCGCACTCCGCATACAGCTCCCCCTGTTCGCGAGCGTCCTTCTGTTGCCGGTCCGTCGGCGTCAGCTGGTGCAGGGTCGTCACGCAGCGGAAGAGATGGATCACAGACAGATGGGAACGCGGCAGCTTCGGGTTCGAGCGATCCAACTCGTCGTAGGTCTCTCTCGCAACCTCCGCCCAATGATGTCTTGCTTCGGCAGTTGCATGCTAGCTCCTTGACGCCTTCTGCCAAGTACGCAGCTGCACAGCGGCAGTCACGAACACCATCGCAGACAGCTGCATTGACTACGACACCGGGACGACGCATTCTCGGTACTCCAAGGCGCACCGTTCCCGGCTCGGCTTCGGCTGCATCGAATCCGTTCACTGGAGCAGCGGCGGCATCTTCATCCTCGTCTCAACCGCAACAGCAAGGCATGCAGACCCCCGCAACGGACAAACGTCGCAAACGCAACGATGCGCTCCTGGCCAGTGCTCAACGAACTCGTGAGAGGAGGTCTGCTTCACGGAAAAGCTTGCTCTGGGGCGGTGTCGGTGGATGGGCAGGTGGACGTGAGGAGTCGCCCATGGATCTTTTGCGTCGTCTTGCTCGTGCTCCAGGCTTCGTTGCGCCACCTACGCCGTCCGAAGATTCGATCGCTATGCCTCCTCCCGGTGCTCGTCCTGGTCGATCCAGCACCGCCAGCGCTGCCGATGCTTCCAACTCACGCACGCGAGCACGAGACAGCGCGGCGAGCACTTCAGCGCGATCATCTCTCAGCCGGGCTACCATGCTTGTACCCGGTGAATCTGTGCCTGGCGACTTGACGCGCGATAGCAACGTCAGCGATTCGATGGATGTCGACGATTCTCGTGCATCTGGTGTGGACAGTCCAGATGATCGATCTCGCTCGCGTCTTTCTGATGTGGGTATCCCACGTCGAGCCTCGGGAGTTGGTCTTGTGAGAGGGGGAATCTTTGCTGCTATGGCCGATCGGCCGAGGATGTCTCGAGTGTCGAGCGGGTCGCGTGCATCTTTTGCGAATCAGCTCTCGCCGGCGTCGATGCGGTTCGATGATATGTCTAGTCGAAGGGAGGACGAACTGGAACGTAGTCTACGGCAGTATGGTGGGGCAGAGAGCTTCATCTCTGCTTCAGGGATTGATTTGGCCAAGGCGAAAGCTATTCGTAGGCTCGACGATTTGACTCGGCAGAGTTTTTTCAGCGAAGATGGGCATCTGCAGTACGACGATGAGGACGAAGAAGAGGAGCAAGGGGATGAAGAGGACGAATCGGTGCTCGATGCAAGGCGGAGAAAGAGTCTAGGCAGGTCCATGTCGGAACCGCTGGAAGGAGAAGCTGATGGCTCGGTGTTGTTCTTTGGCCAAGAGGACGATCTTCCGCCACCAGCAGAGAGCGATGAAGAGGAACAAGTGTCCGACAGTCTCGCTCTCGACGCTGCCGATGACGATTCGGACGGGCTAGCTCGACGACTTGTAGCCGACGACTCAACTTCGCGCGCTCTGAGCGATCCACGCGATACATCTGTCACCGGTGGCGAAGCTGACGACAGTCGAGTTTCACGGGTCTCCTTTGCCGAGCAGGACCAAGTCTCGTTTCAAGCCGACGACGCTTACTCTTCCGACGATGGTGTTGAGTACGGTCTGTCTGCTCGAGAGGAAGAGGAGGACGACGAGTCGGACGGGGATCAGCGGGAAGCGTCTGCACCGGGATTGGACCTTTTGGATCCCAAGGATCTGAATGCGTTGCTCAAAAAGCGTATTGTTAAAAAACGCAAGTCGAGAATCTCACCGCTTACGGGGGAGCCGGTTCCACCTCTACCTGCTTCGGTGATGAGGGATATTTTCGCTTCTTTCCTAACGCCTGCTTCGTCGGCTTCCAATACTTCTCTACTTTCTTCTTCCTCCACCGGCTCTTCCAAAAAAGCGAAACTCGACAGCATGGTTTTGGACGAACTCGATTCGGCGTGTCATGATTTTTTCGCCGACTTCGCGTCAAATCTCCTCACGCAAGCCAAAACGAGAACTTCAAGACGCGATGCGGGAATGACAATCACGGAAGCAGACGTGGTAGCCGTCTTGAAGAGGCAAGGTAGGGTTACGCAGAGACACGATGCTAGCAGTCTAGCTCACAGAATGTTGCCGAGAGAGTTGACGGATCAGATGGAGCTGAGCAGGTGGGCCAAAGCGGGCACCGTGCAGATGACGTTGAGTGGGATGTTGGAGAGGAATAAGGAGCAAGAGGAGAGTGGAAGTAGTTTTGATAGTGAGGAGTGAGTGGAAGTGGGTTTCGAATGAGATACCTTTTTTATGCTGAGGCATGCATGTGTGGGAGTGTGCAAGGTGTCGACAGACGTTGATGTGTGGAGTGCTGTGAAAACTTTGAGCAGGTTTCGGTCAGGCCGTTCTGATCAGAATCCCACGCAGGCAGTGCCACCTTCATAGATTCAATACCGTGCCGTGCAGGGTCGTGCCTTGACGAGGAGGGGGGCAATGCTGTGCCAAGTGGTACCTCGACGGAGACAACGGTGTTGCCTCGCGAAACGCTCTGGACTCTCACGCCATCGCCACCTCACCAATTGAACAATGGTGGGTGCATTTGGTCCCCACCACGCCGCCTCCGTCTCATCTGGCTTTTCACTTTGCCGGTTCCTCGGCAACTCTGTACCTTACAACATCGCTTCGGGTCTGCTGATGCTGTGCAAGGTAACTTTGGAAACATCTCCCACGCCACATCTCCCTTTTGACAACTTTGGTCACCGCTTTGGGTCCCACCACCTCGTCCCTTACCGGCCCGAATACGCCAAATGAAATTCAAAAGGGGCTGGTGGGATACAGTATCTTGCGGGGTGGGAAACAGGAAACAAAAGAGTAAACTCTTCACTTACTCCCACGTACCCTCTTTTTTTTTCACAGCCATACACTCGATCCCGCTCGATTGCGTCTTTTGTGACACACGTCTGATATGAAGTAGGGGCAGTGGTGTGATTTTGGGTGGCAAAGCTGTGTTCGGCAGACGAAAGCCGTATCAAACGCTGTGAGCAGCTCCACCACTTCGCATAGCCTCCCTCTTACCTCCCCTTCGCAGATATATACCAGCCTCTTTCTCCTTTCCCCCCCGGCTTTCTTCACCTCACCCTCACACACACAAACATCACTCAACTTTCCAAACTTCTGACTCTTTGCGACTCAACTTCCCTGGTTGGAATAAACGTCGGCAAAGATGGTGAGGTTTCGAAAATCTCTCCTGCTGACTGCGGTCAGTGTTTCTCTACTTCTCTGCACTACAAGCTTTGTCGATGCTAGTCCTATCAGCATCGACCGTCGCGGCGAATATGGCTGTGGACCACCGCATGAACAGGCACTTTCCAACGAAGGTGGTCGTTCTGCCGGTGGCCTTGCTGAAACCAGGAGGTTCTGTTCTGATGGCGGCTTCAGCCCCCATGTACCTCCTTGGGTTGGTGAGCCTTCGGGTCCTCATCATCCGAACAAGCGTTCGGTGGAGGACGACAAGGTCAAAGTCAAACGCGACAAGGGAGATGGCGACAACCCTGGGCCCCACCCTGGCGAAGGAAATCCGGATCATTATGAATCTCGCCCTCAGAATTCTCCTCATCATCCTCACAAGCGTTCGGTGGAGGATATCAAGGTCAAACGCGACAAGGGAGATGGCGGCGACAACCCTGGGCGCCACCCTGGCGAAACAAATCCGGATGCTCACGGACCACCTGATCCTCCTCATCATCCTCACAAGCGTTCGGTGGAGGACGACAAGGTCAAAGTCAAACGCGACAAGGGAGATAGCGACAAACCTGGGCACCACCCTGGCGAAACAAATCCGGATGCTCACGGACCACCTGATCCTCCTCATCATCCTCACAAGCGTTCGGTGGAGGACGACAAGGTCAAAGTCAAACGCGACAAGGGAGATAGCGACAAACCTGGGCACCACCCTGGCGAAACAAATCCGGATGCTCACGGACCACCTATCCCTAGGGAGGATCCTCATCATCCTCACAAGCGTTCGGTGGAGGACGACAAGGTCAAAGTCAAACGCGACAAGGGAGATAGCGACAAACCTGGGCACCACCCTGGCGAAACAAATCCGGATGCTCACGGACCACCTATCCCTAGGGAGGATCCTCATCATCCTCACAAGCGTTCGGTGGAGGACGACAAGGTCAAAGTCAAACGCGACAAGGGAGATAGCGACAAACCTGGGCACCACCCTGGCGAAGTGTATCCTCCTCCTCCTTCTCATCATCCTCACAAGCGTTCGGTGGAGGACGGCAAGGTCAAACGCGACAATGGTGCTTCGAACACCGATGCTGTCGAAGGAGACAAGCTCTTCAAGCGAGACGAACCTCCTCGTAGCCTCGATGGTGTCCCTTCGACTCCTGTCAAGCGTCAAGTGCGACCTCATGAGTCGCGTAATAATCCTCGTTCCGGTGATGAGGTTTTCACCCCTCCTCGTGATCATGACAAGCAGAAGCGTTCCCCAGAGGACCACCATCAACCTGTCAATCCTCCAGGTGCGATTATATACCTTAATCCTCCGCCTTTTGATTTCGAGATTCCTCCTCACAAGCCTTCGGTGGACGATATCAAGGTCAAACGCGACGAGTTTGGTTCGAAAGCCCCTGCTGTCGAGGAAGAAAAGCGCGACAAGATGCATGACCATACTTTTATGCCGCCCGTTCCCAAGACTAAGCAATTTGGCCCGATCCCTGATCCAGTGGAGCCTCCTCATCATCCTCACAGGCGTTCGGTGGAGGATATCAAGGTCAAACGCGAACCTGTTTCTGTTTCGTTGGATTCCGATGACAATTCCATCGATTCAATTATTTGGAATGACCCGACAGCGCCTCATCCACATCATGGTAAGCGCTCTACGGAATTCGAACGCCACCAAGGCCGACTTGTGCCTACTTGGGATCACGCTCGGACTCCTTTTGAAGATCCTGTGCCTCCTTACCCTCGTCACAACGAAGGTGGAAAGCAGAAGCGTGGCGCGGACGATATCAACGTTCCCGATCCCGAGACTCAATTCCCCCAAGTAGGTCGGTCTAAGCCTCATTCGCCTCAAGCTGTCTCGAAGCGTTCTCCCGAGCCTGAAGAACAACAAAAGATATGGCTTAACCACGAATCGGAACGCAACCTTTTCCAAGGCGGACAGGCTCCAGAACATCCTCCCCCTGCTGAGGGAGGTAACCCTGAAGGCAGCGTTAAACGGATTGTTGTCAAGCGCTCCGAGGTGGCCGAAGCGGTCGAGCTTCCCGATCCGTATCGACGTATGGATGACGACACGCAATCCGTCAAGATCGAACGCCGTGACAGTAGCGGTCGCAGTGGCTGGGATCTTTCTAGCCGTCCTGCTCAGGTTGACGAAGCCGTCGACAAGAAGGTCAAACGCGGTAATGAGGAGCACGGAACGCCTCGATATACTGGCGATGATGCTCCTCCTATTCTTGCTCCTGTTATTGCCCCTTCGCTTCCTCCCGATCGTCATCACCCTCCCGCTCAGAACGATGTCTCTGCGGGATCCAAACTCTCCAAGCGCTTGACTTTGGAGGATCCCAACAAGCCTTTTGTCCATGCCGAGTCGTGGTACCCTAAGCTCAAGCACAAGTTCGATAAAGATAGACACAGCAAGCGTGACGTTCCTTACGAGTACGAAGAAGCTCATGATTTCGACGGACGTCCGATCGTAGATTCAGCTGGTGGCAAGACTCTTGCGAAGCGCGATGATGATCCTAATGGAACTCTGGTAGCTTCAGCTGGTGACCAGACTCTTGGAAAGCGCGGTGATCCCGTCCTTCAGGGAGCTCAGGACCCGAGAGGCAACGGCGGTCCTTTCAAGCGTCGCGATGTGCCCTATCTGTCGTCAAACAGGTTTCCAGAACCCCTTCTGGGGCCCTTGACCCGTTTCGATTACCCTGCGCCTGTCGACAAGCGCGACCTTGGCAAGGAACCTGCTGCTCACAATCTCGATGAATCTGCGGCCATAGGTTCAGTTGGTGGCAAGACTCTTGCAAAGCGCGATGATGATCCCATCGCGGAGGCCAGTCGTCCTGAAAGACATGTGGACGGCGATGTTTTCGCACGTCGCAGTTTGGGTCACGATTGGAAGCCTACCCTTCCGTTTCCGTTCAGAGATGACCAACCGTATCCTGGCCCGCAAATCTCGGCTGGCAATGATGGACCGCCTGATCCGCCTAGTCACGGTCGCCGCCATCCTGTCAACAAGCGCGATTCGGAACGAAACTCTGCTCAATCCTCACCCATCACTTTCGAGAAGCGTGACAATTCCAACTTGGTCGACGATGAATCTCAAGAACCACCCGTCGGCGGTCCAACTGTTTGGCGCCGTCAGGTATTCTCACACGGCGACGACGACGACACCACTGACGGTGATCATCATGACGATGACAAGATTGGAGGAGGTTCGACCCGGACAAAGCGCTCTATCGACTCTGCCGAGCATCTAGAGAAGCCCCCAAGGGAAAAAGACCAACCCGATGATGGGGTCAAATGGGGTGGACGCGGTGGCATCATCCATCACGGCAATGATGAAGGTTCGACCCAGACGAAGCGCTCTCTTTCCGTCGTTGAACGTCGCGATTGGGGTACAGCGCCTGATGCGGACGAAGACAATGATTGGAATGGTGGTGGTGGTAGCGGTCGATATCCGGAAAAGCGCTCTCTGAAGTCCGATCACCACCTCGAACGTCGTATCTTGGCTAGCGTTCCTGACCATTCCAACGATGCTGGCGACTGGCAGTCCACTCCCATCAAGCGATCTTTCGACGACAATGGTGATTTTATTTCTGAAAAGGATACAACTAGCTGTTCCCTCGAGGTTGACGACGAGGTATCTGGCTGGTCACAAGTTCCTTGTGGGCCTTACCGCAAAAGGGAAGTTCTAGAGGCCTCTCGCGATGTTCGTCCGGCCTCCCTCAACGCTGGTAATGCTCGTTTGGTTGCTGGCAAGCGCTCTGTGGAGCTGCAGCGTCGCTACTCGGGTCCCATCCCGAGCTACGAAGAAGAGAGCGTAAAGCGAGTCGATCGAGCAGGCTTGCTTCACCAGAATCGGGAGCCTCCCAAGTCCAAGCGCTCTCAGGTGCTCCATTCTCGTCGCACTATTCAGCCCGACATCAGCTCTGAGGAGCCTTGGTTAGGCGATTTCTCAGGCAGCGGGCTCAAGAAGCGTTCTGACGATGGTGACGATAGGTCCAGGTACAGTCTTAGTCTGCCTTATAGGGGTTGGGATAAGGGGGATGGCAAACGCATTGGAACCGCGGACAAGCTCGACCTTGATCAGCATGTTGTGACCGGGCTCAAGAAGCGTTCTGAAGAGGATGAGTACAGGTCCCACTTCCCTTTTACACTGCCTGATAAGCGTGGTCCCACGAATGGTGACCCGATTCGGACTCATAACAAGCGCGACTTTGGTCTGCTTGGTAAGCGTGAAGATACCACCGACAATCCCAAAGCGCCTGCCGAGACCCACGAGTTCGCGCAGCGATCTTCTGAAGAAGCGACCGACAATCTCGAAGTGCCATCTGGCGACATCCGCACTCTGTCGAAGCGTTCTTTGCTTGACTCTTTCCCGGGTGACAATTCGCCTCCCTATCCTTCGCCTCGCATCCACAGCCGTGATGTCGAAGAGTTCAACCCCGCGAACCCTGTGCCTGGCGGTGGCTCGAAGCTCGCTGATCGCTACGAGAATGAAGACGACAATGGCGATCGATGGAAGACTTACAATGACGATCGATATAAGACTGACGATTATCGCTCTCAAGACTTGTACGCATCTGATCGCCGTCAGTCTGGCAGTACTTCCGAGGAGTCTGGTTACCCTACCTACCCTAATTACCCTGCCTACTCTCAGGAAGATCGCGAGAGGTCCGCTTACCCGACCTACCCTAATTACCCTGCCTACTCTCAGGAAGATCGCGAGAGGTCCGCTTACCCGACCTACCCTGCCTACTCTCAGGAAGGTCGCGGGAGCGAGTACAACCCGTATATCCCCACCGAGCCAGGTATCGAGGTGACCAAGCAGCCGCCTTACGTCCCTCATCACAAGCAGGATCCCAGGTTCGAGTCCACCGAAACCGCTACGAACCCTGCTTACCAGCCTTTGATCGCTAACGATCCAGCTCCTGCCGTTCCAAAGACGACCGATCCCAAGCCAGCTCCAGGTACTCAGAAGCCAGCACCCGACACCAAAGCCAACGACTACTTCGACCCTGCTACCCCAGAGCACCCTTACATCTACATCTCCTCCACTCTCAAAGCTCAAGCTCAACGTGGCGGGTTTTACGGCGCTTGCCGTTGCCCACGTGGTCCCCAAGATGATGGGTTGGGAAAAGATCCCACGAGCTGCCATGGCAAGTACGTTACGATCGCGAGCCCTACAGCTACCTGCACGACTGCGGACAAGGAGGGTATTGTGAGATGCACAGAGGAAGGTGGGAACGATAAGATGGAAGTGGGTGATAGCGTTTGGTGGCAGCAGGCATTCTGTAAGAGGTGCATCGATGCGGGTGGTGTGAGTGATGCGATCTTCGAGTGTCCGGAAGGGTACAGTCCGACGGGTAAGGTTGATGCGAACAACAAGGCTGATGACAAGGCTAAGCCTAATCCTTCGAAGAAGCCTGATCCCGCTGCTAAGCCTGATCCCAACGCTAAGCCTCAGCCTAAACCCGCTTCTCAGACTCAGCTGAAGAAGTGAGGCCTCTCCTGATCGTCTTCCTCTTCTCTCTTCAGCCGTGAACTGGTTTCGTTCTCGTGTCTCGTTGTCTCGTTGTCTCGTTGTGTCTCGTTTCTTGTCTCCTTCTGTCTCCTCCTGTCTCCTCCTGTCTCCTGTCTCGTGTCTCCGGTCTCGTTGTGTCTCGTTCTTCTCACTCGAAGCTCCGTGTTCTCTTCAATTTTTTCAAATGCAATTCAAACTTTCTTTTCCCTTTTGTCATCGTCATCGAGACTGATGAGCACAGCGTGTGTACTTGTGCGACAGTGACAAAAACGCACCGAGAGGTTGACTGTCGACATGCATCATTGATCCGAACGCATCGGTTGAACACGACGGCCGCGCTGTTGTGCGATGTCTTGTCGTCAGTTTACGTCAACGTCGCATGTGGAGACGAAGGCGAAGGCGGTCAATTTCGATCCTTTGTTGAGCGGGCGTGAGCAGCGCACAAAGGGAAGTTGCTATCGACATGAGAAAAAGCTCTACCGTCTTCCCTTTGTCCTCGGCATGGTGAGAACGTGCTGAAGCGAGTCCTAATCTTGCCGGTGACAGTCGAGAATTTTTTTGAGATTTCTTCTGGCTTCCAAGGCTGAGCTTTGCGAACAAAGGGTCTTTCGTCCTTTTTCCATTTTTTTTTTCTGCACGAGCTGCGCACTGATCGCTTTTTTTTTACTTCACCTGTCTCCTCACCTCAACGTTCCTTCACCACCACCATCAACCCCCTTTCAGCACTTTTTTCCGCCAGCCATGATCGCCCGCACCTTCTCCAGGACGCTCCTCAAAGCCGCTGCACCTCGCAGCTCGTCAGCTGTTGCACTCGCTTCCATCCGATCAGCTGTTGCCCGGGTTATTCTCCCCACCGCCACACGCAACTTCTCCGTCACCCCTCTCACCCGCGGTCAGGGCGAGTACGACGCCGAACTAGCCTCTCGTCTAGCTCAAGAACTGTCGTACGAACAGGAAAGCTCCAACCTCTTCGTCGGTGACTCTCCCACCGCAGAACCCGGTTTCGTGACCGAATTCAAGCAGTCCGGAATCTGGAAGTTGACCGACGTCCCCGGTCAAGACGAGGTATCGCTCGAACGCGATTTTGGCAACGAACACATCAAGATTCTTTTCAGCGTTGGAGACATTGACACTACCGGTCCTCTTCCTGATCAAAACGAAGACGCCGAAAGTTTGCCCGCTCCGGAGCAGCCTGAAAACCCACCCTTCCCGATCCGTATCTCGGCGACGATCACAAAGCCCTCCGGTGGTGCGCTTATGATGGATGCTTTCTGTCAGGATGGAGAGTTCAACATCGACAACATCGCTTACTACAAGGACAAAGAGATGGCGACGAGGATGGATGCCGATGCGGATTTCCAGAGGAGAGGGTTTTATCTGGGACCGCAGTTTGAAACGTTGGATGAGTCGGTTCAGACCCAGTGGCATCACTTTTGGTTGGAGAGAGGCGTGGATGCAAACATGGCGTTGTTCATCCCTAACTATGCGGAGTACAAGGAGCAGAGGGAGTACTGTTCTTGGTTGGCGAACGTAAAGGATTGGATCGATGCGTAGAGGGTGGCAGACGCTCTCCGGTGGAATGAGGCGTGATGTCGATTTGTCTGAAACTTTTTTGCTCGAAATGATAACGTGAATAAGATCTTATCACCTGCTTTGTGGCAGAGTGCGATTCGTGTGCTACTTTGCGTTGTATGAGAGTGTGAAGAGGCACATTGAGGGCTATGATGGTTTCGATAAGGGTATGGCCGCTTTTTTTTCAGCGTTTTGTGAGTTAAGATCTGCTAACACTCTGGCCAAAATTCAAGGGTTCCTCCGACTTCCGAAAACGTTTTTTGGAAAATTTTGGGCGCTTTTGCGGCGAGAAGGGAAAAAAAAGAGAAGTTCAGGGTCTTCTTGCCTCTTCCACCTCACACACTCATCACTCGACGTCATCAACCCTTCAACAGACTCAGCCAACGATGTCGGACAAAGAAGCTGCCACTGCAGCAGGAGCAGCAGCACCCGCTGTAGACTCCTCCACCCCCGTAGACCGACCTCTGTCGAACAAGGAAAAACGACAGCTAGCCGTAGCAGCGAAAAGACAGGCCAAGGAGCAGGCTGCTGCGCGTAAGGCTGGCAAGTCTACTGACGACGATGCTACTGTTGGGCAGAAGCGAAAGCTCGAAGATGGCGTTGATGGAGCTGAAGAAGCTGCCGGTGACGGAGAGGAGGAACCAGAAGTGCTTTCACACAAAGAACAACGTCGACGAAAGAAAGCGGCCAAACTCGAATCCTCTTCCTCCGATCCTACCGACCCTTCCCCCAATTCGTTAATGCACCCTTCTCGCGCAGCCCCTCTACCACCACGTTCAGGCTTCTCCATCTGGGTCGGTAATCTGTCGTTCTTCACAGCGCCTGCAAAACTCATCGACTGGTTCAACCAACGTGGAATCGACGGGATCTCCCGTGTCAACATGCCTAAAGGTTTACGTAGGGCCGAAATGAACAAAGGTTTCTGCTACCTCGACTTGCCTTCCAAAGACATGCTGACTGCAGCGCTCAACTTGTCCGAACAGCCATTGGACGGTAGGAAGTTGCTAATTAAGAACGGGAGCGACTTCACGGGCAGACCTGATATCAACAGTAGTGCGTTGGGCATCGCGAGAAGCTTGCCTAATGCGGGCGTAAACCTGCACGGCAACAAGGACGACGAGGTGGAGGAGAAGGAGGAAGGTGAGGCAAAGGAGGGAGAAGGAAAGGACGAAGTGGTGGAGGAAAGGAAGGGTAAGACCGGCTTGACAAAGACGGCGCAGAGGATCCTGAGGGCTCAGAAGAATCCGCCTAGCATGACGTTGTTTTTGGGCAATTTGAGTTTCAATACGACGGAACAAGGGGTTAGGGAGCTGTTTGATCATTCGGCGACCAAGAGGAATCCCGCGCCTAAGGCGAAGAAGGTGAAGAAGGGTGGAGAGAAGGACAAGAAGAAGAAGGTCAAGCCTAGCAAGGATTCTTCTTCCTCCGATTCAGACTCGGATTCGGGTTCGGATAGCGACTCTGATTCCGACTCTTCTTCATCCAGCTCTAGCAGCAGCTCTTCCTCTTCCTCCGACGACGAGAGCGACACCGAAGAGAAACCCACCCCCAAACTCGCCACCGCGGACAAAACCTCTGCGCAAGGGGAAGTCCTCCCCTCCCCCTCCGGCATCCGCAAAGTCCGACTCGGAACATTCGAAGACGCCCCCACCAAATGCAAAGGTTTCGGCTTCATCGACTTCCACACCACCGAACAGGCCACCGCCTCCCTCATCGATCCACGAAACACCTTCCTCGACGGACGCAAGATCATCCTCCAATACGCCTCACCCGATGCAACCCGCCGAGGCGCCAGCAGCAAGATGAAGAGCGCGATCGCCAACAAGCGACCGAACGAGCTTAGGGTGGGATTCCAAAGAAACAAGCCGAAGCGTACCCACGAGGAGAGGGGGCAGGAAGAGGTGGAGAAGGAAGCACCGAAGCCAGGAAGTTTCGATCCGGACGCACCGCTGCCGAAGAAGCACAAGGAGACAAAGGAGGAGAGGATGGCGAGAAGAGCTCAGGCTGGTAACAAGGCGGGGGGAAGGAGAGCTAAACCAGGTGCAGCTCTGGCTAATGCGCAAAGAGCCAGTACGGGGATTGTTCAGAGCACGGGTACCAAGATTTCTTTCGACGAGTAGAAGCTCTCTCTCCACACTTTTCTTTTTCTCACTGTCTCTCTCGCATTTTCAAACCCTCATCTGTGTCGACAATATTACCGTCTTCGTCCTTGTGTTTGTACTGTGTTTGGCAATTCAACTAAGCAGCAGAGCCAAACACTTCCAAAGGCAGCAGCGTACTCTGCCAACCGTCGCTTGAGCGGTATTGCAACTCGACCTTGGCTTCGTTGCTCCAATGCTTACCCACGACAATCCTAAACGTGTAACCTGTAAGATCCGAATCTGCCATCTTCGACCCGAGTGTAGCAGCGCGATCGTCGATCACTATTTCACTCGCTTCTTCTGTTGTCCATCCTTCTTCGTCCTCGTCCTTTTCCACTTCAGTTTGGGCGACGACGGACTTTCCCTCCTTTTCCACTTCAGAACCGGCAACGACGGCTTCGAGAACGCTCCTAACACACCTATCCTCCTTCCTAGCAGTGTGGATGAGGCGATTCCAAACCTCATACGCAGCATCCACCTTGGATCCATCTTTAACATCACTGATCAAGATCACCGCTGTAAAAGGAGCAACCGTTTTGGGCCAGATGTAACCCGCTCCTTTCTTACGGCCTGCCATGGCGATATCAAAATCAGCAACCGCTCTTTGAGCCAGCGCACCCAAAATCCGCGAAACACCGATGCCATAGCAACCCATCTGAAATGGCACTCTACCGTTGTCCAACCTCTCGACACCTTGCGTTTGCTCCTTCGCCTCGCTGGAAGGTGAAAACCCAGCTCCGAGGGATCTACTGTACTTTGCGCCTAGGTAAAAAGTATGTCCGACTTCGATCGCTTTCGTCTCTTTTAGTGGTGAGTTTTTGCAAGAGGCGCACGTGTCGCCGGATTCAGCGGTACGCAGGTCGACCAGGGTTAGCGGTGGAGCGAGGTAGGGTGAGGCGGTGGAGCCGAATTGGGTTGGGAAGAGGTGGGTGAGAGGTAGAGGTTGCGAAGCGGTTGAATGGGAGGTGAAGTTGTTTATGGTGTGGGTCAGGGCTTGGTTGAGATCCGCCGGGTCGAGGGAGGAGCATTCGAAATCGGCGAGGACCGAGATGGATGTGAAGCGGACTAGGGGTCCTTCTGGTCGATCTTTCCAATCCCATTGCGAACCGAGGTTCGAGGTGGGGTCGTAAACCACTTCGACCTTTTCCCCCTCCACCCTAGACAGTTTATCGAGCACTTTGTCGAGCTTCACCCCGTTCATCTGCCTCTCCTTCGGCAACACCACCGCGTACAACACCTGCTCCTGCACTTTTACATCCCTACACCCGACGAGCAACACCGTAACATCGTCCACGTCAACCACCATCCGCTTGGCATCCGGCATCGAAACCGCTTTCTCCCTATTGGCACTGTATCCACACCCTTTACACACCACCAACGTATCCTCCCCCACCCCATCCTCAACATGATATTCGTGACTCCTACTACCGCCTATCGAACCAGAATCCGCTTCTGCAGCAGTCCATCCTCCCTTCCCAAAAATTCGATCGAAAATCTTCCCGTAGGCTACTTTTACCTCTTCGTACGTCTTCATCGCATCTGTCGAGGATTTATCGAAAGAGTAAAGATCCTTCATGAGGAATTCCTTGGTCCGCAACAAACCCATCCGGGGTCTCGGTTCGTCTCGAAATTTGGTCGTGATCTGGTACAGTCGTAAAGGCAAAGAACGATCGGATTCGATTTCGTGGGATACGAGCTTTGTCATCTCCTCTTCGTGCGTTGGACCTAGGACGAATTCCGACTCCCGTCGATCGTGCAGTTTATACAGCTCGCTACCCATCGTTCCGAAGCGTCCGGTTTGATGCCATAACTTGCTCGGAAGGAGGTTAGGCAGGTTGAGACGGGAAGCGTCGATCGCTGAGAGTTCGGCGTCGATGATACGTGTGATCTTGGAGATGATTCGCAAGGCGTTGGGGAGTAGGGTGAAGATTCCGGATGAAGAAGTGCGGATGTATCCGCCTCGTAGGAGGAGTTGAAGGGATGGTAAGGTGTCATCGGTGGTAGAAGAAGAGGGTTTCGACGTCGGTGAGAAATGTTTGGAGAGTAGCAAAGGTCGTAACGGTTTTCGTCGGGATGAAGGCGAGGAGGTGGTGATGGTGCGCAGTTGCACCCGCGATGTGCCAACGATGACCGAACGATGGCTGCTGAGTCGATACGCCATTGCGACCAGTGTGATCGCCGGTTCGTCCGATGGGAGTATGTCACCAGCACCCTCTCAGCTTCGGCACGATTTTCGATACGATGGCAGCTTCTTCAGTTTCAGGGTCCAACCCCAACCTTTTCCGCGAAAAGGATCTTCTTGATTACATAATGCTTATTTATGCATACCGGCCTAAAATCGAAATCCAAAACGGGGCTGCAAGCCTCGGTTGACCGTGGAAGCCGACAACCGGTAAAAGATTAGGTGAGCCTTTCAGGCAGAACCGCGGCGCGGCTTTGAGCAAAAAGAAAATTGCTTTCGTTTTCGCGCGCCCCTGCCCAAACCCAGCACAAGAACCTCGTCCAACAGAGTGGCCATGGAAGACTTCTCACAAAGGTCCGGTCTGGCCCGCTTGCCAAGTTTCGTTCCGGTCCAAAGCCCCAAAACGGGTGTCGCAGCCGCTTACTTACACAACAACCCCAGACCAGTTCAAATGGAAAATCGTTGATCTGTCAAGGATGCATGCTCGACCATCACAAATTGTAGCTCGAGTGTGAGCGCTGGCAGATATAGTAGTGAGACAAGTACGACCGTTAAAACCTGGCTGCTGGTGGAAGAGTGAGAAAGGGAAGCCTCTGCGTGTGTGTGTTTGGGCGCGCGCGCAGGTCCAAATTCGGCAGTGTCGTCTCTCTCAAAAGCGCTTTCAACCCGGACTGCTGGCTTTTTCGCTTTTTCCACCGGTTACAAATGCATTTTCCCAGCAGCCCCCAGCTCCCAGCTCGCCTTTTTCACTCCGCCAGACTACAAATAACCCCTCTGGGCCCCCGCATTCGCCTTTTCTTCCCTTCCATCCCCACATCCCAACCACCATCCTTTATCTCTCTCTCCAAAACAATGTCTCTTCGTTCTTCTTCGAGCCGCCTTTTGGCGCGTGCTGCCGCTAAGGCTACCACCGCTCCTCGCACCGCTGCTACCATGGCCACTGCACGATCCCTCACCACCACCACCGCCACCTCTCGCCCCGCTTGGAACGCTATCGCCAGCACCCCTTCCACCCAGCGTCTGCTCACCGCAGTCCGCTCCTTCTCCACCACCCCTTCGGCTCAAGCCGACTTCGAATCGCCTTTCGGTGTCAACTCGCTCTCCAAGTACACCGAGGAAGAAGAGATGCTTCGCGAAGCTGTCCAACGTTTCGCACAGGACGTCGTCGCACCTCGCGTAGAGGCAATGGACGAAGCCGAAAAGATGGACCCGGAAATCATCAAGGGACTCTTCGAACAGGGTCTGATGGGTGTCGAGACCGACGCGGAGCATGGGGGTGCAGGATGCTCCTTCACCGCGGCCATCATCGTCATCGAAGAGCTGGCCAAGATCGATCCCTCCGTATCGGTGCTGTGCGACGTGCACAATACGCTGGTCAACACGGTGATCCGCAAATACGCCGGCAAGCATCTGCAGGATAAATACCTGCCTCAGCTGTCCGAAAAGACGCTCGGCTCGTTCTGCTTGTCCGAACCCGCTTCCGGATCGGACGCCTTTGCCATGAAGACTTCGGCCAAAAAATCGCAAGATGGTCAAACTTGGATGATCAACGGCAGCAAGATGTGGATCACCAACTCGGCCGAGGCTGAATTTTTCATCGTTTTCGCTCAGGCTGATCCGTCCAAAGGTTACAAGGGAATCAATGCGTTTGCGGTGGAAAAATCGATGGGCGTAGAGATCGCAAAGAAGGAGAAAAAGTTGGGCATCAAGGCGTCGAGCACTTGCACTTTGAACTTTGACGACGTTGTCGTGCCGGCTGAAAATTTGATCGGGGAGGAGGGAAAGGGATACAAGATCGCCATCGAGATTTTGAATGAAGGACGGGTTGGAATCGCCGCCCAGATGATAGGTTTGGCTCAAGGTGCAGTAGATAAAGCCATCCGATACGCCGCTGACCGCCAGCAGTTTGGTAAGAAGATCACCCAGTTTCAGGGAATGCAGTTTCAAATCTCCCAGATCATGATGGAGATCGAAGCCGCGCGCGTCCTCACCTACAACGCGGCTAGATTGAAGGAGGAAGGTCGACCTTTTACGAAGCAAGCAGCGATGGCGAAACTTTTTGCCAGCCAGGTAGCTCAGAGAGCCAGCGGCAGCGCGATCGAGTGGTGTGGTGGGGTAGGATTTACGAGGGAGACGGGCGTGGAGAAGTATTGGAGGGACAGCAAGATCGGGGCCATCTACGAGGGGACGAGCAATATCATGCTGGAGACGATTTTTAAGTTGGTGGAGAGGGAGATGGGGTTGAAGTGAAGTGTAGTCGATGGCGAATGTGATAGATTTTTTTTGGCTCTCTGTGAAGGGGGTTGGAAGGTGTGTGAGTGTATGTGATGTGATGCAAGAGTGAGTGTGTGATGTGATGTGATGTGATGCAAGAGTGTGTGTGTGTGTGTGTAAGGGAGAGTGAGTGAGAGTGAGTGAAGGGAGAGTGAGAGTGAACGCATGAGACACTCATCGGTGAACAGCAAAAGCGATTCAATTTCTTCAAGACGTTTTTTCTTTTTGCCGCACCTGTGTTTGGGATAGCGACACATGTGCGTGATAGGAAACAGAGTGGGCATGCATTGCGATGTTGATGCCGATGTATTTCAACATAAAAGACAACGTGTGCAGTGATACGATCTCATCAACGAGCGGACATACGACGGCAATGGTGAGATTTTTAGACACATCGACCACCATCAACAGGCACCTCAACACCAGTGATGAAGCAACTAGAGTCCTCGGCTAAAAACAAGCAGGCGTTTGCGATATCGCTTCCCTCGCTCAACCTTCCTAACGGGATGGAGGCGTTGAACTGAGCCAATTGGTCCGAAGTCATCGCGTCACCGGCTTCCTTGGATCCGGCGAATTTTGATAGTCTGTGTGAGTTTGAGGGAAAGGGAGAGAGGGTAGGGGGGAAAAAAGATGGAGGGAGATGTCGAGGCGTCCAGAGGTTGAGGTGTGGAGAGCGAAGACCGGCGAGCAAGATCGACAGAGTGAAAGACAGGAAGCGAAGCCCGGAAAGGAGCCGTTGAGTGAGGCCGGTTGAGTGGAAGCGCAGACAGTGAAGCGCAGAGAGCGAAATCCATAGAGCGAAGCCCCCAAAAAAAAAATCCGGAGAGTCAAATCCAAAGAGTCAAGCCCAGATGAATCGAGGAGCAGAGGATGAAAAGGCCAAGTCGAAAAAGCACCAAGATCGACCCAGATCGAAGCCCAGTCAGTGAAACCCAAAAAAAAATCGACGCCCATCGAACCAAGTCCCGCAACCGACGCCCAGTGCGAGTCGATCGAGCCCATGAAGCCGCAGAGCAGAGCAAATCGCAGTCCCAAGCGAAACCGCAATGTCAAGGCGAAGAGCAAGAGCGAAAAAAAGTGAGCGGTCGGGAGAAAAGAAGCGTCGGAAAGTTCCAAGATGAAGAGTAGTAGTCAGGTGTCAGAAGGTGGCCAAATTAAAATGGAAGAGGCAAGAAAGGTCAAAGAGACGAAGAAAAAGACGTATCAGCAGGTGTCACATAGACAAAAACAAATTTCCACAGCAGGAGTCCAAAAGATTCCCGTACAAGAGGAGCAACAAAGGGGCATGTCTCGTTGCGAATAGATGGAACAAGGTCCAGAAAAAAAAACCGTCAAGGAGAGAGGGCTCTAGAGAGAGAGAGAGAAAAAAACTTACAAAGGCGTATTTCCAGCAACAGGACAAACCGTATTGAACCTCACTTTATGCGCAGCGTACTCGACGGCGAGAGCTTTGGTCGCTGTGCTGACGGCTCCCTTTGATGCGTTGTCTGTGGAGAAAGCGGGGACAAGAGAGGAGAGGTGTCAGTACGCATGTCTCTGACTCTTCTGTCTTGTCTTCATCTGCCTGTCTGATCTCTTCTCGTCTTCTTCTCTCCTCTCTCTCTCTTTCTGTCTTCTTCATCGCCGTCTGCCTTCCATTTCTCGCAAGCCGTGTTTTTCTCTCTCCACTCTCCCGTTTTCTGCAGAACCTTTCTTCTTCTCGATCCGATCGTTTTTACTCCATTTCCGAACCTCGAAAAGTATCCTCAACCAAACATTTTCAACCTGACTTCCAGTATGAGTTCAATGGGTAATACTTACACCAAACCAACCCAGGTCTCGGCCTCAACGCAGCCGTACTGCTTACGTTTACCCAACAACCCCCCTTTCCTTCCTGCAACATTTCCCTCAACAGCACATCTACGCTCAAGTAAACGCTTTTAACGTTAACCTCAAAGACCCGTTCAAACTCTGCTTCCTCCACTTGTAAGGTTGGTTTGTTGCTGTACGTCCAACCTGCGTTGTTTACTACGATACTGGGTGGGGAACCGAATAGCGTCTTGCAGGTAGTGAGAGCTTTTGCCCAGTCCGAACGGGAAGTTATGTCGGATTGTAAAGCGTAGGTTGAGTTGAACGGAGCGGTGGAAGTGGAGGAGGGAAGTGGGGAGACGGTAAAAGGGTCGTAAAATCCATCCCTCGCCAACAAGTCCATAACCACCACACGTGCTCCATGTGAGACGAACAGCGAAACGATGGCCGAACCGAACCCGCGTGTGCCGCCGGTGACGATGCATATTTTGTTCTCGAGGCGGCCAGGGTGGCTGGTGGTGGTGGGAGTGGTTGAGGTCGACATGGTTGCGTCGCTGCGGGTGTTCTTGCGAGGTAGAAGCGGAGGTGGGGGATAAAGTCGATCGACCAGGGTTTGGCGAGCTTTGGCGCGAGGAAGAGGAGAAGTCCCGAATGCCCGGAATCTTCGTTTGTGATTGTGTGCGTTGCAGACGGTCTTGCGGCGTCGACACGTTAAGATGTTGCGCTTTCAACACCGAGAGAGGATCTTGCGGCGTTTCGAGAAAGGATCTTGCGCTTTCGATGACGAGAGAGAGAGAGAGAGAGAGAATCTTTGCACTTTTCGAAACCAACAGCAGTTCTTGAATTTTCCCCTCTCGAAGCAGATGTTTCTTGCAGTGCTTTCAACGAGCGACCTCGTTGATGGTGGGAAGAAGGGTAAGAGCGAGAAACTGCAAAAAAGTGGGGGGGTATTATAATTTTATACTGTCTCTCTCGCCCTTCCCTCAGCGCGGGAGAGGGGGACCGTGCGTTAAAAATAAAGTTCGGCGTTATTACGCTTTCCTCCTCCCCGAAAAAGTGCGGGGAAAACACTCCCTCTCTCTCTCTCTTTACCCCTCAACCTCCTTCTCCTCCTTCTCTTCGCTCCCTCTTTCCTACTCTATCCAGAAAGTAGAGGCGTGATCTTCTCGTTCCAAACGGAGTTGCTTTTTATACCTCAAAAAGAGAGTGAAGTTGTATAAGATGACGAAGCGGAGGTAGGAGAGAGAGAGAGAGACAAATCCGACGCGAGAGCACAATTCCGCTCATGCGTCGGGTTTACACCACACTCACTGCTGCTGTTACCGACTCCATTCTCGCTATACCGCTCACCACACCCGTATCATCTCAACAAATGACTCTCACACCCCATCCATACCCCACACACACAAATACACCCTTCAGCAAAAGAAAACAAATGCTAAATATTTTCAAAACGCGCGCACGCTAAGCAACATCCAACCCAGCCTCACCGGTACTACTTCTTCTCCTCCTTGCCGAATTCTTACCCAACGCTGAAACTTTTCTCACCAACCCCACTCCTGTCGCTCTTGTCCCCGCATTCCCCGTCGCCACCACGAGCCGTTTAACCGCAGCAGCCCTCGCAGCACTAGCCGCCGTAGGAGCAGTCAACCTGCTACCCGGTCTAGCGGTTGTCACCGTAGCAACCGTACTGCTGTTACTCGACCCGCTCACCGTCCGTACGGTCTTTGTTCGGAGATCGGCGACGCTCTTCTGCGCCCTAACTAGCGTCGGTTTGACCGTCGAGGGGATTTTGGCGGAGACTGATCTTTGAGTCGTCGTCGTAGTAGCTACCGCTGCTGCTGTAGGAGGACGAGCAGAGATAGGCTTGCGAACGGTAGCTACTCTAGCACCAGCAGTGACAGTTTTCGCCCTCGCTCCGTGCGTGATCGTCGCTCGTATAGGTGCGTTTTCGACCTCTGCTCCCTCCACCAACTTTGCGACCTTCACCGGCGACACAGCGGACGGCCGGGTCGAGATCCTCGCCGGCGACTGTTGCGGGATGACATCGATCACACCCAACACTTCCGCATCGGTCAATTTGACCGGCGGAGCTTTGACAGGCGAAGCGTTTCTCGAAACGGCAACCTTTGGTGTAACAGGAGGAGGAGGAGACTGACTGGAATCCTTCAACCCATACCTCTCCCTAACGTTGGGTGACGCTCTGAAAACTTCCGGTTTCGGACTCGCAACTGCATCCCTTCGACTCGAACTGCGTGGGGGAGTAGCGACCGTCGCTGTAGCGATCGAATTCGATCGTGTCCGCTCATACCCTCTAACCCTGACGGGACTCGGCGTAACGTTGACCATCACAGCTTTGGGCGACATCCTAGGCGTACCAGGTGCGATGTTCACGCGCGACTCGACCAAAACCCCCGCTGCAGTGCCATCCACCGCAACCGTATGCCGCCCACCACCTTCGTTCTCATCCACATCGTCCACCACTGTACCACCGGCAGACGAAGACGACACCGCATCCAAATGCACCTGACTCGAAAGCATCAGATGGTTGTTGAACGTAGTAGGCATCGGGTAGCGTTTCGAGTTGAGCTCCAACCGTGCTACCGTCGCGGGGGCTTGGATGGCAGGCCTCTTGCGTGTGGGTGAGGGGGATTTACGAGGCTGTCCAACACAGGGTGCTGGTTTGACTCCCGGCGCGGCTGATGCAGGCACCATTCGGGATGTTCCACGTTGGGCTTTTGGTGTAACAGGTCCGGAGGAGTGGACGTCGACGTAGCTCGAACCAACGTCCGACTTCTGCTTTTGACGGGGTCGTTGCGATTCTTCATCCTCGTCATCGTTGGTCTGCTCTTCGACCAGCTTATGCTTTTGCACTTGCGCATGCTTCACCTCCTCCTTGTCCTCGTCTAGACTAACATCGCCACCCTCGAAACTATCATCCTGCACACCTTTCGCAGCATCTGAACCAGCAGCACGACGCTTCACCGACGCCCTCGTCGCAGGAACCGCACCACCACTGGCAGCACCGACATTCGCAGCAGCCGCAGCCGCCCTCGCAGCAGCTTCGATCTTGGCCCTCTCGTCCGCAATCAGCTGCTTGGCCTCCTTGACCGCGTGATCCCTCACACCCCACTTGATCCACTCGACAAAGTTCTGATACATGAAATGCTGCTGCGGACCCACGACGCATCCTGGTCGCATGAAACGCATGAACCCGATCGCCTCTCCCGCACTGAAACCGTGCTTCCACACCAAATACGCTCCGATCAACACCCCGGTTCGGCCCAACCCAGCTTTACAGTGTACCGCTACAACGCCGTCCTGTGCGATCACTTTGTCGGCTTTGGCGATGAATTCCGTCAAAATCTCGTCGGTCGGATTGGATCCATCGTCAAAGTACATATCGGAATGATCGATACCAGCATCCAAAAATGCTTCGCGGTCGTACAGCGGATTATTGAGGCGAACGACGAGTTTCACCCCACGTTCTTTGAAGTATCGAATCGTTTTCCCAAACAACTTGTCCTCCCCCGGTCGACGGAACGTGTACGACGCCGGCAACCGACCTTCACCCACCCGAAGCGCCTCCACATAATGCCGATCGTTCGGAGAGGCAAACGCGATAAAGTTGGGCGTGATCCAGTTCCAATCGCCGTTCGAGACCTGTTCGTACTTTTCGTACTCGTCCAAGTTGAACGTAGTCAAATCCAAAAGGCCTTCGTTGATGGCTCGATGAACGCCGTAGAGTATATCCTGGATCGAGAGGTTGTAATCCGCCCGACCGTAGCCGGCATCGCGGAAGGGTTTGAACTCCACCTCTGAGATCGGGTAGAACGCATCCGCGGGCGTAACTTTACCGATGATCATAGCGTAGAGCGTAACCAACAGCGCCGCGTTTGCCTTTTGAGCCGGAGTATCGGTGGTGTAGAGCACCAACGTCGCATCTTGCATATCTGGATCGGTCAGCATGTGATGGACGTGCAAACAGAACCGGTAGAACATCCCCACGTTGAGAGGGCCCCAATCGAACCAGAAGCTCAAGTAGACCAAATCGTGATCAATGTTGAACCAATGCAACCGTGAAGGATTCGTTTCGCTCGGATCGACGTACTTCTTAATCTCCTCGTTGTGGAAGTTTTTACGTGCTGCTGACTGACCGTTGTTCTGGTTCAGTTCGTCCTCTTGAGGCAGGTCGCCGTTGAACCAGGTGAACCAGAGTCGTTTGTGGATGCGGATGAGCGGGTGAGCGGGCCACAGCTTGTGTGGCGGGGTATCGCGAGTGCGCTTGGAAGACGCATGTGGTGTAGCGGGGATATCTTCGAGAACGGCGGCTTCGATGAGGTGATCGTCGGGGTGCGGTGTGCCGTCGTCGCTCTCTGCGTCGGAATCGAGGAAATCCGAGTCGTCGGGAGCGATGATGTGCTCCTGCCTCTCTTCGAGGACGAAAGCGGAGGTGGAAGCCATGATGACTTCAGGAGGGGGGAGATGCAATGGAGAAAAGGGAAATGAAAAGAAATGCGAATGCTTTGATGCTATCGTTATGCTTTTTGGATGTTTTGATGCGGTAGTTGTTTGCGATCGAGCCTAGAGTTGATGCGGTGAGATGACAGTCCCGAATGCTGGCCGTCGTAGAGCGAAGTGATTCTCCTCGTCTGACTCGACTCTGAATATGCAAAGGACGAGAATGAGAATGGCGATGGATGGATGAAAGAGAAGGAGAGAAGCAGAGATAAACGAAAAGCCAACTCGGATATCGGAGCGTCTCTCTCTGTGTGGATTGCAGTCTCAAAACAACACAGACTCGATTTGCGCCCACAAACCAACGTTTGTCAGCGCTTGGCAGCCCAAAAAAAGACTCTCGAATTTGGCCTTGTTTTGGTGTTTGGAACAACACTCTCCTCACTCTCTTCTGTCCCTGCAGAGGCGCGTCTTGGCCACTGCGCGTGACTCTGTTGTTTTTTTCTGAAGCTGTGAAGCCCAACAGCAATTTTTCTCCTTCGTGTCAGCATTGTCACTCTAACAGCTCCAGGAATTTTGGGGATCGTGCTCGCTACCAAAGCTGAGCTTCCACCAACGATGCACTCAAAAGACACAACCGACTCCTTCACTCTCGAATGTACTCGCCAAAAGGAAACAAGACTTCTTTGCATTCATCAAACCAAACAGGAACCGAGACCTCTAAAACATCACTTGACCTTGACAACAACGAACGGCACCTCAACATCCTCGCCCTCCAAATCGTCCGCCATGATCTCGACAATCACCCACTGCGCATGCTGCGGGATCGGCTTCTTGGAAACCGTCTCGATCAACGTGCTCATCTTCATCTTGAGCCTCTCCTCCCTCTTTTTCGCCGGCAGGAAGGCCGAAAACAGCATCGAAACGCCCGAGCTCAGCATCGACACCTCCAGCCCGTGCTTTTCTTTGAACAGATCCAAAAACTCTTGCAGCGTCACATCCGACTCCACCTTGAAGCGAGACCACAGCGTCCACTCGGTGTCGTTGTACTTGAGCTTCTGTGCTGCAATCGGATCACTGAACGCGATGAAGGGCAGCGCGAGGTTGACAAAGGCGTTCGAGTACGCCTCGAGATCCTTCTTCTCGTCCAACAATTTGTACAGCTCCAGGTTCACCAAACCGGTAGCAAGCGCAGTGGTGGTGGCGATGGCAGGGATAATCTTGCCCGCAATACCCTTAGTCTGGTGCTTGTCCGCTGGCGAGATGCCGTAGTTGGTAGCACGCAGGTTGGACGCAGCTGTGATGAAGTCCATGTGGTGGTTCCTGTCGTCGTCCTTCTCCATCTCGATGGGCTGCAGACGCACACCAGCCAACGACGACGCTTCAGGCAAGCTGCTGGTCAGCTCAGTCAAGTCGCCTCCATCAGCAGCAGCAGCATTGCTGTTGCCCGCCGCCGCCTCGTTCTCGTTGACCTGGATCTTGACATTGTCCTTGGGCACAAACTCGGGCACGTGCATCGACGACAGCACTTTACGGAACAGCGCCGGATCCGCCTCGCCCTTCAACCCGTAGTTCTCGGCGTGAAGCAGCGCAGCGCTCATCACGTACTCAAGGTGCATCTGATCATCAGCGTCAAACGTCAGAGGCTTAGGCGCACGCTTGGGTCCCGACCAGAATGGCTGACCGCTCGAAGTGACCGCATCGGCGGGCAACGAGTGCAGCAGCTGTCGGATGTTGTTGCTGTAGTTCTCCTCGAAACGCATGCGTGCCCAGTAGATGCACTGCTCAAACGACTTGGGTCGCTCGTCCACCAAGTATTGCTTGATCTGGTCCAGCTGCTCCTTGGCACCCGACCCGGACTTGAGCGTCGTCTCAATGTAGTCCGGCTGTGTGAGGTACTGGTTGACGTTCTCGGCAGGCTTGAGGAAGTACTCGTCAAACTGCTCGCGCGCCCACTGGATCGTGTGCTCGATGGCGTTGGGGAAGTTCTTGAGCGTGCAAACCGGAATCGATTTTTCGGGAGGATCCTGCGACGAAGAGTACGACTCGGTGAGGTGGGGCACCACCACCTGCGTGTTGGCCTTGGTGCCCAGCGTGCCCGACTCGAGCAACGGCTTCTCGTAGTAAACGCAGCGACGGTCCATGTACTGACGAGCCTGCACATTGTCGAGCGCATTGGTGACACCGGTGAGCGAGGCAAAGAACTCGTCGCCGTACACATCCTCGGTCTCGGGTCCCACGCGGTTCTGGTGGCTGTGTATCTTGCCCTTGAGGTCTGGGTTCATCTCGGCCACAGCGGCAGCTGCAGTGTCGGCCTTGAAGTGGCCCACATCCTTGGAGCGGAAGAGGAACTGTCGGTTGAGATTCGACTTTTCGATCGTGTCCATATCCGTGACGTGAATGATACCTTCAGGTCCACTGCCGAGACCCATCATACTCCAGTTCTTGAGCATCTCGCATCCAATGGCACCGGAACCGACAAGGAACTGACGTGCGTTGGCGATCTTTTGCTGGAAAGTGCGACCAAACACGGCAATCTGGCCGTCGTATCTCGAGTTGGCGGGCGCAAACTCGCTCTCAGGAAGGCTTGCAGTTGAGTCTGGCAACGACTCGAGCGAGTCAACGTAGAGATGCTGAACGAGAGGGTGGAACTTGCCCGAGCACGCCTTGAGCACTTCCTGCGCCACAAATCCACCGACGTAGGCGACCATGGGCGAAACATCACCCTGCGCCTGGAAAGCGAGCTCGCGGATCACCTTCTCAGGCAAGTCGGCGGCATCCTGGCCAGAAGCCTGGATGATCTGCTTGGTGAGCTCGAGAACCTGGTCAGCGTCTTGTACGTTCCTTGGCGCGGGCAAGCGACCATTCTTCTGTTGGAACTGCGAAAGAGCCTGGAAACCGGCGTGGAGAGCGGCGGGACGGTCAAACTTGGCAAAGTCGGCAATGAGGAACTCGGGCTGCTTGTCGCTCTCTCGCAACGACTTGAAGGCGATCTCCTTGGGCATCTTGACCTGCTTGAAGATACCACCACGCTTGTATTCGCCGAGACCCTTTGTGCTGCCAATGGTGAAAGTGTAGGGGCCTTTGACGGTGACTTTGCGCGGCTGGCTGTTGTTGAGCGCCTCCATACCCTGCACCTCAGTGAAGGAAACGTAGTCGCCATCCTCGAGACCGTGGCGTGTCTCGTCGAGCGTGGTGACAAGACCCTCCTCATCCTCGCTAGCAATGTCAACGATCATGCCCGACAGAGGCTGCTCGCCGGTGGGATCGTTGCAGAGGAAGTTGGGGCCAAGGTCATTGAACACGGAACCGAAGAGACCGCGCACCTCTGCCGAGATGAAGTGGGTGGAAGAGCCGTGAGTGATATCGTTGATGCGAAGCTGCTCGGCGTGGAGCGAGTCGGTCATGACGACGACCTGGAAGCGCGAGAGGACATCCTTGTTGAGCTCGGTCTCTTCGAGCACACGGATGGGAACGTAGGTGTTGAGCTCGGCGAGACGAGGCTGGGTAGCGTGATCCCTGCGAGCGCCCGAGGAGACATCTTCTGGACGAAGGAAGAATTGTGTGCTGAGATCGGAGATGGAGACAGGGGTGGGGTCGAAGATGGTGATGCTCTTGACACCGGCCAAAGCGACGTTTTTGGCGATTTCGGCACCGAGACCACGAAGACCAACGACGAGCACATTGCTGGCTGCCATACGCTTCATGGCATCGTGACCAAGGACGTAAAGCTGACGACTGTAGAGACCTTCATCGATGGCCTGCTCGGGCTGGTCGACCTTCATATCGTCTGTGGCCGCCATCTTGATGTTGTTGTACAATAGAGAGGCTTGGATGCAGCCTTTCCGATCTGAGTAAAGATTTCCGGAGAAGCAGCCTAGATGTGTTTCGTTGTATCGATGATGGAGCAGTGGTGTATGCGGTGATCACTGCCTCTGCTGATGCTTCTGTGTGTTTCTGAATGGAGATGGTGGTGGTGGTGGCGAGCAAGGATCGAATGCGACTTTTAGCTGGAAGATGTGAAGCAACAAAGAAGCGCTTGATCAAAATTGAGACTGCTCAGCTGCCCTTGAAAATGCTGAGTCGGACGTGGAGGCCAAAAAAGGGCGGCTCGTCCGCACAATCCTGTCAAATTTTGGGAGACCGTGCGCTGCTGCCGCTCAGCATGACGCAGAAATCGTAAAATCCGAGAATCGATCACGAACGAAAAGCACACCAAAACAGCACAGCACAGCGCACAAATCAAGGAAAAGGGCACGGATTTCTCTGCTTAACTACTCTATTTCCAGCGTCAATTTCCAGACCTTCATTTTTCGTCCGGTTTTTTTTGTCTCATCGAAGGCCAAGTTGGGCATTTGCCACAACTCCCTTCATCTCAACACATCGTGACAGTCATCGCGAAAGAGCCAGTAAAGAAACAAGCAAAAGACCTGCATTGAGATCGTACGGCAAGTGAAAGCAAAACAGTCGATAAAAGAGTGTACATGTTGAGAGGTATGCTGTAAGGAGCAGAGTGTGTAATAAAAATGCAAATCCATCTTTCCCATCCTCTAAATCCTGCGCTCGATTGTTCTTACTGCTGATCCTGGTCAGGAGCACGCAACGTACCCCTGGAATCATCATTCGACACCACAGAAGCGGCTTTCGAATGCGGTCGGGATTGCGCTGAGAAATGTTCCCACATATTCACCAGGTTCGAAGCTGGACCACCAGCTGCAAACTCGGACGCATCATGGCCACTTCCGTAGTTGGACGCTGGGGCCGAGTTGGTGCTTGTGGCACGTCCACCGTCGATCCTCTTTGCCGTTCGTTCGCGGAACTTGGCGCTCGAATCAGGTGGCAAGTCGGCGGATCGACGCGATTCGCCTGCGCTAGCGGAAGCAGCACCGCCGGTGGCGGAAGCAAAGTGTTGCGCCAAGTTGTCGGTAGACATGGCACGAGATGGAGCGATCGAGTGCGAGCCAACCAACGAACGCGCTCGCGATCGGGTGCCCGTCACAGTACCGCCCGAACGATGGTCTGCTCCGTGCGAACCACCGAATCGAAAGCGAGTCGGAGAGGGCGCTCTAGACCTCGAAATGGTCTGAAACTCGCGACCGGGTGTTCGTCCAAATGCGTGGTGGTGGTGCAGATGCGGATGCGTAAACATCGACTCGGCTTCATGCTGACTGATCTGATACCCTGCGCCTCCTCCTGCTGACGACGAATGCGACTCCAATTCGTTCGACGAAGATCCAGGAATAGCTTTTCGCAACAACGCCGACGAAATCTTGAACCCTTTCGCGATCGCCCACGACACCAGGAACCCGACCAATCTACGCTCGATCGAGTAGATAAGCGAAGCAAACGGTACCACTCCCTCAATAGTCTCCCTCAACCCCCACGTATCTTCATGCCGTACGATCAGACCGGCGTCGTTAAACTCGAGCCGACTCATCACACGCAATTGAATACTGCACAGCGACTTGAGCACCGCTCTCGGATGGAAGAGCGACCACAACAGCGTGCGCAGTGTTTGACGACCCAACCCTTCGCTCGTCCAATGCGGTGTCAGGGCATCAGCGGGTATAGCCGGACGCGACGCGAGCTGCTGCTGCACCGATTCGGCGTCGACGTAGTGATGTGCGTTGCTGCCGTTGGTCAAGCTGTTGAGGATGGCGTTGGAAGTGGGTACGCCAGCCGACGTATCAAAGTCTTCTCCGTTGACGCTGGGTGGAGTGTTGGTCGGGTGTGCGCTGGTGCCTGAAAGTGGACGAATGCCACTGGCGCCGGCAGAAGGAGCATGACCGGGAGTGTGCGGTCTAGAGCCACCCCATATGCTCGCAATGCTGAAGGGCGTGGTGGGGCTGTGAGGATGGCTTGCGACGCGCGAGTAGGCGCTGTTGGCACCATAGTCGATGAACGGATGCGGTGTCATGGGATACGCCGAGGCGGACATGGGGTATGATGCTCTAGGAGTGCGGTTGACGTCGCTTGCATTTGGATCCACCGCAGGTTTCGATGGCGTTGAGCCAAATAGCGAAGGGAAGAGGGTGACGGTGATGGTGTGGTCGATGATACCGGCTCGTGTGCCATCAAACTCGAAATCCGAGCAGATGACATCGCGCAGTTCGGACTGCACATCCATTCCAGGAAGAGCGAATGCCATGATGAACTGGTTGGCGATCTGGTTCCTTCCATGCGCCGAGAGGAGAGGAGATTCAAACACAGCACCCCTCTCATAGTAGCGCGAGACCATCTCCTTGACCTCTTCCGGTTTACGTTTGGACGAGTAGAAAGTGCTGTGCAGGCCGAGGATGACATCGGTGAGCGTGCTAGGACTGGGTGGACCGGCACTGTAACCTCCAGCGTCCATGGCGAGACTTTGCATGGCAGGATGATGGGAGAGGCTCAAGTTGCTGTGCGGTCCTTGGTGTGCAGAGCCGAAAGCAGATTGGAGCGAACCGCCATCGACGTTGGGTGGGGCAGCACCGATGTTGAGATGCATTGGGTGCGCTGAAAAGGGACCTCCAGAACTGCTCTGTGTTCGACCGTGACTGCGCATGGAAAGGCTGCTGGGTGTCTTTGGTGCAGCTGAGGAACCTCCAGGGAAGTAGGACTCGGAGTGTGGGCCAGGTTGTCGAGGATGGTACTGCCAACCAGCAGGTGCTGTTGAGGGTTTCTCTGATGCTTGGAATGAGTTTTGACGACGATGCAGGGATCCGGATGCTGTCGCTGATCCTGCTGGTCCGTTGGTGGTAGAAGACGCTGCAGCGTCCTCCTTGGCTGATGTGGTGGCGTTGCGGGGCAGGTCGATTTTGAGGTCAGCTGCAAAGTCGCCAGCCTGGTTGGACTGACCGGGGAAGGGGACGGAGGTGGACATGCTGGTGTAGAGGGAAGGTGGCTTGTGGTGGCGCTTCCGCTATGTTGTCAGGAGGTCTATCAGACGAGGAGACGCGACGTCTAAGGGGTTAGAGCGATGCCATATGACAGACTATCGACCTATCGTTGCTGTGCGTGGAAAGTGTATGGTATATGGCGATGGAGATGATAGGTACAGCGATTGCGATTGCGATGGCAGGAAGGATGGAGGTGTGTATTATGGCAAGGGCGTGGCGTGGAGACAATGACACTGATAATGCAGACCAATCGAGACGAGATGCATTTGAAATGAGCAAAACGTTGGGTGTGTCTGTGTCTGTCTGTGTCTGTTTGGTGGTTGGAAGTGGTTGGTGGTGACCGTCATTGACTTTCGCTGTGTGCTGCTGCAACAGTTCTTTGACTGCCGTCTGACAGTGCCAATTTTTACAGCCATAAAGAGCGCGTGACGCATCTTCTTCAATTTCACGCTCGACTCGCTTTTTTACAGCGTTTGTGCCTGTTTTTTTTGTCTGTCAGCCAGAGAGCGCGCTCTTTCATTTTTGTCTCCGCATTTGCTGCATTTGAAACAAATAAAACTCTGCCTGTCGCTGCGTCTTTTTAAGCATTGCAGAGAGCGGTGAGCAAACCATGATCGCCGTCTGGCTCGTCATGATCGTCATCGCTCCTCTTGTTTTCTTTCTAGACTCGTTGAACTTTTTAGTGTTTGGGATGATTGAAGCTCTATATCCCCACAGTTTCACAACGGCATCTGCAGCGCCCCACAGCCTTTCTCCATTACACATGGCAAAAAGTTTTCCTTCCACAAGCAAACGAATCCCGTATATGTATATGGATCGACGGAGACCGCTTCCACGCTAACTTCCTTGAATCTGGCACCGGATGGCATTTGAGAAAGGAAAGAGACGATCCCGGCTGCAGGTCGGCAAACTTGATCTTCGGTGCATTTTTTTCATTGTCTGCTGGGCGATTGTTGGGAGGCAACCTTTCTAGAGAGATCAACTTGCCACCTCGTCCGCCTGATAAAGCTCGCTTTCACGATACGCTGCTGTGGAAAATACTGCAAACCGGCGATTCGCTCCTCCCCTCTGCTTTTCAGTTTTGCGTCGAGACCGCTTCTCACTACACATGGAGAATCAACACATGATCAACGCTGATGCGTATGCGTCTCTCGACAATGTGTTCAACAGAAGTTACGCTTGATGGCAAACAAAGAGCAGCGAGGTCGAGCGAGGGTCAAGCTGCAGTATCGAGTGCGGGGCTGTGGCCTTTCCGCGTGAAAGGAGGCAAAATTTTTGAAAATTTTACAATGTTACACCGATAAAATACACAAAAGTACTTGAGAAAAAGGCATTATCGGCCATCTCAGCCCCAATTTTCCTAGCACCATGGTCCTGTCAAGCAGTGCCAACAGCCAACTTTTCCAACCTTTCCCTTTGTCTTCTTCGCATCATCTTCGCTTCCTTTGTTCTCTCCCCCTCCTCCATTGCCATCCGTGCCGCCGCCTTCATATGCATCTATCTGCACGCCTGACACATCGACCTGCGCAGCGCTGATCAATCCTCTTCCTCCTCCTCCGCCGCCTCTCACGTTGCGCGAAAAATTTCCTTGGGGAAAAAAATGACATGTCTCTTTCTACAGTCGGCGGCGAATTTTTCTTTCCGTCCAAGCAAGGCTTTGGTTTACGCTTGGCGCCGAGACTCTTTTGACCAGCCAAACTGTAGGGCGGTGCTGTTCAACTTCTAACACTCCCCTCGTGCTGCGGCCGTTGTGACCGCGTGTGCAAAAGTTGGCCGTGCCGAGTGTGTTTGACAGGGGCGGGGAGGGGGGCAATGTAGATACTGTATTCGCGTTTTTAAAACTTTAGTCATTGCCTGAAAAGGTTAGCCTCTGATGGAAGTCCATGGCACAATCGAGAAGGACGCCGGAGCACCGCCTTCTTCTCCTGGCGTGTGTGTGGATTGACAAGCAACAAACGCATGAGCTTGTTTTTTTGGTGCAGAAAGCGGCGACTAAACGCACACAGCCCCCTCCTTTCTCGGTGCCTCTTTTTCCTGTCCAAAGAGCTGCGCTGTATAGCAAGACTGAGCTGCCAAACGAGCTCTCTCTCTGTACATCGCTCGTCAATACTTCTTCCACTCCTTCCTTCTCTTCATCCATCTTCCCATTCGTCATCATCGTTTCTCCTCCCCAAACAGATATCGGCGCTGTCGACTTGGGTCTGGTCACCCTTTCTCTTTCTTCTTCCCTTTCATCTTCTCTCACAAACCGTTGATCGGTTTTCCTTTACACACGAGATTTCAGCACAGGCTTTGATCGCTTTGACTGAAAGGAAAGCTGTGAACGCAAAAAGACAGGTCTTTTTCGAAGCTCATTCTTTCCACCCTCGAATCGTCGATCGATTTGCCAAGGGTTCTCTCTCTTTTATCGAACAACACACTCTTTTTCGGAACCACCTTCTTTTGGATTTCAGCCGGTGCAGGACACCGTTTCACACAGTCACACAAGGAACTTTTTTTCCCGACCGAAAAAGGCATAGAGATGAAGCTTCTACCATTGGGAGTGTTGGCGTTGGCCAGTTTGCTGGTGAACTCGGCTGCGGCAGTGGATGATGTTGGTGCAGGAAGTGTCGGTCGATCGTGGAGCGGCCTATCGAACGGTCATGGCGAAAGTTTGAGGCTTACACCCGATCTCGCTTCTACCTCATCAAATCGACTATCGATCCAACGACGTTCGATATGGCAGGTATTGTTTGGAGGAAAGCAACAGAAGAGGAGGGCAGTCCCTTCTGCGCGTTTTCTTCCACGCTCACGACGCTCTTCCAACAAGCGAAGTAAAGGATCGTGTAAAGCTCCTTCTTCTTTCACCGCCTCCTCCTCCTCCTCAACTCCAACCTCAACTTCTTCAGCAACACCATCCTCTCCCACCAATAGCGGCAACGAAACCCGAACATCAACCAACAAAATCATGGCCGGATACTGGGCCGATTGGACCGATTCCACCTTCCCACCCTCATCGATCGATTTTAGCAAGTTCGACATTGTCAACTACGCTTTTGCCCTTCCGACTGCCGATTTCGACTTGTCGATCCCCACCGATCCTTCCGGTCAACTGCTCAAGAACTTTGTCAAAGCGTGTAAAGCAGGGAACACCTCCGCCGTACTCTCGTTGGGAGGTTGGGGTGGATCAACTTACTTCTCCCCCGCTGTTCGAACCGCTTCTAACCGAGCTACGTTCGTCTCGAACATCGTCAAGACGTACTATCAGTACGATCTGGACGGTATAGATTTGGATTGGGAGTATCCTAACCAAGCAGGTGCAGGAAACCAGTTGGATCCTTCGGATACGGCCAATTTCCAGACGTTCTTGCAAGAGTTGAGAGCTGCTTTACCGGTAGGAGCGTTGATTACGGCAGCGGTGGGGTTCACGCCGTGGACAGCGAGCAATGGTCAGCCTGTGGCAAGCGTTGCTAGGGCGGCGGAGGTGATGGATTACATCATGATCATGAACTATGATGTTTGGGGATCTTCGAGCAATCCGGGACCGAATGCGCCGTTGGCGAATCTATGCGGCAACTCGACACAGCCCGGTGCGAATGCGGCTAGTGGTGTTAAAGCTTGGTCCGGGGCTGGTATGCCGAGGGACAAGATCCTCCTTGGAATCCCGGCATACGGATACATCAGCACGTCGACAAAGCAAACTCTCCGCACCCGCAGCTCGGAAAAACGAGCGGTCAAGCTAACCTCTTCCGACGGCAGCACCGGATCCGGACAAATCAACTTCTCCTCCCTCGTCTCCCAAGGTGCACTGAAACTCGGCTCCGACGGCCTGTACGATGGCGCAGGTGGATTCACAAAGTATTGGGACGACTGTTCCGACACACCTTACCTCAGCGATGGTAGCAAAGTAGTAAGCTACGACGACACCAGTTCGATCTTTGACAAAGGGGCATTTGCAAGTGCTGCCGGGATCGGCGGGATCAGCATGTGGAGCTTGGATGGGGATACGAAGAACTGGGCGTTGACGAACAGTGCTATTGCTGGAATGAGTAGTACGGGAACGGTGTAGAGTTGAAAAAATGGACTCTGGATGTTTGTGTTTCGGGTTGGGGAAAAATTGTAACTCCTTCTTGTGTGAACTGTTTGATTGAAAAACGCTGATGAAGTGTGGGTGTGTGGGTGTGTGGAGACTGTCGGCTTTGCAACTGCTCTCTGATGAGCGTGTGAGAATTGTCGGCGAATGGAGTGGCGTCAACTCGTACCATTGAAACACTGTCAACGGGCAGCCTGATGAAAGTGTGAACCGCATTTTGATGCAAGGATGTGTGGGAAACACAAATCTCTCAGGTGTGTGGGGGTGTGTATCAACAAAAACGTCGTCATGTGTATCAAAAATGTATCCGTTTCCCTAATTGTGGGGTTGATTGTGCGAACAAGCGCCCTCCCGTTTGTCGAACGGTGACTGCTTTTCCTTTCGGTTTGAGTCACTCAGACCCTGTTGAGGCGTCTCGGACCGTCACCGACCAATCAAACCACGACCGTTCTCCCACACATACTCACACGATCCCCTTCCAACGCGCGATGATATGAAAGAGGGGGAGAGAGCTCGTCATTCTCTCTTTCTTCCCTTCGGCTTCGGAGTTGCTTTCTTTTTTTTGGTGGCGGCTGGCTTGGGGCAACTTTGCCGTATTCCATGATGAAGTTTTTGTTGCTCTCCCGGGCCGTGGCCATCGCCAAACTTCTCTGTCGGCTCTTGGAATCGATATATATACTCACTCCCAAACTTTACTCTCACCCTTCCTCATCCTCCTCCATCCCCAACCCGCCACCTCCTCCTCTTACACAATGCTCAAGCTAGCCATCCTACCCACCAACCCCTCGTCACTCTGCCTTTCCATCCCCGACTTCCTCTCCACCCTCCCTCCCCCACTTCTATCCTCTTTACACATCCAATCCTCCCCCGATACCTCCACAACCGCCCTACTATGGCTGCCGAACATCGCTCAGGGTGACACTTCTTCTTCGTTGCGCAAAGTTTTGATAGAGTGTTCGGGGAGCATTCGATTTGTGCAGTTGCCGATGACGGGTGTTGATGATTTTTTACCGTTGATACGGGAATTTGAGGATGTTGTTTGGTGTTGTGCGAAAGGGTGTTATTCGGAAGTGGTTGCGGAACATGGGTTGGCGATGGGGTTGACGCTGCTGAGGAACTTGCGTATGTCGGGTGGTGAATCCGACACGCTGATAGGAAAGGAGGTTTTGATCGTGGGCAACGGATCCATCTCCCTCAGCCTCAGAGAGCTTCTAAAACCATTCCACTGCAGCATCACAACCACGTCCTCCACCACACCAACCACCACCCTCTCTGCCTCTCTCACCACCGCCGAAATCCTCTTCCTCACATGTCCTCTCACACCTTCCACACTCCACCTCTTCACCTCCCACCTCCTCTCCCTCCTACCCCCCAACTCTCTACTAATAAACGTCGCACGAGCAGAACTCATCCACACACCATCACTCATCTCCCTCCTCTCCCAAACCAACATACGAGCCGGCTTAGACGTCATAGACACCTCTGCAGTCGACAACAAAGATATCGAAAAGCTAGTAAAGGAGGGCAAGCTGTTACTAACGGACCATCAAGCGGTACCAAAGAAGCTGATCCCGCGGTTGCTGGGCGATAGGTTGAGGTGGAATTTGCAAGTTCTGGTGGAAGGAAAGGGTCAAGGTTGGAAGGGAAGGGTTGATGCTGAAAAGGGCTATTGATAGGTCACATCATGCACTCGGGTCTATGTTGATCATGTTTCTTATATTGCAGATGCTAAAAATGCTACAGTTCCTCCACCGTACAATCGCCTTGCCGCTACACCTCACCTCTCCTCACCTGCTACTGAAGACCGTCGCCTAGCAATCAATCCAACCGTCTTGATTCTGGGCCCTCTAAAAGGCGCAAATGCACCTAGCTGCTTTTTGCTCCCACCGACTTCGCCATACTCGTTGTGCAGCTGCTCCGGGATCGCGTGCTCGGACGCAGGAGATGCCGCGATGGAGCAGTGAACTAAGATCCATCGATAGCCAACCGGAATGTCGAGGTTCAAAGCTTGCATGTCCAGCAGAATGCGGACGAGGAAGGGATCTGGAGGGACAGACGTGTATCGGCCGCGCGAGTTCCAGTTGATTCGAGCGACGATTGCGTTGAGAAGTTGATTCGTGGAAAGTGCGCGCGCGTTGTCGATGGGAAGAAGTCGTGCAGGCGGGACCGAGCTGCTTCCATGCGGCGTCAATGTCGTGTCATGCTCTCCACCTTGAATTTCTCCTGCTTCTGCGCTAGTAGCCTTGTCCACAGCCTGTGTGTACCCGCGTCGAAGCTGAGACATTACCTCAGAACGAGACTTCTGCCTCCTACTGCGCTGAACCATCCCCGCTCTGCGACCAAACACGTCCAGCAGAGCATCGTAGAAGCGCGAATCGGGCGGCACGCTCATATCATCCTCCACATCCGCTGCCACACCCTTCGCCCCTCTCTCCGGCTTTCCGCTCTGCCCCTTCTGCAACCACCTCTCCAACTGCTGACGACGCGAGCTCGTCAACCTCTGCGACAGCTGCCAGTGATGAACAAGGAAGGCATACTCTCGTTTAGCGAGAAGCTGCGCCACTCTCCATCGTAGACCTTCGCCGAATTCGCCGTTGCGATCGTGCGTGCCTCCAACGTATCTTGATCCAGTGGCAGCAGCACGACCACGCTGCGAGGCGGCAATGTTCCAACCTCTGGCATACTCTCGGCGTGCGCCGAGCCTTGACGATCTTCGTGCTGCAATGCGGGACGCACCGAGCGACAAATGCTGCCGCTGAGATCTCAGCGGATGTCTCACCTTGGGCGCTTTCGCAGCCTCGCCAGCCAACACCGACATTAAGATGGTAGCAGCCTCAACGGGAATCTTCCAAGGTGTCTTGGCGACATCGGCATGTGGCGACTGCAGAGCGCTCTGCAGGCTGGTACGCTTAATGAGACGCCAGATGCGCAACGCCAGACCGGTCTTACCAGCTTTGGCCGCTAGATTGAGCGTAGCAGTCAAAACGTGCGGATTGAGGATGGCGTGCCTGGATGCCTGATTTGCTTTGGGTCGGAGCGACATGCTTGCGTTGTGATGTGCAGGCGATGGGTGGAAAGCGAGCGAGTCGGCGATGCGAGACTGCTTGAAGCGCTGCTTGTTGAGTGCAGGATAGATGCGCATGACCAGCTCCTTGACGCCGATATGACCAGGCTCGTGTCGATAGCGTCGCAAGAACAATCCCGAGGCAGTCACGTACTGAAGCAGCGAGACCAGTCTGTAGGAGTCGGCCTGTACAATGGCACTGTCGATTTGCTGGATCATTGGCCTGATTGGTCTCAACTCTGCTTCGGCCAATGAATTATCCAGCTCTGGCGTGACGGTTGACGTTGAAGCTGCAGGCGAGACTGCAGCGGCCTTACTTGAGCGCAATTGTCCGGTCGTCGCAGATTCCTGCTCGGACATGGGAGCCGTGTGCGAGTGCTCGGGACGCTTTGTGGTGAGCACAGCTCGCGCCAACGATTCGTAGCGTTGAGTCGTTGCCTGTCGCAAGATGGTGTTGAAGGTAACGGCGTCTGGCACCAAGGGTGGCTGACGAAGCTCAGTCATATGCTGAAAGACGTCCTTGCAAACAGAGGGCGACTTGAGGACCGACAAGGCGTAGTGGATGAGCTGATTGTAGACGGATGTTGCGAGAGCTGGTCGGATGACGGGCTCGTCTCCAATGAGCAGATTGCCGGCTGAGCGCGTATGTCCATCAGGAAGAGATTGCATGTACTCGACAAGATAGTATCGGATGATCTGAGCTGCATGCTGTAATTTGCGACCCTCTGCGGTGCCGTTTGATGGAGGCATGGGCTTGACTTGCTTTGCACCAACCTCGTTGAGCAGCATGGTGGCTTCAAAGCGACAACATGCTGACAAAATCCAAGCAATCTCAGGAGCACTAGGTGTGGGTGGCAGAGGCAGGCGGCCACCACGTACCAAACGGATGAGTTCGACCAGAGAATCGGCATACTCGGCGCGCTTCGCTTGTAGTGCCTGCTGTTCGCGCTCGGGAAGCTGGGACAAGAGATCGGGACGGACGCGGGACAAGAGCTCTTCGAGGTTCTGAAGAGCACGAGTGATCTCGCGAAGAGCTTGAGAGCTTGGTTTCCCGACTTCGGCCACGAGCGCAGCTTGACGTCGAAGCAATGAACGAGGGCGCTTTGCTTGTCTGTGAGCATTCCACCAAGCTCGCACTTCGGCAGCGAAAGTCTGAACAGCCAAGCGCGGCTGACCGGAAGCGATCATGGCTCGTATGATCGACGTCTGGGAAGCTGTGGATCTTGCCATTTGAGTGAGGTGCATGGCAGATACGAGCGAGGTGGCGGCATCCAAATGGTGCTGTGATTGGAAACGTCGAACAGGCCGAGGACTGAAGGAGCAAGGAGCGAGCGTAAGTTGAGAGATGAGTTGTTGCGTGATGGACCAAAGTCTAGCTGCTGAAGTCGATGTGGTTACGCTGGAGGAGGTGGATGACGATGATGATGTAGGCATTGCTAAGCTGTCGGTGGGGTTTGAAGCAGCGCCAGACTCGGACGAAGACGGCAGTTGGAGGTGGGATATGGAACGAGGACTCCAACCAAGCCTGACCAAGGCATGACGAAGAACGCTGGCGGCTGCGACTGGGTGAGCTGCAGCAGCTAGATAGACAGCGCAGTCGGAGGCAGTCTCGCAAGCAATTGCCCGAGCAGTTCGAGCATGTAGCCGCGAGCCGATGCGACAGGACTGCAGCACGAGACGGCGACATTGCTTGACGATGGCATCTGGATCTGTGATCTGGCCATCTTGCAGCGATTGGCGAAGGGAGCGACTCTTTCGACGCAAAGTTTGCAAAGCCGCAATCGAAGCGCTGAAGTGGTCTTGTGTTTGTGTTGATGATGGAATGATTTCATGATCGAGCTGATCGGACAACTGCTCCTGTTCGAGATGGCTGTCTGCGTCCTGTTGTAGGAGAGCATGAGAGGGCGGGTGATCGATGAGATGATGTGGTGGATTGTAATGATGCCGCAAGAAGGTGAAATCTGACTCGATCTGGGAGGAGAGATGATGGTCGTGATGGTCATCGTGAGCAGTCGCAAGCTGTTGAGCAGGAGCGGCGGGGGCAGCGACAGAGCTAGTTGGTGCGAAAGAAGACTTTGCACGTATTGATGTTGAGCGAGTGAGCTCGAGGCAGGATGGCGGGTAGAGGAATGGAAGGTGTTGTGAGAGCACGGACTGCCTAGAGACGCCGCCGCGACGCTTGTTGGATGAGCTTTGGATAGTACCCGTCACAGTTGGAACCGATGTTGATGATAGTGGTGCTGCTGCTGCTGCTGTTGTTGCTGATATTGGTGGGGGCGGTGGAGATGGCAAACACGATGGTGCTAGCGCCGAGAGCGGGATCCTCGAAGGACCAGCAGCATTGTGTTGTGCTAGAAGTGAGGGCCCAGCGCGTTGGCGGCACGCATCGGTTGCGCTGTTGATGAGGCGCTTGTGACGCATGGGCGTATCATCTGCCGAGGACCAAGAGCAGGCAGTGCGCTCCAAGTCTCTCGGTCAGAATGATGATGCGAGCTTGAAAAAAGAAGAGAGTGGCTACCTTACGAGCTGCATAGGTGTAGTGCTAGAAGCAGAGCGGGCCTGGTAGGGACAGGTAGCCGCTGCGAGGTTATTAGGATAGTGTTGAGGGTTTGCTTGACGTTGAAGAATGTTGATGAGCCAGCGACCTGAGTTCGGTGGTAGTGATGGTCGCGATGGTCGCTTTGGCTACAGGTTGATCGTTCGAGGGCTGAGTCTGAGATCCGGAAGCCGTGAATTGTGATTGTTGAAGAGGGAACGATGTGATATGGGACAGTTGATCATAGAAGGTGGCTCGACAGCGCCTCCTTTGGTTGCGTAAAAGGGAAAAAAGTCACTTTTGCTCTTTCTTCTCAAAAGTCACACTCTCTCACTCTCACAACTCTCTGCGCGAGCCAACCCTGATTGAGCTCTTTCCGGATAACGAGATGGCAAATATCGACATCAGTGACAAGCATCGGGGGTTTAGCTCAGTTGGTAGAGCGTTCGCTTAGCATCTTTGTGCCTAACTTGCGAAAGGTCGCGTGTTCGACTCATGCAGTCTCCACAGCTTTTTTTTGCACTTACTTTTAATCCCGCTGGTAGTCGACGCGATGTCTCAAGCTGGATGCTGCGCGAAAAAAGAAAAAAAAAGGGAAATTTTCCACTTTTTTTCTGCTGCTGCCGGCGCTCGGTCGCCACAAGGGTCCTCTTCTCGACTGCCCTTTTTTTTGACAGTGGTCAACTCCACTCATGCACCAAAACCTTGAAGAAAAATTTCGTCAAGAAACGTCCAAATTTGCCATTTTTTTCCCTCTCGTTTTTCCAATTTTCTTCTTGAGAGTGACCGCAGAAGGAGTAAAGCTCACTCACCTATCCTCGTCTACGTTCGTCCTTCTTCCTTCCTTCCTCCCTCTCTCCCTTCTCTTCATCTATCCAACGATCATCCATATTCCCCCTCCCCTCTCTCACCCCCCCCCTCACATACTATAATCAAGATGCCCAAGAAAGAGAGGAAGGCAGCCAAGGCAGCCGCAAGGGCCGCTAACCCCGTCGAGCCCAAGCCCAAGAACAAGGACAAGTACAACAACAAGAAGGCCGCTTCCAAGAACGTCGAGGAGCCCAAGACAAACGGTGTCGACAAGAAGGACAAGAAAGAGAAGAAGGAGAAGAAGCTCCCTACTCCCGAGCCAGAGTCTGACTCTGAGTCCAGCAGCGACGACTCGAGCGATTCTGACTCTGACTCTGACTCTGACTCTTCCGACTCGAGCGACTCTGACTCTGACTCGTCCGACTCGAGCGACGACGAGGAGGAGGAGGAGGAGGAGAAGGAGGCTGCTCCCAAGGCCAACGGCAAGCCCGCTGTTGAGGCTGCTGCTGTTGAGGCTAAGGAGGAGGCCAGCTCGTCGTCTTCCGACTCGTCTGACTCTGACTCTGACTCTGATTCTTCCTCCTCCTCTTCTTCCTCCGACTCGGACTCGGACTCTGACTCCTCCGACTCTGACGACGAGGACGACAAGCCCGCTGCCGCTGCCGACTCCAAGAAACGCAAGGCTGACGAGGAGGCTCCCGTCGCCAAGAAGGTCAAGACCGAGTCTGGCGCCGCTGCCCCCGCCGCTGCTGCCGAACTCGCCGAGGGCGAGACCAACCAGATCTGGGTCGGTCAGCTCTCGTGGAACGTCGACAACGACTGGCTCAAATCCGAGATGGAGGTCTTTGGTGAAGTCACCAGCGCACGCGTTCAGCTCGACCGCACCTCTGGCAAGAGCCGTGGTTTCGGTTACGTAGACTTTGCCACCGCCGCTGCTGCCAAGAAGGCCTTCGAAGAGGGTCAGGGCAAAGAGGTTGACGGTCGTGCGATCCGCATCGACCTCTCCACTCCCAAGGGCGATGTCACCGAGAACCGCACTAAGAAGTTCAACGACCAGCGATCTGCTCCTTCCTCGACTCTTTTCATCGGAAACCTTTCGTTCGACATTAGCGAGGACGACGTCTGGAACGCCTTCTCCGAGCACGGTGAGGTTTCGGGTGTTCGTCTTCCCAAGGACCCCGATTCGGGTCGTCCCAAGGGTTTCGGCTACGTCGAGTTCGCCGCTCAGGAGAGCGCACAGGCTGCCATCGACGCTATGACCGGTCAGGAGCTTGCTGGTCGTCCTTTGCGTCTCGACTTCTCCACACCGAGGGACCGTGATGGTGGTTCCGGTGGTGGACGTGGCGGTGGACGCGGTGGTGGATTCGGCGGCGGACGCGGTGGTGGACGTGGTGGTGGACGTGGCGGAGGACGTGGTGGTCGTGGTGGTCGTGGTGGTGCTTCGGACGGTTCGTTCCGTGGCATGCCCAGGGGTGGTGGATGGGGTGCACGAGGTGGCAGCGCACGAACTGGTGGTGCTGCCGACTTCTCGGGCAAGAAGATGACCTTCGATGATTAATTGCCCCCACCCATCCATCCATCCATCACCTTTGTTTTCTTCTTCTTTGAAGGAGAAACGCTACCCCCCAAAAGCGCTCATCCTTCAGCTTTGAAGGATGTCCATTATCTCTTCATCGAATCCTGCTTCAGCGTCCTTAATTCTCAGGTTCTTGCACCTCTTTGTAAATTTCTCTCGTGCGCACTGTCTTTGCTGATGTTGGCCCCTTTGATGCCCTTTCCCCGTCTTCCTCATCTTGGCGCACATGTAGGTTTCGGAATACGATTTGCACATGTTCTTTTCTCTCGCACTTTCGAGTTTGCGATGATCGTCTGATGTTTGAGGTGAGGAGGATGAAATGCCGGTTTTTTTTCGATTCCACAGGTGAGATAGTTGCGGCATAACATAGTGAATCGGTCGCAAAAATCACGAAAAGTGACGTCGTAACGCTAATCCGGTTGGAAATGCGCAAGATGCAGCCGGAATTGTCAGTATTGCCGATCATAACGGCGTTACGACACGCACGGTCCTGTGCCGCGCTCTTGCTCTCCTCTCTCCTTCTCCCTTTCCTTCCTGACGCATCCTCACACGACATCTCCCCAGTCCCTCACATCCGCAGAGAAACTTGTTGTTTCTCTCTGCATGACTCTTCTCACCACCTTTACCAGTCAAGCCGTACGATCGATCCATCGTCAACCAGCAGCAGCCGCACTTCCGACCAGACGCCTCTTGTCTTGCCTTCTCGCAACTCAACAAGGCTCACATCTTCGTCCGAAGCTTCTTCTCAAGATGTCCAACACCGTAATCCAAGCAGGGAGCTTCCCATCCTTCACCACGGTCAATTTCTACGCCGGGTCCAAACTCAATCGTCTTTCGTGGTTACGTACCTCGACCGAGTTTTTGAACTCTACCATTGCTTCACCTCACACTCGGTTTGTGGTGATGAAGAACAATAATCCGCTGTGTCACGGTGATGAAGCTGGAGAAGAGAAGAAGGGTTTGCTGGCTACGTTGTCGTGGGACGAAGTTAAGCCGTACGTGCTCGATAATGTCAAGAAGTCAGGTGGGGTCAAGACGGAAGAAGAGGAAGTGATGGTTTTCGGACCTCAGGCGTATGGAATGGAAAAGGATGGTGGGGAAAAGGAGTTTACCAGATCGACGGATGGTGTTGGTCCCAATAGGTTGGCTTTGGTGTTTTTGGGTATTGATGAGAGTAACTTGACTCAGACATCGCTTCCGGGACAGATGGCGAAGGATTCGACGAAAGAAAGCGACGCAGCGAACGATAAAGCTCCTCCCGCTGGTGTGCCTTACTTTGCTCTATCGCTGACTTACAAACCTCCGTTCCTCGACGCTTCCGAAAAGCCATCGATGCAAGATTTCCTAGACGCACTCGAATCCAGCGACAAATACGAATTCATCGACCTTCGCGCCTCCTCGCAAGCTTCGATCTGGCCTGCCTCGGACGCAGCCATCGTCGCACAATCCAAGAGTCTCATTGACTGGAACGAACGTCACACTTACTGCCCTGGGTGTTCGCGTCAACAGTACTCTCTGTGGGCGGGATATAAACGCGGGTGTTCGTCTTCGCTATCCAACGCTACCACCACTGCTTTCACTCGTTCCTTTTTGCCTTCTTCGTCTTCGTTCTCCGAGGACGGCAAAGGCATCTGCCCATCCACCTTAACCCTCTCCAATTTCCACTACCCTCGAACAGACCCTGTGATCATCATGGCTGTCATCTCACCCGACGGCGAAAAAGTTCTCCTCGGACGTCAGAAAAAATGGCCTGCTGGATTCTACTCCTGCCTAGCCGGATTCTGCGAACCTGGAGAATCGTTCGAAGAAGCCGTTCGACGAGAAGTTTTAGAAGAATCGGGAGTAAGAGTTGGCAAAGTCATCTACCACTCAAGTCAGCCCTGGCCTTACCCGACCAATTTGATGGCTGGTTTTTACGGCGTTGCCGAAAGCGACGATGCAGAACACATTAGGTTGGATTTGGATAACGAGCTCGAACATGCACGATGGTATAGTAGAAGCGAAATGTTGCAGGTGATAGAGGGGAAGAAGGATGAACAGTTTACGAGAGCGGAGTTGGAGAAGTTGGATAAAGAACATGGTAACGATGAGGTGAAGGGAGGAGGGGAGAAGAAGGGGGAGAGGGTGAGGTTGCCGCCAAAGACGGCGATCGCGAGGGTGTTGGTGGAGGCTTGGGCGAGGGGTCAAGCTGTGCTGCCGGGGCAGGTTGGGGAGGGCAGTGCGGGTCAGAAGACGAAGATGTAGAGTCAAGATGTTGGATAGACTTGTGAAGAGTAGAGAGACGCACTGCAATGTTCGAAGCAAAAGGAGAGCAAGCGTACAACTCGAACGGATGATGTTTGTGCATGCCGCTCCGTCTTTGCGTGGCACAGGGTCTCTTTTGAAGTTCACAGACGCAACACAGGCACCGACACCGAACAGCATCAGACAGCGTCAGATCTTCTGCAATGAACTTTCTGAGATGCAAAAACCAATAGACGACAAGAGCATATAAAAAAGCTTTATACAACCCCCCAGAAATCCTCCAATGCGCAACAGAACTTTCCACAAGCCACGGAAGCACTCAACGAGTACTCGGAGATCGAGATCTTTTCGTCCACCACGCCATCCGCGAAGTTATCCTTTCCATGAGCCATGGCACCCACAAACACCGCAATGCTGTGGTTCTCCGGGATACTCGGCAGATAGTTGCTCAACCGTTGAACGGGCGAGTCGAACGAAAGGGTGATCTTGTGCGTATTGGTCGGGAAATGGTCTGTCACCGGGTTTTTGATCACTCGCAACAACTTTTCCGAACCACCCATCGATCGGATGCTCAACTTGTGCAAAAGTTGAACCATCAATCCGGAGAACCTCTTGAACGTTCTCGGAATACGTACGTGTGGGTTGACCTCGATCAGCACTCCTTTGGCGGTGTGGATGTAGACTTGAAGCAGACCGGCTTTGTTGAGCGGCGAGTCGAGTAGCGTAAGGAGGCATTGGTGGGTGATATCGGGACGAGCTTCTGCAATATCACGACCCATTTTGGCAAGTACACGCTGATGATCATCGCAGTTGAGAAGAGCGTACTTGTCACCTCCGTCCTTGTTGTTTCGACCACCACCACCTCCGGAGGGACCACGACTAGCAGATCCAGTCGACACCTTGTACGTCTCCAAACAAGCCTGTTCGAGAACGACGATGAGTCGGGGAGTGTTTTCCTTCTCCGTTGCTGTTTTGGGCACCTTGGGCACCTGGGGTACGAGCGACGAATCGACTCTGGATCTCTTTGCGCTGTTCGCCTTGGCCGCGGCTGCAGCCGAAGACGTCGACGCACCAGCACCGTTCATGTTTGACGTTGACGAAGAAGCAACAGCAGTAACAGGTTTAGGCGGCAGCGCGTGTCGCATAGCCGGAGCTGCTGTCTTGACTTTGGACGAGTCACCGCTGTGCTGTTCCAGACGTGCTTGGATCGAAGAATCGTGAGCATGGAGCGATTCTCCACCTGCTGTAGAATGTGATGAAGGCGAAGTGGCACGAGGCGAGTGTGGAAGCGGTGCAATAGGTCGATAGGTAGTTGCGGGCGCTGAACGGGTGGTCATTCGATCATCTTCGGAATCTGAGCCTGCAGACGAGGCTGACGACATTGTGACACAAGAAGAAAAAACGGTGGGGGACCTGAACGAGAAAAGGTGGCGTGGCAACTACTGTTGTTGCTGGCAGTGCCTTTGTGTCTCTAGGAAAGAAAGCTGTTGTTGATCGGGAAGTCCTTGTTTTCGAGAGGCGTGTATGTGAATCGTGTCAAGATGAAAGATAAGCTCATTCGAGATCAAAGCTTTGTTTCGCATCACATTTCTGAGAGATTTGCCTTTGCTCTCCGTATCATCAACAGCAAAGAGTTGAGCTTCAACACGCAAAGTCGACCCTGAAAAGTCCAATTTTTCTTCTCACCTTTTTGCTGCAGGGGGGAAAAAAAGAGCTGCGCGAAAAAATTGCAATCAGCCGAGCTCGCCGTGCTGCAGAGTTGTGCTCGTGTGAGAGGGAGACGCTGTAGCCTCGGCAGCAATTTGTATCGGCCGAATGAGACATTATCTTCGAATTGTTAGTTTTCCGAGACGCGAAAAGAGAATCGCTCAAAGGAAACCAACACTCGGCCGCTAAGCAAGTCGCGTCACGAAAAGCTCAAAAGCGAGTCAAAGTCGTTTAACACCACGGACACTTGCAGGCTTCTCATCAAGCGCAGGCGCAGTCACAGAGAGAGACAGAGAGACAGAGAGAGAGTCGATCGACCGTTCAGCCAGCCACTCACTCAACGACCAGAATCCAACACTTGCGCTTCCACCATTCACCATTCGCGAAAGGGGATCTTGCTTGCTCACTATCACCGCCGCCCATCAGCATCAACTCACATTCAGCTCAAACACCCTGGCAACAGAGCAAGACCACCCCATCAGGGCCCTATCCGCAGCAACCCTTCATCCTTCTCATCCTCGAATAGCTGCAAGTCGATAGCCACGGCTCCTTCTGACCTCTTCAACTCGACTCATCGTCAGACGCTGCCACTATGAGCGCCGACAAAACCATCTTCAAGGTAAGCACTAACGCTGTCCAGCAATAAATCGTGGCAGCCAAACTGACTCCTTCATCTCTTCTGCTATGACAGGCCACCTACTCGGGCGTCCCCGTCTACGAGTGCATCATCAACAATGTCGCCGTCATGAGGAGAAGATCCGACAGCTGGCTCAATGCAACTCAGATCCTCAAGGTCGTCGGCCTCGACAAGCCGCAGCGCACGCGTGTCCTCGAGCGAGAGATCCAGAAGGGTGTCCATGAGAAAGTGCAGGGAGGCTACGGCAAATATCAGGGAACTTGGATCCCACTCGACATTGCCATCGAGCTCGCAGAACGCTACAACATCCTTGCCCTCCTCCAGCCCATCACATCTTACGTCCCTTCTGCAGCCGACTCGCCGCCTCCCGCTCCTAAGCACACCATCTCCACCTCCAACCGCACCAAAAAGGTCGTCCCAGCCGATGCAGGCGCTCTTGGCCGCTCTCGACGCGCAACCAGTATCGAGACTGAATCAGAGGCTGTCGGTGCTACGCAGAACAATGCTTCCGAGGGCAGCATGAGCCCTTCCCCTAGCGACATCAGCAGCTCCTCCCGCACTCCCAGCCCCTTGCCCGCAGACCGCGCCAATGCACCCTACGCCAACCAAGCCGCAGTCGGATTCAACGGCAGGGAAGCGACTAACCAGGCCAGGTACGCCGACATCATCCTCGACTACTTTGTCACCGAGAACACCACCGTCCCCTCGCTCCTCATCAACCCGCCTCCCGATTTCAACCCAGACATGAGCATCGACGACGACGAGCACACCGCCCTCCACTGGGCATGTGCTATGGGTCGCATTCGCGTCGTCAAGCTTCTGCTTTCCGCCGGCGCAGACATCTTCCGCGTCAACACCAACCAGCAAACCGCCCTCATGCGCGCCACCATGTTCTCCAACAACTACGACCTCCGCAAGTTCCCCGAGCTCTTTGAGCTCCTTCACCGTTCCATCCTCAACATTGACAGGAACGACCGTACCGTTTTCCACCACGTCGTCGATCTTGCGCTCAGCAGAGGCAAGCCGCATGCTGCACGATACTACATGGAGACCATGATCAATCGTCTTGCCGACTATGGTGATCAGTTGGCCGACATTCTCAACTTCCAGGATGATGAGGGTGAGACGCCCTTGACCATGGCTGCACGCGCTCGATCCAAGAGGCTCGTCAGGCTCTTGCTCGAGCATGGTGCCGACCCCAAGATCCGCAACAAGGAGGGCAAGAACGCCGAAGATTACATCATCGAGGATGAGCGATTCCGATCGTCACCTTCGCGCACGGGTCCTGCAGGTATCGAGCTTGGTGCTGACGGCTTGCCCGTGCTGCCCACCTCTTCGCTCCACACCTCTGAGGCGGGTCAGCGTACAGCTGGTCGTGCTGTAACGCTGATGAGCAACCTGCTCCACAGCTTGGCCGACAGCTACGACAGCGAGATCCACACTGTCGAAAAGAAGCTCACACAGGCGCACGGCTTGCTCAAGCAGATCCAGACCGAAATCGAAGACAGCGCCAAGATCGCCGAAGGTCTTCATCATGAGGCGAAGGGTGTGGAGGAGGAGCGCAAGCGCGTCGACTCGTTGCAGTTGGCGCTCAAACATGGTATCAAAAAGCGTGCACGAGACGACCTTGAACGTCGATTCGCTAAGGGCAAAGAAGCGGTCAAGCGTGCTAGACTGCAAGCTGGGCTCGAGCCTGGTGCTCTTTCTGCTAGCAATGCGGCCAATGCTCCTGCTTCCGGCGAAGCCGGTACAGATGAAGGCAAGAAGCTCATCGAAGGCTTGCCTGCCGGTACGGATGTCAAGACGGCCATCACTGAGCTCAAGAGGCAACTGGAGGCAGTGCAGAGCAACAGGACCGAGTTGGTGGACAAGTTTGTATCTCGTGCAAGGGAGCAGGGTACAGGTAGGACTATGGCTGCGTACAGGAGGCTCATCGCAGCCGGGTGTGGTGGGATTGCACCGGACGAGGTGGATGCGGTGGCGGGGGTACTGTGCGAGCTGCTGCAGGAGGGTCGTGCGGGTGCGGGAGCGGGTGCGGGTGCGGGTGGTGAAGGTGCGAATGGTGATGATCGAGCTAGGGATGTCGCTATGATGCTCAAAGGTGCTGGTGCTGCTGCGCTTGCTGCTAATAGTGCCGCGTGATTGGCGTCATTAATGCTTGCGTTTCGTGTTTTATTTCGGATACTTGTACTGTTAGTGTGATGCTGTTCTCAATATGATATCTTGATCTTAAGGTATGGATGTAGCGAGGTGTGGTGTGAGTACGATGATGAGGAGTATGAGGGGGATGATGGTGGCACGTGATGCTGTCGAATTTTTCTTTTGTGTTAGACTTTTCTGCTTGCTCTCAACGCTCTTGGGCGAGATTTTTTGGCTGAAATGCGAATCTTCTCGACACCATCTCTCACCACCATCACCTATCTCGTCACACACAGCTTCGGTCAAAAGGATGTTCCGTCGAACACTCACGCTTCTTTCCGCAGCATCGCGCTCAAGCGCATCTTCATCCGCCGACATCCTCATCTCGCATCTTTCCAAAGCGCACCTTCCACCAGCGCTCGCACGAAGCGCCAAACCGCACAAAAACTTGTACCAACTTTTGTCGAGCTTACCCAACGACGGTGTAGGCGCACGAGTAAGGCAGCGTCGATGGGCGGCGAAGGGACTGGATGTGGGGAGTGAGGTGGATTTGAAACAGCATTTGACAAAGTTGCACCAGAAAGGTGGAAGGGAAGAGGACAAGGATGAGGGACATGTTTGTTACTGGGAAGTTACGAAGGTTAGGTTGAAGGATGGTGGGAATCATGGTAAGGCTTGGGGGAGGTTTGTTTGGAGAGGTAAGTAACGAAGAGATGATTCAGCGATAGACGAGAGATTTGGTAAGGATGGAGAAACTGACTCAAGAGATTCTGCTTTTGCTTTCCGATCCATACAGGCAAACCCATCACACAAGTCGAGTCGGGAGAGCGTATTCCGGGTGCTCTCAAGTACTGCTGGGATTCGGCACACTAAACGAACCAAACGATCATCCCCTCGGCCCTGTTTACAAGAGGCTCGTCGCTCGACGAGATTGCACCTTTCAGACCAACACAAAATGTACTATAGACTCCCCCCCGCTGCCGATGCTCAAAGCGGTGTGAGCAGCTCACGGCTGCACCTATCAAAAGATATTTCATTACCATTTACCTGCAGCGAATGTTCGTAACCTCGAAAGCCGTGGTGACATGGACGATGTTCAGTGTGATCTCGCATCATCACCGCAACCTAAGCTGGATGTTTGACAAAAGATGCCTAGGAGAGCGGAAGATAGAGGTTTTTTTTTTGGCATGAGCCAACGAAAAGTCTACGCTCTAACACCTTGAAAAAATTCCCCGCCGCCTCCACACGACCAAAAAAGTCACGAACGCGCGACACGCCCAAAAAAAGAAGCTCAGCCTTTGTGTCTATGCATCCTTGCTTCTGTAACACCATCCCTTCATCAATCGCACAAGAGACTTATACTCATCAAGGTCATGCAAGTCATCCAACTATAGCATGGTATCTAAGCAAACGGCGGCTGGTCATGCCGCTAACACCACCCCTTCTGCTTCTTCTACCAGCTCGATCAAACCTACAGGATGGATTCGGTCTAGTTCGGCTGCGTCCCACAGACCTGCGCTGGGCGATCGGACCAACTTGCCTTCCGCATCGAAGGCTACGCCGTTGCGCTCGATGCCCAAGGCGGTGGCGCAGAGCGCTGGAAAGCGGAGCATCACTCCGTTGACGAGCGGGAATGGTGGAGGTAGGCAGCAAAAGCTGTCGAGTTTCTTTGCGCCTAATACTGCTCCTCCCGCTGCGACGAGGTTGGCGGGTGCGGGGCCGTCGATTGTTAGGGCAAGGGAGAAGGCGAGTGCGGTTCAGGATTCTCCGAGTGTAGTGCGTGCTCGAGCGAGGAGTGGAACTGTCGAAGATGGTCTGAACAGGAAACCGAAGCCGGAGGGGTTGGAGGATGACGACCTGGAAGCGCGGGCCGCTTCGCTGCTGAGGGGAAGGTTTGGTAGCGTTTCCCGCTCGTTGAATACGAGTAGGTCGTCGACGCCTACTCGGGCTCCATCTCCGCCTCCATCACCGCCACGCGTAGAATCTAGCGCTTCTCGTTCGATACAGACAACAGTGCCTCGTCGCGCGATGCCACCACCACCATCACAAGCACAAAGGCAACAACGTCAACCCAAACCAAGCACCTCCCGACTTCCTGCAAACCAGATCACGCCACCACGAATCGAACAACAATCAGAACAACCATCATCATCACCACCCTTTGAGCCGACACTCATGCAAGAGTCACTTTCCAACTTTACACCCCTGGCATGGGAAAAGGCATCCAGCTCCAAATGGGCACTATTCCAACGTCTCGCTGGTATACCTCAGGAAGAGATCTTGCGATGCCAAAAAGCAAGAATGGAACAAGAGGTGGCGAAAGCACATGCCAGAATGTTGGGTTCGCCCACTCGTAAGAAGAAGAGAGGGGTTGAGGAGGACAAGTCGCCGAATAAAAAGTGTAGGATGAAGCAGGCTGCGGCGTTGCCGAATTCGCCGTCGAAAAGGGGGGAAAGGGCGGAGGCGAAAATGTGGTCGCCGAGGAGTAAGAGGAGGATTTATGCGTTGGAGACCCAGGTTGGTGGGGAGAGGGATTTGCAGCCGATGAGAGGGTTTCAGCAGGATCGTGCGATGACAGGGGCGAGAGGTGGTGATGCGGGAGCGTTGGAGTCGAGTTATGTTGCGCTGGGGGAGACGATGCCAGGACCAGCGGCGGTGGAAGAGGACGAGTCAGAGACGCTACCACTGCCTTGGCCGGCAGAAGACGACGCGGGGCGAGCAGACGAAGCAGACGAAACACAGCCTTTGCCGTGGGACGAGGAAGAAGAGAATCCCCTTAATCGACCCTCACCGCAATCTCTAGGCGACGAGCAGCTAGAAGTCCCACCATCAGACGACGAAGATCTTCTCATGCAAACCGTCATCGCTTCATCACCATCGTCCTCTTCCCCTTCCTTATCACCTTCTCCATCCGCGTTACGGCTCAGGTCAACGCCACAGACAAGTAGACCAGAAGCCACACCCCCGCCCGCTAAACGAATCAAGCAAGAATCACCCTCTCCCTCTCGACACCGTCTCAGACGTACACCGTTACACCCTCTACCCAGGGTCAGCCCGATAACCCTCACCCCGCGTACACCCGGTGCTGGTGGCGATTCTAGATTCGACCGCGTCGTCTCCGCACTCAGACGGGAAGAACGACGTCAGCACAAGGGTACACAGCTTAACCTCTGTTCGTTCGTCTCTACTTGTCGCGCGGCGAACCCGGACGATGAGCAACGGCGAAAGGGGTTGGGCGAAGACCTGCAAGATGTCCTTTCTGACGACGACGAAGCAGATGATACTCAACCGCTGCCGTGGAGCAGTCAGCAGCGTCCCGGTGTAGAACCGTTGCAAGGTGGCATGCATCCATCGCTTCACAGCTCTCAGCGTTCAAGCACGTCTGTGAGGAGCAATAGCAGTGTCAGTCTGCCAAGCGAGAGTAACCTGGATGCAGAGGGAAATACGCAGTTGAGGAGTTTTTTTAGGGGGTTGTAGAGTTATCTCACACAGGCACAGATAAAAGCATGACTTGTTTCATCGGGAGACATTGGAAGAAGGCTGGTTCGAGCACACAGCGAAAAGAAGAGTGTGATTGAAATGCAGTCCTGAGACGTTTGAGATCGATTGACGAAAGCGAGGAGGGCTAGGCAATGGATCCGAGCAAGATAGCTTCCGCCGTGGCTCCCTTTGGCAACACCCTGTTGCCACCCGGTTGTAAGGCAGGGAGAGCGATGAGGGCGTTGGCTGTGGACATGCTGTGCATTCCTCTGTTTTGCACCACGTCGCGAACGAAGGATAAAAGCGTTAGTAACATATTCTTCCTCACACCCTGCATAATGGTGACGGTGGTGGTACTTACGAACTTCTCTGAGCGCCCGTAGTACTCGCTACCAATTTCCCGTCGACTCCCCTCACCACGACTCTATGAAACTCTGGCCTACTATCCAGCTTCATCTCACTCCCCAATTCCACTTTCACCCTCTTCAATTCCCGCCCTTCTTCTCCTATACCGGATAACTTCCTCAAACAGGGTAGCACAAAGACATAAAACGTCACCAACGCAGACGCAGGATTGCCCGGCAACGCAAAGATCACTTTCCCTCGCAAAGTCGCAAAAGTCGTAGGCTTACCTGGCTTCATCGCCACCCTTCCAAAGTGTATTTGGGCGTTCAATTCGCGTTCGATCAGCGGTTTTAGCAGGTCGCTCTCGCCCATACTCGTACCACCCGTGGTGAGGAGTACGTCTGCTTCAGCGACTCCTCTTCGGAGAGCGGTGAGGGTGGAGTCGATGTTGTCGGAAACGATTCCGAGATCGAGTACTTCGAAACCGAGGCCGGAAATTGCAGCGGTGAGACCGGGACGGTTCGAATCGAAGACGTTGAACCCCCAATCGGTGGTGGAAGAGGAGGAGGAGGAGGCATCGACGAGTTCATTCCCCGTACTAAGGATTGCAATTTTAGGCTTACGGTGGACCGAAACGCTCGATCGACCTAGGAAGGCAAGCGTTCCGATCTCCCCACCTAAAGCGCTGATCACTGTACCGCGGTGTAAGACTACGGAACCGGAACGAACGTCGCTACCCTTTCCCCGAACATTTTCGCCCACTTCGACCTGTGCTAGAACTTTCACCGTCACCTCTTCACCCGTTGCCGCATCATGAGACAGAAGCTCTGTGTCTTCCACCATAACAACTGCGTCCGTTCCTTCGGGTAACCCTTGCCCTGTGTTGATTCGGAATATCTCACCCGCTTGCAGCGCAGAAGAACGGGCTTGAAGATCGCTCAGCGTGACCACAGAGTAGTCTCCCGGTGGAGTAGAGCTCGCCTTGACAGCGTACCCATCAACATTGGTAGTCGGACCGGGGGGTAAGTCGGATTGGGCACGTACGTCTTCTGCTAGCACGTGGCCGATGAGTTTTGTGCCGATCGGAAGCGTTTCGACGGATGTTGGTGAGGGAGTGTGTTGTGCGATCAGCGACAGGGCGTGGGGTAGATCTAAGAGGGGATAGGGAGAGGTACGGTGGCGAAGCGATGGTCCGGAGTTAGGATTGACTGTGCGGAAAGCTGAATGGTCGGCAGGGGTCGTTCGTGGTTTAGGAGCGGTGTGGGAGTGCAGTCCTCCTCCTCCTCCATGGTGATGGTGGGCACAACCGGTATCGGTCGCAGTTTCGATAGCGCTGCTTCGATGCATGCCTCCTTGCATCTCTTTATGCTTCGTCTCGCCCGAACCACCGGTCAGCAGTTCCAGGGCGTGCTTGAGCAATCCACTGCTACCCAGGAGCACCTCTAGGCACTCTTTGACGGCTTTCGGCGACCCGGGTAGGGCTACAATAAGCGCTTCTTTCCCGTCTTTACCCTTACGTGTGCCAGTGATGCTCCTCGAAAGAGCCGCAAGAGGAGTCTTTGTCAGCGAATGAGCCGTAAGCGCATGCGTCAGAGCAGGCGTTTTACGAGTGATCAGTGGTTCGATTGCTTCCGGTGTAACATCGCGCAATGCGAGTCCGGTCCCACCTGTAGTGATGACCAAGTTGAGCTGCTGTTCGTCGACCATACGTTTGATTTGGGATTGGATAGCGTCGACGTCGTCAGCGCAGATGCTGCGGGTTACATCGTTGAATCCAGAGGTTAGGAGGTGCTCGGAGAGGACGGGTCCGGAACGGTCGAGGGAGGCGTCGGTGGAGGCGGTGTCGGAGACGGTGAGGATTCCGACTCTGTATGAAGCCATGTTGGGCGACGATAATGGGAAGGCAAGGGGTGGCTTTGGATGTGAAGGGTGTGAAGGGGAGAAGGTCAAGACGATAGACGGCGCACATACCACTTGCAAAAACCTCTTCTGGATTGCGAATCTCAGGGTCCACTCTTATCTTTCTCTCGGCCAACACCGAGATCCCTCGGACGCTATCTCATCACCCTCGGTGCACCACTCAGAAAGCACACTCTCTTCGACACTTTATCACGCAGACCACAAAGAGCAAAGAGCGAATGATATGTTAGATAGTTACGTAGTACAAAGGCCGATCAAAAATTCGGCACTCAGATGATACAAAAGATGCAATAGATAGGCCAGCTAGCAGGGGGGTATAAGGGTGCGCTGCCTCCAACATCGCTCGGGCAACGGAGCAGACCATTCGAGATAGGTAGCAGGGACGAGACCTTTGACACTCTCATCGCCATCTTTAACAGCGATAGCCCACCCACCTTCGAGCGAGCCAACAACATGAACCACATCGCCGGGTACAACGGCCAACTCGTGTTCCGAAACAGGATCGAATTGGTAGAGCACATTATAAATACCCTCTGGCACGTTGGCGTTGTCACCTTGATCGCCGTCAAACTCATTCTCGTCTTCTGCACCTTCGATGTAGAATTCGTGCTCTTCTGCGTCGTCGTCTTGACCGTGCTCGTCAGCGTACTGATCCGAATTTGCTGATTGCTGAGGCTCGGGCAGCGGTTGACCGTGATGACGAGGATCGTCTGCTGGATAGGCAAAGTCGCGTATTGTTACAGAGGAGATGATATCGTCCTTGGCGTCGTCATTGCGCGCTGTTTGAAAGCTGGCGGTCGAGTGAGGCCGTGTCGACTTTGAGCTGCGACGCGAATTGGCGTCACGGCCAGATTGAGATGCGGTCGAGTTGCGAGAAGATCCTTGAAGAGCGTTTGTTTCCGAGGTAGACTCGAGTGGGGATATGGCTGTGCTGAGGCGGTGGCGCGAGGACGACGAGCTCGAGCTTGGTCGCAACCGAGGTGATGCGACCGAATTTGAGGCCTGCGAGCTGCGTCTCGATCCAGAGCTGGAGGAGGCGTTGGCGATCTTGGATGCAGTCTCGGGACAAGATGGTAGGGATGGCGGACGCGTTGGTGTGGAAGAGGTTGAAGCGACTGTGGGACTGAGACTGGATGTCGAGGGCTGAACGGAGCCCTCTTTCAAAGGGGGAAGCGTGAAAGTGGCTGAGTTTGGTGAAGATGTGGATGCTGCTGTTGAGATGGAGAGCGACGATGTTGGACCAAGTGATGCGTCTTTGTTGGTGCGTCCAGGTGGAGGAGGTTTGAGTCTCCAATCCTGACCTTCTTCTGGGGAAGGCACAAAGCCGCCGGATGGACTGGGATACAGCGTGTCTGCGGGACCTGGTTTTGGTGGAGCCATGGTCAATGGAGATGGCTCAATGAGCGGATCTTGTGCGTTTGAGGAGGAAGATGAGGAAGATGGCAATCCGAGAGCAGCCATGTTTTCAGAGGACAGAGGAGTTGTTCGAGAAGGAGTAGCGTCGGCGTCGGCGTTTGCAGCTGTTTTTGCCAAAGTTGATATGAAAGGTATCGCACGAGGTCAAGGTCAGCAGCAGAAAAGTGGACGCGATGTTAGCGTGCAGTTTGGAACGAACGTACCCTTGAGCCTAGCGTCTATTGACGGCATAGGTTGAGCGTGATGGCAAGGGAAGTGGTGTCAGCTGCTGACTTGATCGATGAAGAGCGTCGCAGTTGAGGTGAAGCCAGGCAAGACTGTTTGAGCCGCAATCTAAGACTGAGCCGAGGATGTCCGTGGCACTACTGTCTGTAGCGCTGGAGTAGGACGAGTCAATTCGACGACTGTCCTGTGTGCGATGGCTGTGCTTTTCAATGTGAGCTGGTTATGATGATGATCTGAGAATGATATGATAGTTGAAAGTTTACTTTTTTGGTGTGAAACGCGCTCGTGTCGAAAAGGCGTCGACATTTCAAAATCCAATTAAAGCGTTCGACCAAAAGGAACAAAGAAAGGGCTGCTCAACTCGAAAAGACCCTCCTCGAAAAGACCCTGTTTGGCTACCAAAAACTAGTCGACCGTCGTCCATGTGACCGCGTCCGTAGATCGTATTGCTACTAGGAATGTTGACACTGGAACAAAGCATCCATACGAATCGAGTTCGCACCTTCCAGACGGTCAATTTGCAGCACTGCCACTTTAAGCTTTAGCTCAAGACAATAGACAGCAACATGGAAAGAATCAAAGAAAAGCGATACAAACAGCACCAAGCAATCCCAAATCATTCACGGCCGAAAAGAATTATAAGCATCTGTTAAATCGGTCATCAACACTTGGGCGGATCGGGGCTTGAGAAGAAAAAAGATTTTGAGAAAGACAATCCTCAAGCTGCCATCACCACCATCAATCATCATCACCACCGCATTCAACAGCTTCGTGCTTGTCGATCAACCAGCTTGTCGATCCTCACTTACTCCTTCCCAGGATCCTCGTAGACGGGCGCCGTCGGCCACACTTCCACCATGTCTAGGGCCAGCACCACCAGTGGTGTCATGCGCTCGCTGCGTCATCTCAACCCTCCCACAAAAGGTGAAAAGTTCGCCATCAGAGCTCCTTCTCACGCCGCTCATCGTCCCAAGTTCGTTCTGCCCAAGGATCGCGTCCCCTTCTGGAACATCGTTCCCGGTGATCACGTCAAACTCAGATGTGGCAGAGTCGGTCAGAAAGAAGGCCTCGAATCCAACGTAAAGATTCGAGGTGAAGGTATCGTCGTCAGCATCGACAGGGAGAAGAACTGGCTCTGGCTTCGAGATGTCGACGAAAACAACAAGCTTGCACCAAAAGCCATTCGTCACATTGTCCCTCGTCTCGTCGACCCTCTTGACCCTGACAAGGGCTATGGTCCCAACACCACCGAGGTTCCTCGTCCCGTCCACTACTCCAACGTCATGCTCAAGATTCCAGGTACGGATCAATTCGCAGTTCGACTCTCCCGATCAGCAGCAAAGTACGACAAGCGCAAAGGCATGTACGTTTGGAAGCGCTATGCAACCCTCAAGGTCTCTGACGAGAAGCTTCTCGAGACTGGCAAGCCATTCGAAAAGGTTCAAGTTCCCTGGCCAACTCTGCCTGGAAAGCGTAGACACAGCGATCACACCATGAGCGACCGCAATGTCGTCGAAGCAGAATCTTGGGCTCCATGGAGACCTGAAGATCCCGTCTTGCTTCCCGAGCGTAAGGGCACCACCTCGCCCCAATCCGAACGTCGAGCAGCGCTCCTCACCCTCGAGCGCATGAAACATGACGCCGCAAAGCTTTCCCAAGCTGGTCCTTCCACAGCACCTGACAACGCTCTCGGCACCTACGCCGGCTTTAAGCAAACGGCTCGTGCCAAACCTCCTCCCATCGCTCAGCCTCCCACTCCAGCAGAGACCGTTCGACTTGGCACCGACGCCGCCTCCGAGTGGGCCAGTGGTGACGCCATTGAAGCGCATCGCCAAGAAGGCGGTCTCTCGTTCCTCTGGCGAGACTACCTCGACGTGGCTCCACGACAAGGTCCTGCAAGCGGTGGCGACTGGAGCGAGCTGCCTCCTAGCACACCAAAGGGTGGTCTCGATGCACCCAGACGCCCGCGCGATGGCCGTCTGACCGACGGTGTCAGCCGCAATGATGTGGACCGTATGCCCATCGAGTTGCTCATGTCGCGCGATCTCACCAACGAACGTGGTCTCAAGTGGAGAATGAGGAGATGGAAGGACAAGCAGGCTGAAAAGCAACAAGAGGCGATCGAAGCGCAACGATCAAGGTCCGATTTGCTCAAGGAACTGGACGCACTCAAAATCTAGATTTGTTCATCTCTCCACTGCTTGCAATCATAAAACACTCATCTCACACCACAACACTTCTGCAAATTCTTATCCGTGCCCCGCAGTCGATTCTTGTGAAAAGTTCATTTGTTCGTTGGGAGCAAGTGAGATCATACACCAGCCTCGGCAACAAGCTGCTTTGCTGCAGGCGACCTTCTCAGCACCGCCTGCTGCAGCTTCTTGAGAAGGCGAATCATCAAAAGTGGATCACCACGCCCCGTGATTCGCTTGAATGCATACAAGAAAAAGCTCGAGACAAGCACCAGACTGATAACGTCGAGTGCCAGCCTTGCGCTGAGGTTGACCAAGGCAACTAGAATGCGAACAGGTGAGGTCAAGAGGTTGATAGCAGCATTGCTGCGATCGCCCGAGCCGCTACCTCCCTGAGCCAAGAAGCTGGGTGCTAGTGCTTCGGATCGTTGACCACGTGCAACGGTATCGAGACCAAGTAGCTGCTTGACATCGTCGACAATGTTGAGGATGGCGTTGTACAGGTAGGTGCTGCTGGATTGAGCTGAGCCGGGTCGCGAACGTCGAGGATCATCTGCGCCACCCGCTGAGGACCGACTCTCGACACGGTTGAGACGTTCGTGAAGCGCGGCAAGCGATGCTTGAATAGATTGCAGTGCTGACTCCATCTCGGCGCGTGGTTGGTGCTGAGCGGTGCCTGCGTTTGAAGGTGGACGTGGCGGGTACATGGGTGGTGGGCCTGTCCTTGTGCCTACAGAACGCCCACCTACGGAAGAAGCGGCATAAGTGCTGCGCTGATAGTGGCCTGGTTCGGGCTGGCGAGGATAGCTGGAACCAGCGACGGAAGCTGCTGTGGATTGTGGTGCGTACTGGCGTGAGTAACCACCGTGTAGTGAGGGCGGCCCTCTAGATCGAAGGCCCTGAGGGTTGTCATACTGGGCTGACGTGGAGATGTGCGAGCGCGAAGGTGGACCTTGGCCGCCTCTGTTGTAGCCCTCGGTACCTGAGACGGATCCTGGTCGGGGCTGTGGACGATATGGCTGAACAGTGGGTTGAGCTTGTGAAGAGGCGTGGCGACTGACGCTTCGGAAGGGACCTGGCTGAGATCCAAGACGATCGTCGTCGGTAGAGTCTTCCTCGGATTCTGATGCGATGGGTGTTCGGGCAGAGGATATGACGGAAGCATCGGCCCCGCCTCCCCGGGTTGCGGCAGTGCTTGTGCCCGCGACGGAAGGAGCATTAGGAGCAAGATGGCGTGGCAAATTTGGTTGAGCGGGACGAGAGGAGGCCGAAGGTTGTTGCTGATGGAGCGCAGTGGGATCGAGTCGCTGCTGATCGTCGGTGTCAGTGTCGGTCAATGAATCTTCGTCTGAGTCTACCTGAGCAAGAGAGCCGTCCATGACACGCTGCGCAACTTGGCCTGAAAAGTTTTCGAGCTCTTGGATGAGCGAAGCTGCCTGAGGACGATCGCTGAAACGTCGAAGAATCCTGAGCATAGATTCGACATACATCTGTTTGGCATCTCTTGGAGGCAAACCGCTGACTTTGGACCAAGCATCCCATTTTGCGCGACCGAGCATATCGAGCATACCGGGACGCTTTGACGAGACATCTCCTTCTGTTGCTTGCTTGTAGAGACTGTAAAGAGCAAGTTTTTCCTCGTATGAAGTTTGAATGGGACCGGATTTCGGCAGCGACTGGACCATGTCGACCGTCTTTACGAAGAGGGCATCTATGACGTCTGCGCTGCTCATGATGGGCAGCAGGCAGCGGTGCAGAAGGTGATAGGATGGCAAATGAGTGTTGAATTGATGGTGAGCAGTCTAGATTGTGTAGAGAGTGATCACGACCAAGCAAGCAAGAAAGCAACCCCACACGATTCAACTCGATTAAACTACAGTGGATCCTCTCAAAGTGACACATTTTATTTTCTTAAAATTCGAGATTTATCTTTTGCGTGATCTGGAATACATATATTCATATCTCAGCATTCTGACCAGGTGTGGACATACAGTAACTTCAGAACTTTACACACACCTTCTCTGTTATCAATAAATGGTTAAGACATGACATTCCAGCAACAAAGGACTACAAGGTGTTTTGGGTCATAAGACCTTGTGATGTCAGAATGTCCTTGGCTGTTTGTAGCACCCTCAGCTTTGTCAGCTTCCTAAGTATGTCTCCTAGCTCTTCCTGAATGTTGTCTTCCCCATCCTCATCTTCTGCATACATTTCTACCAAACCTGTATGCCTACAGGGGTCTGGCTGTCTTGGCATCATGGTGAAGATGCAATGAGGTGGACAGATATGGTAGAGAAGCAAGACAAGATTCTCAGTAGATAGAGCTCATCAAGAGCTTTAGAACAATGTATATGAAGTTGCCTTTCTCAGCTTTATGTAATCTGATTGTCAAGGACGTGAGTATTAAAATGCGATTTTAATTACCTAAATTTTGATGCAATTTTATTTTTGGAAATGTGTCACTTTGAGAGGTTCGACTGTAACAAAAATGCGCATTCTCGTTGTGTCAACTGCTGCTGCTGCTGCTGCTGCTGCTGCTGCTGCGCCTGCGAGACGCATCGTAACGAGGGTCGCTTGAGTTGACTCGCTTTCAACCGCTCTCTTTTCAACCGGTTAACCGAATACACAATTGCCGTACGAAACAGAAGAAACAAGGTGGAGCTTTGGAGCAGCACAGACAATTTCAAGCTTCTTCCATTCCACACACCACCATTCGCATCCAATAGCAACAGCAGCAGCACCTCAAGATGACGAGCTGGTGGCGAAAGACATCTCGCTACCTCTCGTCTCATTCCAACTTCTTCATCGTCACTGGTGGCATCGTCGGTGGAGCCTATCTGGTATCCCAATACGCCATCTCCAAGTTTCAGCAAATACAGGAAAAGCTGGTTAACGATAAGAATGCCAAAGAAAAGTAAGCTCATCCCTTTACGAAGCCCGACAGTTTCATGACTAGCTCATCTTCTAACCTTCGCTCCCTCTTCTTCTGCTGAACAGTCTGCGTCGAAGATTCGCTCAGAATCAAGAGGATTGCACCTTCACCGTCCTCGCTTTACTTCCCACCCTTGGCGACCAACTCTTCTCAAAGCACAACGTCGAGCAACTCACAGAGAGCCTGCGATCTCAAGCCGCGCCACCGCAATCACCTGCTCCTATCGCCGAGTCAGAAAATACCGAACCTTCAGCAGATCAGCAAACGTCTCGACCCTCAGAAACGCCAGAGGCAGTTGCGCAAGAAGCTCAGGAGGCGAATCCAGTTCATGATTCCGCTTCGATTCCTCAACAAGCATCTGTTTCCGACGCCTCAGGCCAGTCGGACGCAGCATCTCCGCACTTGAATCCTCTCGCAAAGTCTTTCGTTCCTGGCAACTTTGCCTCTTCACCTAACGGCACTGACGACACAACGCATCCGGACGCTCAACCCAGCCCAGCAGAGACGACGTCCGCAAATCCTACCACAGAATCCGACACTGCCGTATCATCAGAAGTCAGCACGACGCCGAAAGATGCCGCGGAGCCGGACGCCAAATCTGCACAGCCTGTCATCCAGCAGACCGATGCCGGCCACAGTCCATTGGCTCCGCTCAAACCAGAAAGCTCGCACGCAGACGCACAAGAGCAGCGCAACAAGATCCTTGCAGACAGACAGGCAAAGCTTCGCCTCTGGAACGACCTCAAATTGACCGCTTTCACTCGCACCATCACCTCGCTCTACTGCGTCGTCCTCTTGACACTTCAGACACACATCCAGCTCAACCTCATCGGAAGATTCGCCTATCTCGCGTCCGTCGAGGCCTTGGCGCGCGAATCCGATGATGCATATGATTCGCAAGCATCCTCGTCTGACCTATCTCGCGGCCTCGATCACGACACTGAACGCCTCTACCTCACGTTCAGCTGGTGGTTCCTCCACCACGGCTGGGATCGCCTCTCAGATCGCGTCTCGACCGCCATTGAGAAGGTACTCTCTCCACTCTCAGTCAAAGCACAGCTCTCCATGGCTGATCTCAGAGCTCTCATCAATGATGCACGCTATCTCATCGAGCACGAAGCTCCAGCTCAACCGCGATCCATCGATCAAGCCGTTTGGAAGCGCTCTACTTTCTTGGACATTCTCTTCCCCAACTCTATCGATCAAGAGGTCGACGTACTTGTGGGTGCAGGTGCACTCGAAGCAGATGGAGCTCACTACGCCCTTGCTACTAACCACAAGCTGCGTGCTCTGCTCGACGAGACAAAGGACATCATTGAGTCTCAAGACTTTGGCACCGTCCTCTCTCTCTGCATCGATCGCGTCTTTGACACCTTCTTCGACAGTCTCAACCCCACCTTCGGCATTCAGAAGACGGGCAAGCTCGACTCATCCATTCAAGTTGAACCTCTTTCGGCGCTCGAGTCTCGTTTCCAGGAAATCACTGAAGAGATGCAACACGGCAAACGCGTTCGTTTGGCTTTCCTCTTCCCTCTGGTCTCGCGACAGAGTCAACTTGCTATCCGTGGTGTACCCAACGAGTACATCGAAACTCTCGCTGACTCCAAGGAGCTTCGCGCCTTTTCCGCTGTCCTTTACGCCGCCTGGTCGTCTTTGTAAAAGTATCACCGCTTGTTTTATAATCCATCTCGCGCTCTTCGCGATCCCAGTGAACAGCCCCTCTCTTCGCGCCGCGATGTTGTGTTTCAATCAGATCGAGTTGAATTTTGGCATTCTACAAGTACATTGGATGAGCTTTTCACGTTTCACACGTTTAGGATGTCTCCATTGGCACGGCTTCGGTGGCCTCGCCCATGGACATGAGCACCTTGGCCGAACGACGGGCATCCATGAACAGCTCGTTGGCCTCGGCGATGTCCTTGGTCGTGATTTCGGAGCGTCCCGCAGTCTTGGCGAGGATCGACGATGGGCTCAAAAGCTGCAGTGCGAAACGGAGCGAGCTTCGCACGCCTTCTTCTGTCAGCTTCTCCAGCGCGTCCTCTGCGATCAGATGACCCTCGACCTTGGTTCGTAGTCGCAACACTTCCCGGATTTCGTCCTTCTCGTATGGCATGGTGCGCACGATCATGCATCGGTCCAACAGATCCAAAGGAATGCCGTGGGGAGCAACAATGCCGGTGCCTGACGCTGGTCCCTCGTATTCGGTACCACGCACCATGCACTGTCCACGGTTGGTTGCGAGAATCACGTGAGGGCTGATGGTCGACTCGAGCGCTCGGTTGAGGTAGGTGAAGCACTCCATATCGAGCATGTGTACTTCGTCGATGAAAAGCACACCAGGTACGAGCTCGGCAATGCCTTGCTCGATGTACTTGTCGACAACCCGGTTGATCTCGCCTCGTAGCTTGTCGGTGATCTCTGTTCTTCGTCCCTTGACGAGCTGACCCACAACGCTCATGATGTCCTGTCCACCTTGAGGCTTGGCATTGGCCATGTCGAGATCATGGAGCGTGACATCTTGCACAACCTCCTTACGCTTATGAACCTCTCCCTTTGGCAACGGCACGTACTCCTCGGCTTCGAGGTCGAACTCGGTTGCGTATGCGTCACTCCTTCCTACACGCTTGACGGCGCCTGTGTTTGCTTCGATGTAGATCACGTCTCCGACGCTGATACGCTCCTTCATGATGCTCTCGTAGATGCTGGGATCGAGTCGCAGCTGTTTGGTGCCTTTGACGGTCTTGAGAGCAATCACGACGTGTGCAATTGTCTTGCCGTAGCCAGAGAGTGGGTTCTCGGCCTCAGTTGGCGTCAGCTCCGTGATCTCTCCCTCATAGACCTCTTTGGTCTCGCGCACTCGCAACCCAATCGCCCTGCGGAAGTTCTCCATGAGGACCTCGGTTTTCTTGACTTCGGAGCTGTAGACCTCGGATCCGACCATAGGACAGAAAGGAACCTTGTGACCAAGCTCTTGCGACACGGCAAGGGCGAGTGCAGTCTTTCCTGTGCCTGGACCACCTGCGAGGAGCAAGGCTTTGCCCGCAAACTTCTTCATTCGAATGAGGTCGAGAACGAGACCGCATGCCTGTTCTCGCAAATCAAAGAAGACAGAGCGGCGGAAAGTAGGTCAGTATACACCCAGAATGGTCGTCTACGTACCATCGAGCCCTTCTCGGCCTTTGAAGACTTACCTCTCGTGCTGCTTTCTGACCAACAAACCCTTGCGCACTTGCTAGCGCATTGCCGTCATCGCTGAGGCCAAGACCTTTGATATGCGAGTGTGTGGCGATGCGCGCTTCGCGGGAAGCGCCGGATGTGGAGCCATCCATTGTGACGGGGCCGCCTCCAGGCACCGCAGCGGCGGAAACGTTCGCAGTCGCCATGCTTGCTCGCTGCTTTTGCTGATTCTCTCTCTGAGCTTCTTGTTGGTGATCCAGCGATGCTGTCGGCGAGGATTTCCCAGCTGGCGATTGAAGACTCGTGAATGTGTCTGTGCTGATCGGATGCGGTGGTTGCGGCGCTGATGGTGGTGAGGATGGAAGTGGAGATGCACGAAGAACGAAGTGATAGAATTCTCGAAACGCACAGTTCAAGATTTGCGCCGTGTCTTCTCGACACGTGACGCATCCGCAAATTCAAAACTGTTAGATTTTTATGACCTGCGCTCTGTGCGATTTCTGCTAGCGTTTCTGCTTTTGACGTTTCCGTGCTCGTCATGATGGTGACTCTGATCAGGCTCTGTGGAGCATGAACGCCTGCTGATGAGCAAGTCATGACGAACCTTCTTTGCTTTTAAGCATGCTGCAACCCCCTTGCCGTATGACAATCTGTCTCTCCATTTGCTGACCGTGATGAGAGCATTGCAAGGCGCAAGATCCGAAACGTGTTTTGGCCGTTCACGCCCAATACCCCTAGGTCTTTGAGATGCTCCTAGGTTTTGGAGATGCTATGGCAAATCTCCGTCTGTAATCAGGCAGGCCAAGAGAGCGATTGCTCGGCTTGGCTCGAAGAGCTTCCTCCCGAACCTTCAGTACTTCAGCAGCAAGCCGCTCATCACACCCTCTGCCTCTCACGAGCAAGGTCTGATGTCCAGGCAATTGGATCTCCTTCTGACACTCTAAGCTGTGGATCTTCAATTATATCGTGAAAAAAGGAAAAAAGTCGTCCGCGGAGCCACCCCAGGAGCCACCCATCCCAGCCACCCACCCCCTTGGTTGTTTGCGGGGTGGCTCCGCGGACGACTTTTTTCCTTTTTTCACGATATGAATCGCCTCGCGCCAACGCGAGCCGGGTTGCGGTGGTCAGCCGGCAGCCTTGTTGTTGCACTAAACTGATTGCGGTGAAGGTGCAATTCGTCAAAAAAAAAAAAAAAAACCCTCTTTGAGCGAAGTTGCCGTCAATGATGTGAATTTTTAAGTCGAAATTGCAAATTCTTTCCATCAAAAGACCAAATTTGTTGCTCACTGTGAGCCCAAAATTCACGAGTTGTCAAATGTAGCTACGAGACTGACACAAACTTCTCCGACAATTCGGGACAGTAAAATGTTCATCCTAGTCATGAATCAGACTCTTTCAGGCTTTTTTTTTTTGGACGCAGCTGAGGAGGTCAATGCTAGATTTTTCAACAGATTTGCCGCAAAATTCACGATTTCCATCAAATAGCATGCCCAGAAGATGTTTTCCCCACAAAATTTCTGAAAAACGAATTTTCTACAAAAAGTAAGAAATTGCCCTTTGTTTGCAAAGTGCAAATGTCAGTGCCATTATAAGCATAAAAACTGACCCGAACGGCCAATCCTAAAGGTTTCCACAACATTGGAGAAAAAATTATGTCTGCGCGCTGTGACAGGAATTGGGGTCATTAAAATTTGAAAAAGCTGATTTGGCTCCCGAATCTTAGGGCAATTTCCGCTTTCGGCGTGCCAGGACACACGAACTGGGTCAAGCCAAAGTGTCACACTTCCGTTTGCAATGTCGCTGCTGCTGCAGGTCTGAGGTTTCCAGTAAACTTTTGGAAAAAAAAAGTCACATTGACTGACTTTTCGGGTACAAATTGTACGTCCTTGAACCGACTTTCATATGTGCCTCTTCTTGACAGCATCAGCTTGCTATCGAGCATGACCCATCGAAGCTCAGGCGAAGGGAGTCTGAGGAATGGGTTCGGACGACCAGATCGCTGTCCCCCTCGCAATGCTGGCAAGACATCGACATCTGCAGTCAGCCTGGAGAAGACCGCCATCGATTTGTGTATGGTGGTGATGCTGAGCAAGAGTGCTGAGGTCTCAGAGCTGGTTGGAAGGCCCTGTCGTCCATGCTGGATCATGCTGCCTGAGGAGCATCGGGTCCGACAGCCTTATGAACCTGATCAAGACCTTCAGAGTCTCCGACAACCGGACAAAGAGGCTTCCAACGGACCTAACCGTCATGATCTCAAGCTCGACACGAACAGCTCAATCACCACCGACATCACGCTCGTCTCAACCTGAACCATGCCTCACGACGTTCACAGCCACACCTCACACAGACAAGCACAGCAGAATCCAAAAACATCAGAAACCATGTTGTAAAATGACAGTGTTCAATATTAGCTACAACAATGCACAAGACTCCCATCAGACTTTCAGAAAAGCCCCAAGCTGAGCCTGCAAGACAATGGGTAGATAAGCCAAGCATACTATCGGTACAGTCGCCGCGTTGAACAGCTTCCAGTGCACGACTAGCGACTCGATCTCGTTGTGCGCTTTAGCACCAAATGAAGAATGCAGCAGCGTCGCCCAGAAGATTGGGCTGAACAGGAGGACTGCTAAACCTCGTAGTGAGCTTGACCAGGAAGCTGAGCTGGCCGATGATGCAGATGGCGCCGGTTTGCCGGAGGCGATCCTTAGCGTGGTGAACAACAGAAGGGCGAGGAAAGCAGCCAAGGGGAAATTGAGTACGCTCAAGACAGCCGTCAGCATGCCAGCTTGAAGATATGCGAAGGCGATCAGAAGCGAGCCGATTCGGCGTGCCCGGCCGATACCGTAGCTAGCGCGCAGAATCACAGCTGCAGCTGCTGAAAGGACCATGATCGCAGTTCTGATTAGCGTCCGCTGCGTTGATCCTGCTTCTGACAACCCTGCAAACAGCACATCACTCTGAGAGAGCACGCTTACGCCCACCAGCGCGGTCGACCCAACACATGCAAGTGTGGCCGCAATCGGCCGCATCGATTCGCTCAACGCGTCAGCATGCACGTCCATCTTTCCAGCCACTCCCTCCTCGCCGCCAAGCAGCGCAAGGTACTTGCTCGTAAGCTGATCGCGGTACCAACTGAGCGTTGGTGTCTCCGGCTGGACATCGCCCTGATTGCTCGCGACCTGTCCGAGGCTCGAAAGAACATTCTCGCGCTCCTGCTTCGACACCTTCTCCTCAGCAAACCAAAGCGCGAGACCGCTGATGGTGAGCGAGATGGACAGGAACAGCGGGATCAAAATGGCCGTGCCGATGGGGACGAATCGCCGAGGGTTGAGGAGCAGGTAAAGGAATTGCGAGTGGTGAAGTCGTTCGAGCAAATTTGACATGGAACGGACGAACGACTCGACGAGTCTGCCCATGTGGAAGAATCCGTACGGTCCGGTTGCAGGGACGGCATAAAGCGTGATCGCATCGACGTGATGTCTTTGGAAGAAACCATGTGGTCCACTAGCTCGTCCCGTCACGCCAAATCCGACTTGCCGCAGAGCCGAACGAACACCGTTCTCGTAGTTGCCGAGCTCGTACTCGACATCTGCGCGCAGAGGAACTCCGTGCCGCTTGGCCAATCTCTGCACTGGCTCTTTAAGGAGCGAATTGCTCTTTTTGTGCGCAAAATCAACCGGCATCCCGCCGGCAACGCTCTCTGCGACACGCACGATAGTGTTGACGACGTCCATGTTGGGCAACTGGCCATCGAAGCCCTCGTATTGGACCTCGAGAGCCGAGAAGGAGTCGGAAGGGTAGTCGATGGAGATGGCATTCCACACCTGTGATCCTCCCGCCGATACAGGGTCTACCTTGAGCCCATCTGGTGTGCTGCCGAAATAGGCAGAAGACCAGGCGTGGATACCTTCGAGATGGCCGTCGGAGATGACAAAGATGAGATCCTTGCTCAGATGAGCTTGTGTAGACAGGTAGCGGGCGAGAGCGAGAATGGAGGCGATGCCGCGTACGTTGATGCGCCCACGAGGATCGATGCTCGATGTGTCGGTGAGATTCTCTGCAGGCGCAAAAGGATCGTTCTCACCTTGCCAACGGCTTCGCCAGCTTGCAGTGAGGACGACAGCTTCGCGGCCATCGATGCGGGGCGTAGCTGACCTGGCATAGACATTGGTTCCGGACAGCGCCGAGTTGGGCTCGGGAGAGCTCGTCTCGTATTGATAACGCTGGCGATTGACCTCGAGACCATACGACTGAAGCTCGGAATAGAAGAAGTCGGCACGCTCTTCACTGGTCACGTCGGACAAGAAGGACACCTTCTCGGACAGCATGTCGGCGTAAGTGACGTCAAAGTAGTCCCAGTAGACACGAGCTTGACCAGGTTGCAGAGCATTTTCATCAACGTAGGTTCCTTTTGACACGGGCGATCGAGGATGTGGCACGACGAAGATGAGCACGACGCTAAGCAAAGCGAGAAGTGGTCGGAGAAGAAGCGACAGCTTGCCGAGGAGCGCCAACACACGACGGCGAGTGGCAATGCGGCGGCGGAACGCTTTTCGTAGCTTTGCTTCTTTGGCCGCTTTGGCTTCGCGCGCTTGTGCGAGACGTTGCAGGGCATATTGCCGCTCGCTGTCTTCGTCTTCCGATACCGACCCCGTGTTGAGAATTGTGTCTGCCTCAACTGCCTCGTCACGACTCGCACGAAGATCATCGGTCAAAAGCAAGCTGTCCACTTCGTCTTCTTCGTCGTCACGAAGCTTTGTCGATGACGCAGGCTGAGCTGAAGCTGGGCTTGGCAAGGTGAAGCAGCCAATGACGAGCACGGCATGACAATCCAACAGCAGCTGTGACGAGACGTCGGTCGAGGGGAAGACGTTCCAGCACCACTCGAGTGCGATCGGCAATAGCAACTTGAGGACCACTGGCAGCTTTGAGAACCATAGTAGCAGCGGGACTTGATGAAAGTACCACGAGTAGAACTGGTAATGCAAGCTTCGAGAGCAGAGGATGCCGACGACGTTAGCAGTGAATGTGCAGCAGAGCAGAGCAATCCTTTCCGACTCGACGAGCTTGTGTGAGCTGTTTGACAAGTTCTGCAGGATCCACTTTGGACCTTGCGAGCCTATACGTGTCCAGCGGAAGAGACCAAAGAGGGCGAGCAAGACGAGATGAAGTCCGAGCAAACCATTTGCAAATGGCTTTGACAGGAACGTATCCTCAGGAACGAACCTCCAGTTGACAGTCCAAACATAGAGGAAGGCTCGCGAAAAGTCGAATGCGCCTGTGAGATAAGCACGAGGATCGTGCAAAGTGAAGGGCAAGGAGAGGAGCGCTTGCATCAGGGCAATCAGAGCGATGTAAGAGACGGCGCCTTTGATGCCTGTGTAGGTGAAGGCTGCGGCAGCGAGACCTGGAAGAAAGAGGAGGACGTTCATCTTGATGCCTAATCCGAAGCTGAAGAGGAGAGCCGAGATGTTCCATCTTGCCTTGGTAGCTGCAAAGAGTGCCGCGTAGACGAAAAGAATGGCGATGGGATCATTGAACATGCGAAGCAGGAATATCGAGTAGATTCGTTTGGACAATATCAAGGACAGGACAGCAAGAGGAGGCAAGCCTGCCTGTCGGTAGAGCAGGGCGACGATCAAGTTGGTTGCCATCAAGAGACCTGCGAAGACGTGTTGAGCCGGCACGATGTTGCGGCCTCCATCTGTGAGCTTGTGAAAGAGCGAGTAGATATATAGATGTGCAGCAGGATAGACGCAAGGTCCGCTACCATTTGGCGGATCGAGCTTAGCATAGTCGCGTTCACCATCGAGAAAGAGGGCTGCTTGGGCGAGATAAGTCTGGAAATCGATCTCGGTGAAGCTGATGCGTGTGATGACGGCTTCTGACGCTACTGCGGTTGCGATGGCTAAAACAGGCAGAGCAAAGTTGTAGCCATAGTCGTCGCAGCAGACGCGGCGCAGCCACGCAGTTGGTGAGGAAGACGACATGGTGGCTGCCGGCAGACCAGAGTCGAATCAGAGAACGAAGTTTGAGGTTGCTGCCTAGGAGCTTGACATGCTGATCTCGAGTGCGACTATCAGCGGGGGCCAAGGTTATCGGATGGCGACGAAAGCAGAGATGTAAGGAGTGGTGGTGTTGGAGGACGGTGGAGGCGACGTCGAGAGAAGAAGTGGTGTTGGTTTGTTCTGATCAAATTTAGCCGGTCAGTGCGTCCGTCACGAGCGATTCACGTCTTTTTCTTCTTGTTGACGTGTCGTACAAATGAGCAGCATGGTTCTACTTTCAGAACAATCCATTCAATTCAAGGGGACGATCAGTGTAGTTCAGGAGACACACGAACAAAGCACAATCAATGAGTGAGGCCTGGTCACAGTGTCCTGTGAGTGACGGTGGATGGATTGCATGGTTGAAAAGGAAAATCAGGGGTTTGCTATGCCTCCTTGGCCTTGAGCAATTGTTCTCCACCAGCGCGCATCCTGTATAGAAGAGCCTCTCCACTTCCATGCCCTACTCCAGCTCTTCTCTCATATTCCAATGCAAACAATGCATCGCGCAAGGTGACTTTGAGCCTCGCTTGCCTTTCCTCTTCTTCCTTTGCCGCCTGTCGAGCAGCTACGTCACCCCAGGCGCCCGTGGAGGCTGCATTCGATCCAACACCGCTAGCGCCACTGGCTGAGGATGTGTCGCCTGCGCCTGCACCGCTCCAATTCGATACGGATGGTTGAGGCGCGAATTTAGGCTTGGGAAGGCGACTTGGTGTTTTGCCATCTTCTGCACCATCTGCTTCCGCTTTTCCCTTCTTAGCGCCGAGTGGGCTGAAGGTGCTTGGGAATGTGGATCCACCTGACAGCCAAGAATACTTTGATGAACCACCACCCAAGTTTCGCATAGCTGTACTGTCTGCTAGCCTCTTGCGCACATCTTCCGACATGTTTCTCGCGGCAACACCTGGGCCGATCTTCTTTGGCCTCTTTCTGCCGTCTGCTCTGGGTGTGCCTGTACCGTCGTCCATGTCCATGTCGGCATCGCCGCCATAACCTGCTGCAAGAGCCGAAGACTCTTCATCTCGAGCGAAGCGTTCGCGACGTCTGCGTGCTTCTTCGCCCCTCTCTGCTTTTTCCAGGGCAGCGAGTTGCTTGATCGGATCGCTGAGGATGTGTTCGTGATACATTGGCTGAGAAGTGGACGGATAGAGCGGTGGAGGATGCTGATGGGAGGACCAGTTGCGATGTCGAGACGACGCAATCATGTTTTCGAGAACGTTTTTCAAACGTGTTCTTGCGGCTAGAGAGAGGTAATTGAGAACGGCTGCGTCGACGCTCAAGCCATGTTCTTGCGCAAGTGTGTGCACCTTGTATGCGAGTGGATACATTTGCAGGAAGAGGTCGTCGTCGTCGGGCTGTACACGTTTGTCGCGCGCATTCTGAGACTGCTGCATGAGTTCACGACGCTGGATGGCTTCTTCCTCTGCCTGCAAGTCGACGCCTGAAGCGCCCATTACATCGACCAGACTATCAAAATTGTCCTTCTGATCCGGTGCAGCAGCAGCTGCAGAATTGGCAGTGGCTGTTCTGGAAGCAGACAAAGCTTGTGCTGTACCTGCATCGCCTGTACCGGAAGCGCCATTGATGGACGGAGCAGCTGCGGAAGCATCATTGTGGTCGGCCTTGAATCGTTTTGCTAGTGGTACAGATGAGTTGGAACGCTCCCTTGCGCCATTGGATTTGGAGGGCGGTGCTGTGAATGACGCATCGTTGGAAGGTGTGCGAGGTGCGTGTGGAGTGCTGGCAGCAGGCGACGATGCCATTGTGTGAGCTGCCTAGGTTATGATGAGGCTAACGAGCGCAGAGAAAGACGGAGCCCGGATCTAAGCGCGAAGTTGATGGTGGATGCCGGAGGTGCCTGGAATGAGGCTGCTGATGAAGGCGAATCGTCAATGAGAGTGCATGTAGGTGTATGGTATCCTTGTGTGTGGATTGTGGAGTGTGGATGGCGAGGTTGGCGATGGTGATGATGAGAGGGACAGTGAAGGAAGGATGAATGTGCGAGTCGAATAACGAATCAAATTTCGGATTTCGGTTTGTGATTTCACGTCGATACGCTGTTGCGCTGTCGAGACGCGTTGACGAAGCTCCATTTCTCATTTCACCTCAGTCACAGCAAACTCAGAGATCAACTCAGCCATGGCTCTGTGCAATGAGCACCACTTGACTGAGCCGCCTCTCTTCTCGACTGCAGAGAAAGACAGCAAGCACGCTGTAGTTCATAAGTCACCGTCACACATCACAAGATTCGCACGCCTTATGAATGTGTTGTACTTTGTGTTTGTTTCTTTATGCTTCCTGAATACAAGGCATGCTAGAGTGTCGTGGACTTGCCGGCTGGCTAAGCCTCGAGGAAGAACATCATATAAAGCCGTCCTATACAGTAGTTGCGGCTGGTCAGCAAAGCGGAAAGCTCGTCTAGACGGCCGACTGACGGGTTCCTGCGATTTTGTCGAGCACCTGTTGTTATCCAAGTCATTGAAGAAGCAATCATCCTCGGGTCAGTCATGCTCGTGATCCACTGTGTGATGATCCATCTTGCTTTTGTGAGACGTCTAATACTTACGTTGGCCACACCTGGCGCGGATAGGACGTTGCCGATGATGGGAAGTTGCCGCAAGAAGCTGAGAATGACTGGGAAGAAGTCGCTGTTGCAGTCAAAGCCAGACGATAAGAAGTAACAAAGGTCAGTCTACCATCCATTTCCCACGAGTTGTCCGGTTGTCTGTGTACCCACCCGAATAGATTGAGGAATCCAAACGCTTCAACAAGCATACCGATCACAGCCCATTTGCAAAACACGAGGAACATGCCTGCGAAGAAGCAAATGGTTCCTCGAATCTTTTGTTTCCTTGCGAAGAAGTAGAAAGTCTTTTGAGGTCCGATTAGGAGCGTGATACCAGCGGTGAAGAGGACATTGCCAAGTGCGAGCAATGCAGCATCGAAGAAGAGCAGGATGCCCACAAAGATGAAGAATGTCCCAAACGACACCAACCCGGCGCCGATTTCTGTGTTGTGTCGAACGAGAAGGAAGGGATGCGTGCCTAGTCAGTCACAGGCGCTCTGTAGCAAACGAGCTGATGTCAAACTTACTCTGCTGATCTGTGAGCCACATGTTGGTCTGTGTATGGTATATGGTGGAGGTTGTGCGCGCAGCTGAAACAAACTCAAACGTCGAAACTTGTCTTCGAGCGCGTCGGATGCACGAGCGGGACTCGGACTTGATTTTCCGCTCGAGATGACGCGCTCTTTGCCGTCCAAATCACGAAGATTGTTTGCAGCGAGACCGCCGGTGAGAATCACTTGGACGTCCAAGATTGGCTTGCTCACTTTCACACTTGCATGTCTTTCGACACTGTGACTGCACACTCGTCAAATGTATGCCGTGACCGAAAAAAAGTACACTGTTGCGACTGATAAATTAGATGCGAGGTTACAACAAACGTCACTGCCGATACAAGTACATCAAACAAGATTCGCCCGTCTCATGCTTTGCTTTCATCGCTGCCTCTTTGCTGGGTTATTGGTGCTCGCAAGCTTGGGACTTGGGCTGGGAGCCGTCTTGCCCTTGCGTTTGATGCCCGACACTCCGTTGGCTACACTGGGTGATGCGTGGTTCGAATTGCTCCCGTTCTCCGTGGGTCCTCCTTGGGCGCTGGGTGGTCGACCGGGCATTTGGGATGATGGTGTGGTTGCATTGTTGGCTCGTGGTGGCTGCTGATTTGTGCCGTTGACATCTGCTGATCCAGTCTGAGACATGGCACGACCCGATTGCATGTCTCTGTACTGGGTAGCAAACTTGCGCAGAGAATCGATGGGGCCCAACTTGTCGCGCATGCTCAAGTCGATCAGGTCGCGCAATTGACAAACGCTTTCGGTGATCTCGAGGCAACGCATGGCGCGCAAGCTGATGCCGTACTCGTTGACCGGATAGTCGGGCAAGTATGTCTTCTCGACCGACACTGTGTAGCCGCTGGGGCTGTTGACATCGTCGTCGCCCGAACCGGATCCCTCTTCGGTCTTGATGAGCGTGTCGCCATTCTCGTCTCGTTTTGCGTCGTCAACTTCGTCCTTGCGGGCACCTCTTGCTGGAGCCTTTTTGGTTCCGTTCTGGCTTGACGCATTGGTATCAGCTGTGCTGAGGATGTTGGCTACCAAGCTGTTGGGCAGAGGATGTTCCACTTTAGACTTTTGAATGGCTACACGCGGAATGTAGCCCGAATGGGCATGCACGGTGAAGTCGAGCGATTCGAGGCGCAACTGAACGTCCATCTTTCCTGGCTCGCCCGGTTGCGCTGTGGCCCAAGGGACAAAGCAGGCCCGCAAGAGACCGGTCATCTGAACCTGCCAGCCACTGTCAAAGCTAGAGAGGGATGTAGCTTTGGAGACGTCGACCTGATGCGTGACATTGGCGGATGGGAAGCTGTTGAGGTATTTGTGCGATGCGGGAGGCGGAGGCAGAGGGTTGACGGGGGGCCAGCCGGTATGATACTCTCTTGGGTTCTCGAGGTGCAGCTGAGAGGACCGCAATCCCGAGACATAGTTTGTGAGCAGGTAGCGTGGCAAGACACAGGTGGGAACTTCGAAGCCCTTTTGCTCGCGGGAAGTGGCGTTCCAGAGGATGAGACGGAACACGCCGGTTGGAATGAAGAACTCGTCGACAAAGGAACGCCAATAGTCAATGTCGGCGTGGTTGTTTCCCGAGCCAAGCCCTTCAGAGTATTGGAGCAGTCTGAGAACGGCTGAGCCGCTGGAGAACTGAGACTGAAGCTGAGGATTGGGACCTGGAGCTCCTACCATGCTGTCGACGGTTGCAATGCCGGATGGCAAGGCACCATTGACGGCAGTAGTTGGACCGGAAGTTGGACCGGCAAGGTTCTGAGGGAGCTGGCCAGAGGTTGGCGAGGTAGTGGTGGGGCGAGGTATGGAGACGGAGGGAGGTGCGGTTGCTGGTTGAAGTGATGGAGTGGGTGCTGCTGATGGTGGTCTGTTGTGACTGGGAGTGGAGGGAGCTTGATTCAAGGGGACGGAAGCCTGGCGTAGTGGCATGGGGCCATTGACTTGTGGGCTTGAGGCTGATGAAGGTTGTGGAGCGGGAGCCGAGCCAGCGGAGCCCGAGTTTTGCATGGGAGTGGGGGTACGATGCGGACCAGATTGAGGGGGACGTTGAGCCAGGTTATTTGGCATTGGACTGTTGTGGGCTGTGTTGGGGTGGGAGTTGTTGGGATTGTGCAAGACAGGCGCCGACGGGGGAAGCTGGTGCTGTGGATGAGAGGAAGGAGGAGCAGACGATTGCTGAGGTTGATGCGATTGCTGAGCTTGCGGATGCGAATGAAGATTGACCTGTGATGGAGGGGCGGGCATATGCTGCTGTTGCTGTGATTGTTGCTGTTGCTGCTGCTGCTGCAACAAGACTTGATGTTGCTGTTGCGGGGTATGCGGCGGCGCATGAGGGTTGGACTGCTGCTGTTGCTGTTGCTGCTGCTGCAAGAGATGCAACTGTTGCTGCTGTTGCTGGTGGTGCTGCTGTAGCTGTAGTTGATGCTGCTGCTGCTGAGTCAAGGCGACATTAGCATGCATAGGAGGACGCTGCTGTTGACCATTGACGATATTAGGCTGATTTGCCTGTGCGATGCGTGCCATCTGTGCCTGATGCTGTTGCATTGTGGGGTGGTAGGCGGACGAGGCCATGGCGGGATTCGCCATGTGGACGGGCTGATTTAGCGAGGCATTGGAGGCGGCACCACCGTACACGACAGGCTGCTGCTGCTGCTGCTGCTGCTGTTGAGGATGTTGCTGATGCATCTGCGGGTGATGTTGCTGTTGCTGCTGCTGTTGGTGGTGGTGCTGTTGTTGCTGATGCGGATTGGACTGGATCTGCTGTTGCAACTGGGGAGTTGATGGTTGGGACTGCTGCTGATGAGCGGGATGTTGAGCGTAGACGGAGGGTTGCATCATGTAAGCGGCGTTGGGTGGCATGGCAGCGGGATGCTGTTGCTGAGGGATGTGCTGTTGCATGTGGAATGCATTATTGGGCATCATGGTGGTGGTGAACAGAGCACCTCAGCCCGCGATCGACGGGACGACAGGAAGGAAGGCGGGACAAGTTGTTGGCGAGAGGAATGCTAGCAAGAGACGCGAATGGACAGCATCGACTCGTGATTGTGAACGACAATGATGCGTTCGAAATGGTGCATACGAGGACGGTCGTGGTTGGTGTGGGTGGGGGTTGAAAGGAGGAGAGAGAGAGAGAAGGAAGAAGGAAGTGCAGCAACGGGATCAATTAAGACTGAGGATCGGCGGCATTAAACAGCGAGTTTGTAGCACAATTACAGTAGAGAGTAAGAGAGGAAGAGAGAGGGTGTGTCTGTGCTGTCACTCTCTCTCCGCTTGAATTTAACTTTGAGAGTCGCATTTCGCACCACGCTCGGCCATTCTCGCAATCTCATTTACTCGAAAAAGCGCGCCACAAATCCAACATTGGTATCCAATCCGCCATCATCAGACACACTCCCACCAAACTCGACTCATCAACACGGACTCAACGTTGGTACCGTCGATCAAGTTAGCGCTGACGATGTGATGTCCGCACTCATGCCACATGAAGCAGAGAGTAACTGTAATTTAGCAACCACATGCTGTTCACCCTCAGATCGGCCGATTTGTGGCAACCCGATCTGAATTTAAATTCGAATTTTAGCCGCGATCACCTTTGTCGAGTGGAAATAAAGTCACCCGATCCAGTTTGTTTGTTTCTTTGCGACTAGGCACGCGCGACTGCGAAACGCTTTGATTGAGAAGGAATATTGCATTCGTGATGGATTCGATTCGATTCTCGTCTCGTCTCATCTCCCTCTCTTCTTCATCTCGACCTTACTCGGCTTGCAACTTCCCCACCGACCTCATACAAGCCACCATCGCACTCACTCTCTCACGGCACCTTGCAGCATCCATCGCCTCGTCACTTTCTCCCACTGGCATGCTCTAGACATCTTGTAGCCATCCCAAATGGATTACAGATCCTCTTCCTATCGTCAATATGACCGCTCCGGTCCACAGCACGACTCGTATCCTCCACCTCCATCCGACTACAACAATCCCATAGACGACCCTTACGATCGTCCCAGAAAGCGTGGTCGTTCTCCCTCTCCTTCCTACTACCGTGATCAAAGGCGTACCAGTGCTTACAACAACAACGACTACCCGCCTCCAGACCCATGGGATCGCCCTTCTCGAGACTATCGTGATCCATCTCCTTACGCACCTCGTGCTTCTGCATACGACTCCTATCGCTCTGCCGACCCTTACGATGACAGAAACGAACGCAACCGTGCTGTAGAATGGGACCGCTACTACCGTGATCGAGAACGAGACCCCCGTGATCACGACTACCGTTCCTCTGCCTACGATGAGCGTGACCGATACGATGCTCGTTCACGCTACGATGACCCTCCTCCTCCCAACGACAGAGATGATCGCCCTCGTCACCGCCAACGTGAACGTGAACGTGAACGCAATCATCCCCCTTACGACTCTCACTACCGCAGAGACGAGCCACCTCACGCTTCCGATTCCATCTCCAAACCTCCCTTCGAGCCACAGTCAGCCCCTGATCCCACGCAGTCCGACACTCTTTTGCAGTTTCGTCAATATGCTCACATGATCAAAGCTGCTCATCCATCCGCCCGCGACAGATCCATCGACCAACCTTCCACCCAGGAAATCTACGATGGATATCAAGCCTACAAGACCGCTTTCAACAAGAAAGCGCTCGCCATCTTCTTCGATCAGCGCAACCACGAAGCTTGGTTCAAGGAAAAATATTCACCTGCTCAACCATGGCTCGATGCTCGCAATCAGCGCAAGCGTGCCGCTCGTGCTGGCAAGAAGCACTCTTGGCTCCACGAGCTTAACCAAGGCAAGCTCGACAAGATCAACTACGACATTCAAAACGAAGATGGCGCTTCCTCGTATGACGCCGACGACCATCATCGTGGTCGATCCGAGCCTGTCGATGTTACTCTTCTGTCGAGATACGGTGAACCCGAGGTGTTGCATGCAGAACAGGCCATCATCCCGGCCTGCCATCACCAGATCCTCGTCAAGACCTTCCCCGCTGACGTGCCTAGAGAAAAGCTCGAGGCAGTGCTCAACACAAAACCAGGTTTCCGTTACATGGCTTTGGGTGAGCCTCACGTAGCCAAACGATGGCATCGTGTCGGCTGGGCCATGTACGAGCCTGACATCGATATGGAAGATACCCTCAACGCACTTCAGGGCAAAGACGTCGATGGCTTTACCCTGAATCTCGCTCCTTGCTCCAAGCCTACTTCGAGCAAACTTCGTACCGTCCCCGAGTACGCAAACTCGTTCCAGCGTCTGCTTGTCGACCTCAAACACTGCAAGCAGCTGCTCGAACGTTTCGAGACCGAAGATCGCGACGTCCTCTTCCGTGATCTACTGGAATCCGACGCATCTCCCGAAACCAAAGCTTGGCTCGAGACCAGCGGTTCCGAAGCCATCTCGCAACGTCTCAGGCAGATCGAGTCTGATTTTGCCGAAGAAGATCTGGAACACGGCTACAAAGCCGATGAAGACCCCGAAAAGCGAGAACAGCGTCGTAGCTGGATCAAAAAGCTTCTCGACCTGCATCTTGATCTGCTACGCACCGTGTACCACTGCGACTACTACATCTCGCTCGTTTGCGAGTTTGAAGAGGAGCTTCTACGTAGGAGTCCACGTCATGGTCGCAAACAGCCTCCTTCCGGTGTGCTGGTGGAAGAGCCACGTGAAAACACCAACGACGAGTCGTGGGCGCGTAGTGTCGATCAAAAGACCACTTTGCTTTTGGCGGACGAAAAGACCGATCTGACCGAGGTAGGGGGTAAGAGTATCGACGCCGAGCTGATGGCTGCCGCTTTACCTTTCATCAAAGAGGAAGAGAAGGAAAAACATCGTTGTACAGTTTCCGTCGGCGAGGGAGGCGGGCAGTGTGGCAAACTCTTCAAAGCGGCGATTTTCGTTCAGAAGCATATTTTGAACAAGCATCGTGCGTTTATCGAAGCGCAAGCTGCGGGGGTGTTGGAGGAGACGAGATTTTTCAACAACTACGTACGCGATCCGTGCCGGGCTACTAGCCAGCTGGGTGGTAAGGCGTCGGAGGGTACACCCTTGGCACAGAGGCTGGATGGCAATGCGGCGAACAACGGTGGGGTGTTTAGCAGTGGTGGAAGGATGGGTATGATTCGATTTGGTAATGCGAGTGCTGTAGATTCGCCGAGGAGAGGTGCGCCTGGTGGCGCTGGTGGCGGTGGATCTTTGGGTATGCGATTGGGAGGTGTCGTGGCGGCCGCAGATTCGCCAGCGGGTACGCCGGTAAAGTTGGACCCGTTGCCACCTGCGCCTAAACCTTTGGACCCCAGAGCTCAACGTAGCGCGCCCAAGAGCTACCAGGATCTGGATGGGGCTGCTGAGGGCGATGTTGATCTGGCCTATTGAAAAAAAAGGGGAGCTGGATGCTGTATGATTGGGGGGTTTTGGAGAAATCTTAATCACACCACGATGACACTTGAACGTCGAACGATCAGAATTGAATGAATGGCATTGCGTCACAAGTTGAGATTTGATTTGCCTGTGAGACGTGAAGTGTTTGCCAGAGTGCCAAGCTGTGACGAACCTCTTGAGGCTGAAGAGCGACCTCCGTCGATGATCTCAGCATGATGAGAGGGATGATCTTGAACGAAAGATCGCCTTCACTCTCACAGCCGGGAGTCGAGCACTGCGACTTTCCGACTCGAGCACCACTCTCACCCAAGCGAAGGGAGAAGCAAACCGAAACCGCAATCACCACGAACGACATCTTTTGAAAGTTTTTCTGGCATTCATACTTTGCACGACAAAAAGCTTTTCAAGCAACAGCGGCGAATTCTTTTCACTCAGAAAGCAAATCAACCGCCCTTTCAAACAGCTCCTTCAAGCTCTCGCGCAACCCTTCTTCCCCCTCAGCAAAGCAATTATCCAAAATCAGCTGCCTGTTCTGCATCAGCTGCGCTCCGAAACACCTCACCAGCTGCTTGTACCATCCCAAGCACCACCAGTGTTGCCATCCTTCGTTGGTGGCGAGGTGGGAGGTGAAGCCGTTGATGGTTCCGATGAGAACTTTGCGTTGTTCGCTTTTGATCGCGTCGAGGCTGGCTAGGGCTTCGGTGGAGGATACTTCGAGGCCAGTGGTGGTGACGGTGGTGGTGGTGGAAGGTTCGGTGGGACGAATGGGTAGGGTGGCCGAGGTTGGGAAGAGGGGTTGTTTGTCTTCCTCTTCGGTGGAGGAAAGGGGATGATCGTCAAAAGGCAACCCAGCAGCCGCAGCAGCATCCTTCCTCTCCTGTTCTTCCGCTTCCTTCCTCGAAATCTCCTCCAACCTCTTCTTCAACTGATCAACTCGCCCGTTCACCTTCTCCAACGTCAACTTGAGCAACGTCCACGTATTAAACCCTACCCACCCCTCCCCCTTCTCTCCACGCGCAATCGTCACAGGTTCATCCTCCGGCGGGTTGAAGATAAACTCCACCACATCCGCCGGTTCGACGATACGATACTGCAACAACTTGTCTACAACAATGTGAACCCACTGCTGAGATCTCCTCCAGAACTTGACCGCACCGCTGAGGATCGCCGCCCGCATACGTGCGCTTCTCGACAACTGACGAAGAAGCGAATGGTACCGCTCGACAATGTTGAGAAAGTGCGAAAAGGATCGCGAACCGACTTGAAGCACGCACTGAATCGTCAAATCTCGAACGACCACGTCGGCCTGCAGGGCGTCTTTGACCGTCCCCTCGCTCGCTTCCGTCGGGATCGTCGAGGCGTTATCCACAATACCACTCTTGAAACTTTCAAAATCCGCCAAAATCACCTCTGCGCTCGCTTTCGCCTTGATCGAGTTGATCAACCTGCTCGCTTGGGCGCTGTACGGATGCGATTCGTCCTCGTACGTGAACACGGCAGCCGGTTCCTCCTTTGGCATAGCCACCGCCTGGATCTCGTCGGGCAACGTCTGCTTGACACGATCAAAGTAAGCCAGTCGAATCTCGAGCTCTACGATGCGTTTCATGAAGACGATCTTGGGATGCGAAGGTTCCAAAGTCGTATCGGGGATCCACTCCTTCCAAGCCCAACCGAAGTTGAAGTTGGACAGGTGGATGGCGAACCAGTCGGCAAAGCGGTGGACGGTCTCGACGTCGATGGTGGGTGAGGAGAGAGCGTTGTAGAATGTTCGGATGGTGCGGCCGAGCGAAGGTGCTACACTGCCAGGTGTGAGGGTGACGATCTCGCGAAGGAGGGAGGTGTAGTAGAGCGGGTTGCGCGGTGGGTTGGGCAGCACAAGGGCAGTGGAGAGAATCGATTCGACAAGCAGATCGTCAAGCGACCAGTTGCCCTCTCCCGCGTGCTGCTCTTCATCGACCTCGCCGAAAAGACCTGCTTCGGTCGAGATCTTGGCACCAACAAACGTTCCCCTTCGCAGCCAGTTGGGCAGGTCGAGGATCAACTTTGCAGCTTCTTTGCGGTTGACCTCGTAGAGATCAATCATATCAGCCACGATCGCTCGCAACACGACCGAAGCAGGCGAAGCGACGGCGGGGACCGTGTTGCTGAACCAACGCGGTTGAAGGCTGACCCTTTCAGGCCCCACAGCAGCCTTCTTCTCTTCAAGCTCGCCTTTACCGGTGTCGATCTTGCGACGCTTGACCTGGTGCTCGCCCAGCTGAGCATAGGCGACATCGAGACCCTGATCCTCTGCATCCTCCTCGGGTGGGACGAGCACATCGGGCAGCAACACTGTTCGCTTGTCCGCGGGAACCTGAGTCGAAGTCGCAGAGATGGCAGCGGGAAGAAGATCCGACGGGACGGGAAGGAAAGCGGGTCGCTTGTAGTCTCTAGCCCTGAGCTCCTCCAAAGCTTTGACAGCGTCAGGGAAGCCTTCGAGCCAGATCGACTCAACATCGTGCACAGGCTGCGTCAACTCGACCTCGACTTTACGTGCTGCATCATAGGTGACAACTCGTTGGACCAAGTCGTCCAGTTCGGCTCTTGCAGCTTCACTGTCGGCCAACAAATCCTGACCAGCGCGACAGAGGGTCTCGATGATGCAAATGGCAGCACGATCGGCTCTGGCAGCAGCGACGGCAGGCTCTTCCAAAACAGCCGCGAAAGAAAGCAGAAGCGTTCGCAAGGAGCTAGCCGAAACAATCTGGAGCGGGACGAGAGCTGCAAAGAGGTGCAAGCTGAGACGCGTGTTTCTCCAAAGACGCGCATCGAGGTAAGAGCGGAAAGCCTTGACTAGGTCCTTGACGATGATGATTCCCACCGAGTCGGCTTGGTCGCTGACGAGGAGATCTTGAGGTTGATCAGCATCGTCTCCGGTTTGAGCGGGAGTGGGAACGGGCTTGGACTGGTGCGAGGAAAGACAGAGGAAGCCAATGAGGGCAGCGATGAGGGGAGTTTTGTGAGGCTGCTCGGTGACCATAACTCTGAATGCGGCGGTGATAGGTTCGACACCATCTGCCGACTTGTCTTCTATCCATCTAGCCATTTTAAGGAGATCCGAGGGAGGGTGGAAATCCTTTTCCTCGCCGAGCTTGAAGAGTTGGGAACGAATGTAGCGGATACGGTTCTCTTCGCGCTGTTCTAGGGATGGTGGTTGCTGGTGGTGATGGTAACCTCCACCTCCGCCTCCGCCGCCAGAGCGATGTCCACCTCGACCTCCACGACGAGGAGAGTTGGACCAGCCTTGATCGCGCGCACCGTATCCACCTCCATGACCTCCATATCCGCCGCCGTTTCCTACTCCTTGTGCTCCGCCGTAGCTATTGTTGTTATAGGACTGTTGGTATTGCTGCTGCGGATAACCCGATCCTGAGTTTGCTGGAGAGTCCCATCCGTCCATTTTGGGTGAATGCGGTTGGACCAGAGTGAAAGAAGGAGTGAGATGGTAAAGAAGAAAGGAAGGAGAGAAGGAAAGCGAGCACGGATCGCCCAAATTTTCGACTGGAAACGCGTTTGTCGGAAATCGGGAAATTTGAGAATCAACAAACCAACCAACTCAGCCTTTGATTCACCACATCCTCCTCTGCCTCCACCACCTCGTTCATCAACCTCTACAGCTTCGATACCCTGCTTAAGATGTCGGCAAGAAAGGAAAAGCTTCGAGCATGTCTTCGATGTCAATTCGTTCAATCGCCCAGAGACTTCCACCTGAAAGGTTGTCCTAACTGCGAACCTGTTCTCGAGGTAAGTTACCCTCGACTGCGAACCGCACTGTTTCATGCTCCAGATACTGATAGCTTTGCTGCTTTGAAACACAGATGCAAGGAAGTCAAGACAGAGTAGCTGAATGCACAACATCCAATTTCGACGGCATGATCTCCATGCTTCGTCCGGAGGAGAGTTGGGTGGCCAAGTGGCAGCGCATTGGTGAGTTTTTGGACGAGAGCAGTCATTTGCGTTGGCGTGATGTGTAGGTCACTAACACTCTTGCTATCTTTGCGTTCGGCAATGTCTTGGTTCTTACAGAGAAGCGCCTCCCTGGGCTATATGCAGTCAAAGTAGTCGGCAGGCTACCTGAAGGGATTGAAGGGTAGCCGCAGCCCTCTTCCTCTCTCCCTCTCTCTTGTTCACTCGCAACGCTCTTCTTCTCTTCGTTCTACATGTATTAATACAAGATTCTTCAATGTTCTAGTCATACAAACAAACTATCGATGTGGTCTCCTCTTGTCTCCCGCCAACCCGGCATTATTCTCTCTCGCCCTGTTCACCAAGTCTACGCGTCGACTCTCCCTCATCCTCTCCAACAACTTTACAATCGAAGGTCCATCGTTGACCATTGCGCCAACCTCGTGTTGTAGAGTGATCCCGCTGATCATCTGTTGGACTATCTCGCACAGTAACGGCAGAGACACATTTAAGCTCGCAAAGAAAGTCAGAGCTTCTTGACTCGGTGGGCTTGCTGATTCTTGCTGAACGCTTTTGGCGAGGGAAGAAAAATCGGCAGGTTTGGAAGAAGGATCGTCGAGCAGCTGTTGGAGTTGTTGTTGATGCTGAGAGCGTTTTTGCTGCATGGCATGCATGGATTTGGTGATCTTTTCCGAAGACGGTCCGTGCAAGGTGAGACCGAGCCATAGAGACGCTAGCGCAATCATGTACGGCGGATACATGAGGGGTAGATCTGTCTTGTACGTGTCGTTGAGAACGAACCATGAAAGTTGCAGTACGGATTCGTCAAACTCTGTCAACTTTGCTTTACCCATCCCAGCTTCTCCATCTAAACCCACTGCTGCTTGTTGCTCTTCAACACTGTTCAAACCTTTGATCACTCCCAACGCTTCCACTTCGATCCCCAACCCCGCCACCCCGCCACCTCCTCCGTCCTTACTCGAACAACCATACACCTCAAACATGCCCACCAACGACCGATACGCATGATACACAATCATGTCAAACTCCATCTCCTCCACCAAGTAAAACTCCATCTCTGCTAAACTCGAATTGTCCGTCGGCATCCCCCTAAACCCCGATTCTTGAAAAGTTCGTGTAGCTTCCGCAACGGCGGATTTGATGTGGATGGGTGATTCTTCCACTTTGGCTGCAACGTAGACGCATGTTGCGCACACCAGGAAAGGGTCTAGGGCGGAGTAGGAGTTTTTGCTGAAAAAGCGACGGAAGAAGACGTTGGCGGTTGCGACGACTCGTTGACGTAGGTTGAGGCGTTTGCAGATTGTGGAGAGGACTGAGGGAAGGGGGAGATGGGGGAACTTAGTTTGGTGGACTATGGGGGGAAGAGAAAGGCTGGTGACTTACGGTTGGAGAAAAACACTCCGATAGCAGCACACTCGGTTCGTGTGGCATATTGGAAGTCTTCTTTGCGTGCTAATTCGAGTTGGGGTCTATCGAGGAGCCAGTTGTTGCTGGTGTGGGACAAGGATGCGTACGTCAGTCACAATCGTTTCTGGAAAGGTGTTAAGGCATGCGCGCCAACGTACCATTGTGTAGACGCCCAGTAGTTGGCCGACATTTGTCACCGCCTTTCACATCCGTATGCTTTCTGGGTCGGCGTTGGTGGTTGCGAAAGAAGAAGATGATCGTCAGAGATGGAAGTGTTGGTTCATGCGTCTCTGTGATCCTTCGAGTCTTAATCGACAATTCAGGGTCCTCCTTTCGGCAATTTTGACGTTTTGACAAACTCTTTCTTCCCTTTGTCCTCCTCGAACACTCCCTTTCACTTTGTCCTTTCTCCCCTCCTTTCTTTCCCTTCCGTCCCTACCACCACCACCACCACCACCACCACCACCACCATCGCCACCAACAATGTCGCTCCTCCTCAACCTCCCCAACCCACCATCCTCACCCCCAATACTCTCCCTCGGTTTTGCCGTCGGAGCTTCGACACTATTCACCTTCACCTACGTCGCCTCGCTCTACCTCCACCCCGCCGGACGGTTGGTGGCGGGCAAACAAGATGCACAGGGCAATGTGATGGATCGTGATCACCCAACGGTGATTAGGGCGAGGATCAAGACGGCGAGTGCTGCAACGGTGGTGACGATGGTTGCTACGGGTGTGGTGTTGTGGGTTAAAGGCGTTGTCCCAAGAGCTGTAAGTTTGCCCCCTTCTCGTTGGATTTTCGTAGAGTGAAGAGGAACACTGATCAAAGGCATATCGATACTGATTCATGGTATGGAATCGGCAGGGCTGCTTGTTAGACACTCTCAACATCAGCAGACTCCTCGGTCTACCTTTACCCATCCCTACACTCCTCTCCTCCTCCATCATCCCCCTCCAACCCTCCCTCCCTTCGTTTATACGCCTCGTCACCACCCACATCATCTCCCCCCTCCTCCTCACCTCACTCCTCTTCCTCGGCCCACTTTACGTCTCCTTCCTCGACTCTGAACTACCCTTCCAATCCCACTTCTCCTTCCACCGCGACCTCATCTGCAAATTCACCTCACTCTCCGGTCAACGCAACTTCGTCGTCGGACCGCTCACCGAAGAACTTGTCTTCCGCTCTTCGATCCTTTCACTGCTATTCTTCTCCGGAGTCTCTCGCAGCAATCTCATCTGGTCGACACCGGGGTTTTTCGCGATAGCTCACGCACATCATGCGTACAACGTCTTTCTGACGGGCGGTAAAACAACACAAGCAGCACTGAGAGCGGGTGTAAGCTCACTGGTTCAGTTAGGATATACAAGCGTGTTTGGGTGGTATGCGAATTTTTTGTTTTTACGGAGTGCTAGTGTGATGGCGCCGATGACTGCGCATGTGGTGTGCAATGTTATGGGTTTACCTGATCCGGGGAGGGGTGGGGAGAGACATCCGAGGAGGAAGAAAGGTATGTATCGAATTGCTGAAGGTGGTGTAGAAATAGAGATAGTCATACTGACGACATGTTTCTTTGCTTTGTGAAAACGAAACAGCGATCTGGATAGCTCACGCAGCAGGCATTCTCTTGTTCGCACGTTTCCTGTTCCCTCTCACTTCGTCGAGCGTTTGGGGCGCTTCTTTGTACTGGCAGTGATACAAGCATTCCAAAACAACAAGCATTCCAAAACAACAAGCATTGTTCTGCAAATCCGATTGGTCCTCAGAAAGTCAACTTGGTCAACTGCGCAACCTTGACCTGTTCAGGCCCGACACTGCCCAACCACCGCTCATACCCATAATCCGGTGTACCCTTTAACCAGCTCGTCATCAGCGCAGCACGAGAGTTTCGAGTTGATCTACCCAACGCTGGTGGCGGTTGCGACGCCGCCGAGTCGGATTGCTGTTGTTGCTGGAGCGAGGCGTGGATCTGAGCCAGATCTTCATCGACTAACGTCATGAGGCGGATGATGGGCGCGTAATCCATCACCAGCCATGTTGGGAGGTGCGAAGACGAGTAGCGATACGGCGTGGGAAGTGTGTGGACCAGTGTTTGGAGGCGCCATGCTTGTCTTTCCTTGAGACGCTGCAAGAGAGATCGAGTAACCTTGACACCGCTGTATTCGTGAACACCATCGCAATCGAATGTCAGCCCAGTACAGCCTACGATCGCAGAATGCAGATCGGCAAACGTCGATCTGTACTCGAGCTGCGCATCCGCTACCCCGACAAACGCCTGCCTCTGCTGATGCGACGCCAAAGGAGACGGTACAAGTTGAACCCACGACCCCCACTGTCGAGAAGACGAAGAAGCGTCGACGCCCGCATCGCCAAATGCATCCGCTCCTGCCTGCCCGTCGCTGTGCAAACCGCGGTCGAAAACATCAGCTAAGCTGCTCGATTCTGCCGCTCGAGCAACAGCTTTCATATCCGTCTTTTGCGCTGCTAGCGTCTCCAGCCAATCCCGCCCTCCTACCTCTGAAGAGCAAGCAAGATGTCCAAACTGCATCTGGTTGATAGCCTGACGCAAATCAGCTTCTGCCTCCTCCCCTGCATCCAGCGCGTAAACAGTCGAGGGCAGATTGAGCAACATCGCTTCAACATCCTCTGCTTTGACAAAACGACCCATCTCTGCCGCTATCGTTTGCAACCACGGTACGACCTCACCGGACAACTGCGGTTTACCGTACTCCAACACTTGCTGAACGGGCAGATCCTGCACCGGCACCAGTTCGAGATCGTTACACACCACCACAATGGGACGCTTGCTTTCCGCAACCAGTTCCACCACTGCAGCCCAAAACCCTTTATCCTCTTCAAACAGCACATCGGCTTCTTCGATGAGGATGAGCGACTGTCGGACCGTCGTGGCAGAGGTCGTCGCTGCAGACGAAGCTTTCTTGAAAGTTGCACCTCCACCGACGCCACCGGAAGAGACCATGTGGTTACGTCCGAGATCCCCGACAGCGGCGAGAAGCTCTTTACCGCTGCGCTTGCCCATACCGGGATAGAGCTCGAACACCTCGTAGCCGAGTTCGGCGGCGCAAGCGTAGACCGAAGCTGTTTTGCCGCTACCACTGAGTCCGGTCAGGACCATGCAGTTGGTGAGCCTGTCGAGTGATGCAAATTGCGGTTGGCCTGGTCGCTGTGGCTGAGGTTCAGGTTGCGGCACTGTCGCTTGAGATTTGGTGTCGACTGCTGCAGATGCAGGTGCAGATGTGACCGTGCCTTGAGACGACTTCATCTCAACACTTTCATCATCAGTGAGCGTCGTCTTGCGATCGATCTTGGAGAACTTTGAGAACCACTCGTCGTCAGCAATCGAATCGTCGTATTCGCCCACCGCATCTTCATCCTCATCATCGTTGACGATGAAATCGGCCATATTGTCGCTATCGTCATCCTCGTCATCGCTGTAACCTCGTCTTGGTCTTTTCTTCTTCTTGCGATCGACACGACGCTGGACACCATGCTTGCGCTTGCTGTCGGTCGTCCTCACAGAGCCAGGTGCAGCGACGAGCAAGCGACGCAACCAGTCGAGCAAATATGCTGCATTAACCTCATTGCCAAGACAAGCACATGCAAGATGCGGACGGAAGGCGTCGACCCAAAGCTGCCCGATTTTGCGACAGGATTCTGCCTGCTGGACTGTCGCCGCGCCAGCAGGCTGCGAGAGGCTATCGAGACCGACCTGTCCGATGAAATCGTCCTTCGAGCTGAAACCGTCTGAGCCAGTCAATGAGATGCCGCCGAGCTGGGAATGAGGCCGAGTGCGGTTCATCTGCGAGACAAAGTCGGGCGGTGGGCTTGAATGATTGGGCTTCGTTGCTGAAGTCGACGCGTGAGACCGCCAGCGAGAATGGAATTTTGCGAGATCTGAACGAGCGCGGGAGAGAAGTTGACTCTCGTGATCGAACAATCCGACGACATGAGTGTCTTGTTGAGTTGGCCAGGGAGCATGGAGAGGCTTCTTTGGCTTGGACGAAGAGATTCTCTGTGTAGAAAAGAGACTCCAGGAAGCAGGTGAGGCGTTGAATGTCGAGCTAGACAACGTCGCGGGGGCTTTGCCCTTTGCGTCTGTTGATTGTGTCGGCTTTGTGTCATCGTTGTCTCCACCTTGGTTCGAGATGCTGTCGACGTCTATTGGTGGGGCAGGCTGCTGTTTGGGCTTCTTGGAGAAGAAGGGATGTGGGTTGGCAGTTGCAGCCGCGCCCGTTCCCTTGACTGCCAAGCTGAGCGGCTTTTGCTCGACCTGTTTGGGAGGCTGATGAGGCTTGGACGAGGAAGAGCCCGAGGAAGGCGATTCTGCAGATCGTTGTTGAGTCTTGCTTGGAGCCACACGAGTCTCGACGAGCTCAAAGTCTTCGGAATCGTTGTTGGCATTGGTGCGAGATTGTCGAGACTTTGATTTGGCCGTTTTGAGCGCTTTCTTCTCTGCAGCAGCCTGAAGCTGTGCCTGTCGCTTTTCCTCCTTGAGGCGTGCCGACTCTTTTGCCGCATCTGCTCGCAAGACAGCCTTGAGATCCTCGCGGTAAGAGACGGGAGCTTTTGCTCGGCTGGAACGGGCGGGACGCTTGCTTTCGGTGTCGGATTCGTCAGCGGTGTCGGTTGAATGAGATGAAGGGCCGCCTGACCTGAAGAAAGGATGCAGTGATGGCTTTGATTTAGGCTCGGCTTCCTTCGTAGATGATGGCTCGGCAGCGATAGCCGCGGTAGAGACGTCAGATGCTCCGTTGGCTGATTCGACAGGCTCAGCATTCATCACTGCCTTTGCCTCGGGTAGCGAAGATACTTCGGTCTGCTGTGTCGACACAGGCACGTCGGAGCTCGAAGCAGCCGCAGAAGAGGGGGAGGAAGACGACGAAGCCATGTGTACTGCCAGGTCTGGTTTGGTATTTGGAACGTCGCTTTCAGATGGAGCATTGTTGGCAGCATCTTGCGAGCTGGCAAAGAGAGCCGGATCGAGGTCGAGCTGTGGGTCGATATGTTGCTGCTGCTGTTCATCGAATGGTAGCGGAGGACTGCTGACCTGATATGGTGGTGTGTCTACGTCGATCAAGATTGGATCGAGCGAGGCAGGTGGCTGAGGATGATGCTCTGGGATATATTGAGGCCTGATGGGCGGTGGAGCAGCCCAAGGCAGAGTGGCTTGTCTCATGACCTTGTCATCTGCTCGTCTCTGGTGGTGGTGGTGGTGGGTGTCAGAAGCAAAAGCATTCCTTCGCTGTCGACCAGGGTCCTTCTTGGCTGTGCGTCAGTCACACACAAGCTTAGTTAGCGTCGAAAGAGTTGCGTCGACAAAGCCCAAAAGTGTGCATTTCCGCTTCATCTACGCGACGCGTCCAGAAAAATCAGTGATGGTGTTAAGCTTTGAATTGGTGCACATCTCAGCCTTTTTTCGTGTTGTTGCAGCTATGACGTCGTTCAAGCTGCCAAACTTGGCCAAACCTCTTTGCGGAGAGACACAGAGAGAGTCATCTTGTGCCACAACTTGATTACTTACCAAACAGCAACTCGCTGAGCTTCTGAGTCCGGATCCAGACCCCGGGACAAGCGGCTGTTGCCCATGAAAGCTCGTCGTCGATCCTTTTTTTGACTTGCTGACTGAGTGGCTAAGGCTTCATCTAGCTTGAGCCACAGTGCAGGGTCCACCAGGTGGCATGGCCTGTGTTCGTCTATATAACCAGCTCACAACAGTTTCGTTCACCTTCACAACGATATCCTCATCTTTCATTCCTCGAACGACTATCACTCCCTCTCGAATTCTACAACAATGAGCGCAGGCGACAAGATTGGCGGTGCCTTGAAAGGGTAAGCTCTCTCTCTCTTTCTCTCTCTCTCTCCGTCTGTACAGCTTTAACCAAATACTTACACATTCTTCCATCTCTCTCCCCCCCACCACAGTGCCATCGACACAGTCCACGGAGCAGGCGAAGCCATCCGTGGCAACATCAACGACGGCCTCGATTCCGCAGGCGAAGGTCTCAGATCTGCCGACTCCAACGACTCAAACTCGACCGCCCAGGACCCATCCACTTTCGGCAAGAGCAGCGACTATGACAAGTCTGGTAACCACCAGGGTGTCGCTGGTAAGGGTGCGGACGAGTTCAAGCAGGGTGTTGATCAGTTGAGCAACGCTTTCAGCTCCAACAACACCAGCTCCACTACTCACTCCTCGACTTAAAGGCTTTTCACTACTGCTTTGGCTTTCCTTCCCTTAATATAGATGCTTTTTAATACCAAGACCGAATTGCCGACACATTAGTCTCAGATCCGCTCAGGCTGTGCTGCGCATTGGCTTAACATCAATGTTCATGGGTCGTGAAGATGCGAAAAGGCTAACATTCACAGCTCCTCAACACCAAACCCCACCACCTTTTTAGCCGGTGCAGCCACGACCTTTTCCGCTTCCATAGGCTCGTGTCTTCCACTCCAATGCCCCTTGAGCGTCGAAGAACGGATGCTGGCTCTTCTCGTAGCGCTTGGTGCCCCGGTCCTGCTCATCGCTCTGCTCACCACATGCTCAGGGTGAAGCATCCCCTTCGACTCCTCCTGCGACGTGTCGCTTGCCTCATCGTCTGACGAAAGATTGCTCGACAGTCCTACCTCGTCTGCGTCTGCGTCCGAATCAGTGTCCGCATCTTCCTCATCATCGGGGCCTTTCCCGACGTTTGTCGATCCATTTCCGCGCCTCGGCTTCGCCAATCGCGGCAGTGACGAGTCAGAATCGTGGTCGGAGTCCGAATGCGAGGACGAATCGTCGCCTGCCATCGCACTCAGACCAGCCCGCTGTTGCGTCTTGCTGCGACCCTGAATGCCTGCTTGAGCGCCCACTGCGCCCTGTAGCGCCGTGCCATTCTGAGATCCCGTCGCTGTCTGGTCTATAGATCCGCCTCTTTTCCGAGGCGAGTGTTCTCCGTGCATACCTGCTGCTCGAGACGAAGATCGTCGCCCACCCTGTGCCGTCTTGAGACGTTTGGCTTCAATCAGCCTCTGCCTGCTAGCGCGTACCTCTTGAACCACATCCTCGTCCAGACTGACGTCAAACAGCTCCCAAATGTATCGTCGCACCGAGACGCGATAGTAAAAGTGATCCATCAGCTCCAACGCTCTTGCCAGCACAGAGAGGTCCTTGAACGCCGACTTGTGCTTGGCTTTCAGCTTGCTAAGCGATCGCGATGCATTGGTGGCCAGGATCGAGTTGCCCAGGTTGGCTATCGAAGTGATGATTTTGTTGGACACCAGCGTCTCGGGCTCTCCCAGCTCGAGGTAACTCAAGTCTGACACCTTCTGAACTTCCCAACGCTCGATCGAGACCAGTCTGTTAACGTCGTCCGGAATGCAGAGGCCCATCGGTGCTCCCAAAGGCGTGCAGACCGACTGCCAACCGTAGTCTTGCAGCGCCTCGGCGCCCGAGTTGGTCGATGCGACGAGTCCAAGCACGAAGAAGCACGTACCGCGGATCGACATGACGGGCGAGTTTTCAGCAATCTCGACAATCTGACTGATCAGATCTTCGGCTTCCAAGAACGGCAACCCGAGCTCGTTGGCACCGATGTTGCCGACAGCCCACAGAACGCTCTTGAGCTTGTTGATCAGCTCGCTGTCGGAAGCCTCGGCGCCGTGTTGACGAATAAAGTGGGCAAACTCGGCGAAATGGCCCTTTTGCTGCAGGATGTGGCAGCCTTCGGGTGTTTTGGCCAACTCTCCGTAGAAGTGTGGCGGAACCACGCCGTCTTTTGCTCTGTCCGTGCTGTACGATGGAGGAGGGGCAAAGGCCGACACTGTTTCAGATGAGCCATTTACGACGCTCATGGAAGTCCCACCACCGCCGTTGCTTGACGACTTGCGGTAGATGCTGAAAAAGTCGGCAAGCATCACTTCGACTTCAACGACATAGCGCTGATTGCGCTCGTTGAACCATTCGTCCATCTCGCGATCAATGTACTCGCCCTGCCAGAGGTACCGGATTCCTATCGAGGACGAAAGGAATTTGAGCAGCAGTGGATGTCCGAGCTCGCCGAGGTGATCCAAAGTGGGCCGCATGGACACCACCTTCTCGAGGATGTGACTCGAGGTGCAGGCTTCTTCGACCACCCTTGTCGCCAGCTGACGCACGTGAACCGCAGGATCGTAGAGCTGCGTGAGCAAAAGACTGATGGTCCAGTCGCCTTGAATGTCCGAGCCATTCTTGGCGTTGGTCGGTAAGGTCTGCTGTCGAATGAGTTCGGCCAAGTGTCTTGTCGCAAACAAACGCACATCGCGGTAGCTCGAAGTGAGAGCCTTGGCAAGGATGATCCTGGCATGTCCATCGATGCTGTAATCTACGTTCTCGATCACCGCCTTGACGATGTCGTCTCTGCTTCGCAGCGCGCTGAGATGGTACAGCGGGGTAAAGATCTTGAAGCGCTCGAGCAGGCGAATACCTTCAGGTGTTTGTGTGAGGACGCCAATCATTTCGAAGTAGCCCGAGGTGAGCGTCTCATCCATACGCTTGCGTGAGAGTAAAGGGTCCGAGGTGGAAAGGCCTGAAAGCGGATCGAGCTGATCGAGGCACTCTCGGATCTCGCGGAGTAGTCGATCCTCGATGAGAACGCGTGCACCTTCAGGGGTCGCTGCGAGCGTACTGAGCAGCAAGCAGCCGAGCCGAACGAAACGGCGGTTGGCATTCAGTTTGCGTATGCTTGCAAATCGTAGCGCGAAAGGGTGATAGAAGGCCAAGACACGTTTGAGCAGCTTTGTGCCCTTGACAACATCATCGAGCCGTTTGGCATTGAGCAGAGGACCTTCGAGCATTTCGGTGAGCGTGTCGAGATTCCACTTTGTGTGATCCTTAGTGACAAGCACTTGGGTGTCAACCATCATATTGCGGAACTGGACGTCGTCGATCTGCATGCCCATACGCATCTTGGTCTTTTCCACCTGCCTTTGGCCTCGACGCATCGACTCTTCGATCGAGTTGGACCGATCCCTGGCTGTGCTCTGAACGGTGCCGCTGAGAGCTGCTGCGCTGCTGATGGCTTCGTGGTGGGCACGATGACGATTGGCGCTGTCGATAGAGGCGAGTGCGCTAGCAGCGGCCTGTCTTTCGTCGCTCTTGTCCAGGTTGAAGTTGGCAGCGAGCGAGAATAAGCGTGGGAGCGAATGGATGCTGCCTCCCATGGAAGGTGGATGGACGCGCTTTGAGACCTGAAGCAATTCTCCCATGAGCATGGTTGCCTTCCGGGCCATGGTTGGGGCATGCTCGATCACATCAATCAGTGCATCGACAAGACCCGACTCGAAGAATACGACGAGGAGGAGAGCGAGGTAGTGATCGACGAGGTTGAGTCTGCTGCGAGGTTGATCGCCAAGTTCGCCCAAAGGTGCGATGCACTTGGTGGGGACAGCCGCGTCTGAATCTAGCTTGGGATCCGAAGAGGGTGCTTTGTGTTTGCTCTCGCGCTTGCTTGCAGGATCTATGCGTCCCGTCGCACCACGCACATTGAAGAGGTCGTAGAGCATGTCGAGGAGAACGCTCTTGACCTCAACCGTGTTGACTCGAAGCGCTTGGACGAGCGATTTGATGGCACGTTTGTCGTCCATGCAGAGGTAGATGAGGCCAGCCCAAGAACGAAGAAGGACGGTGACGACCGAGGCGGTGTTACGCAGCAATGCGTCGTAGGTGATGGGTTTCTGCACGGGCGTCTCCGTGAAGCCGGACAAAGCGATCTCGAGATCAACACCTGGACGCAGATGTTGACGCGTGCCGGGCATATCAACGAGGTAGATGAAGACTTGAATGAGGGTGGGCGAGAACTCGGTGGCTCCTTCGGTCAAGGCCTGTAAAGTGGATCTGAGACCACCTGCCCTGATGAGCAAGCGGACATCAAAGACGGCAAGCTCGGCGAGCGTCTCGAGACAGATGTTGCGCAACTTGTCATCGGGGTGCTCTGCTACAGCTGCGAGTGCGCGGACCACACCTGACGACAAGAGGTCTTCCAAGTCGAGGGCGAGGCGATCGGGAGCTGTGCTGATGGAGCGTAGTGCTGCGAGCTCCATGATGGCTCGAATGAGTTTGATCGCTTGGATTTTTTCGAGCTCAAAGCGGTTGTCGCGGATGAGTGTGCGTGAGAGGTAGATGTCGAGTCCTTTACTACGGCAGCGCGAGACAAGCGGCCACAGCGGCTGGACGAGAGCATGACGGAGAAGGCGATAGGTAGCTGCACGAATCTCTTTGCCCGCTCGATCACAAAGGTTGGGCATGGCGGCATCGACCAGATCGTCAAGGGGCAGTTCGTAGCGTACACGCGCATGTCGTTTGAGGATGTCGACAAGACGATTGATCTGATCAATCTGGTGCTTGGCCTGGTCGCCGAGACCGGTGGCATTGCTAGGCGTGCGGGCATGCGCAGAGGCACCCGAGGCTAAGGCGGCAGCTCGTGAGCGTGCAGCGGTTCTGCGAGCCATGCGTGGGAGCGCAAGGTTCTGGTTGAGTGGCGAATCTGGATCGGTGGCGGCGGTAGAAGCAACATTGGTGGAGTGCATGGCGGTTTGATCGGGCTGACGAGGGCCAGGAGAGAGGGTGCCTGGTGAGGGAGGGTCCGTACGCTCTGAAAGGGTTGGCAGCTTTGCAGGCGGTGGCATGGGAGATGACGGCCGTAATGAGCGAATCAGCATGACAGCGAGAGATCTCGAAGCGCGGGCATCCTCCACCTCGCGTTCATGAGAGTGCATTTGGTTGGAGCCGAGAGGTTGTGTCTGTTGAGCAGAAGCAAGAGAGTCGTCATGGGATCCGGCTGAGCGATCAAAGAGCAGTGCAGGAGGAGGAGGCGAGTGCAGAGGCTCGCCTATTGATTGTGCGCCGGGAAGAGCGAGTGGAGCATGACCATCGAGCCCGATACCAAGGCCTCCAAGGGGTGTGGTTGCAGCGGGATGATGAATGCCCGACCCGAGATCATTGACATAGTTGGTAGAGGGTGGCGATCCATTGTTGGGGTCGAGGTGGGTTGGCAAGATGTCGTAGCTGGTGTTGCGAGCGGAAGGTCGACTTGGCCCAGCTTGAGCATTACCAAAGAGTGGTTGGCCTTCGAAGCCGAGCGCAGACTGTTCGAATCGCGAAACAGTGGAAGCGGGTATATGCCAAACTGAGTCCGAGTCCGAGGTATTGGAAGCCCATGATGATGGAAAAGTGGTAGACTGGATCTGCCTGCAGCGCTCGAGCTCTGCGGTGAGAGAAGCGATCTTGGAGTTGGCCGAGTCGAGTTCGGATTCGATCTGCTTGCGAAGGTCTTGCTTTGTAGTGGAAGCGAGTTTGAGGTCAAAGACGCTCAAGAGATTCTCTGCGCCATCCTTGATCTTTGTTTCGATGTCGATCTGATTTTGGAGGCGTTGCACCTCGTCCTCTAGGCTGAGCGAGTCCATCTTGGGATCGATGGTGTGGGAAGAGGATAGAAGTGATCGGTCTCATGAACGTGCTGCTGCGGTCATGGCTGAGTCGTGAAGCGGGTTTGCCGAGAAAGCGTTGTCATCTCAAAGCTGAGCAAGACCCACAAGTGTCGGAAGAGGTCCAAGAGCTCGTCACGCTCTGTCCCTTTGTCGGCGCGTGGCTCCGATATCTAATCAGCAACCGCGAGCTGAGAGACGCGTGAGATCGGATGAATCGAGCGATGCTGATGAGAAGCGTCGGCGTCCGAAGTAGCGATGATCGTGATCAGACCGAAAGACTCAAAGCATGAGTAGGTTACAGTGGATCCTCTCAAAGTGACACATTTTATTTTCTTAAAATTCAAGATTTATCATTCACGTGATCTGGCATTCATATAGTCATATCTCAGCAGTCTGACTCGATGTGGACATACAGTGACTCGACTTTTTAACACACACCTTCTCTGCTATAAATCAATGGTTAAGACATGACATTCCAGCAACAAAGGACTACAAAGTGTTTTGGGTCATAAGACCTTGTGATGTCAGAATTTCCTTGGCTGTTTGTAGCACCCTCAGCTTTGTCAGCTTCCTAAGTATGTCTCCTAGCTCTTCCTGAATGTTGTCTTCCCCATCCTCATCTTCTGCATACATTTCTACCAAACCTGTATGCCTACAGGGGTCTGGCTGTCTTGGCATCATGGTGAAGATGCAATGAGGTGGACAGATATGGTAGAGAAGCAAGACAAGATTCTCAGTAGATAGGGCTTATCAAGAGCTTCAAAATGATGTATATGAAGTGGCCTTTCTCAGCTATATGTGATCTGATTGTCAAGGACATGAGTATAAAAATGTGATTATAATTACCTCAATTTTGATGCAATTTTATTTTTGGAAATGTGTCACTTTGAGAGGTTCGACTGTATGTCTTAGACCCTGAAACTGAGCTTCTGCGAGCAACTCCCTTGAAAAAGTGCGGAGATGGGACGTGCGGCTCAGCCGAAATTTATTTCCAAAAAAATGATTAAAGAATTAAGTTCACAAAATCCAGAGCAAAAATGATTCATCGGTTCAGTGTACCTTTCCAAAAGATCGCATGTTCCGAAAATCAGGACAGCAGCATGTCTGAGAAGGCTCAACATGAAGTCGGCGCGAATCCGATGGGGTATGTATCATGGCTGAGCTGTGAGTGAGCTGACCCACAGTGTGTGTAGAAAAGCTGCTTGAAAGCGTGACAAGATTGGTCGGCACGCGAAACCAAAGCCAACAAGCCGAATTTCCAAGGACCCTTTTCCGCTCATGCATTTGCTTCCAGCTCAGCCAAGAAACACCAGCGACTGCTAAGTCTCTCTCTCCTCGCCCACCACCATCTCAACCACGACCACGACTGATCACTCGCTTAGCACTTACTAGCCCACTCATCAGGCTCCTCACTGGCTCTTGCCGTCACACAGCGATGAGGTTCGCTTCGATATCCATCAGCCTCGTGGCTCGAAGCTGCTTGCTCTGGCTCTCGCTGGCAGCCATCGTGCTTCCCTCTTTTGTCCAGTCTGAAGCAACTTCCTCTGACAAAGCAACACACGACGGCCTTCGCAAACTCACCGCTGCCAACTTCACGCTCACAAACCAAGGAGCATGGCTCATCGAGTTCTTCTCGCCCAACTGTGTTCACTGCAAGAGGTTCGGCGCCACCTGGTCGGAGCTCTCCCAGAACAAGGACTACTTGCGCACACAGTATCCTCAGGCACCCTTTACGCTTGCACAGGTCGATTGTCTCGCTCAGTGGGACCTTTGCAAGGAGCAGGGCGTCACCTTCTTGCCCCGCCTTACCATCTACCAGGACGGCAAGCAGAATCCCGAAGAGTACAACAAGGAGCGCAACTATCCGGAAATCGCCGCCTACATCGACAAGTTCGCCAAACAGTATCGTGAGAGCAAAGGCGTAGCTGATGTGCCCATTGCAGCATCCACTGACGCCACGGCAGCAGCAGCAGCTTCAACCGACGCAGCCAAAGCAGCTTCAGACGCCTCTGCTGCATCAACATCAACAGCATCGACGCCAGCATCATCAACATCCACAACCGAATCGGCAACAAATGGCAGCACAGTATCTAGCTCTTCTACCTCTTCGGCCGTCGAGGCGATCGAAGAAATCTTGCCCTCGGGTCCCAACCCCAAAGGTCAGCTCATCAGCTATGGATCCGCGCCCGTACAGACCAAAGAGCAGCTGGCAGCATGGCTCGACAAGTCATCAGGTCAAGGTCCTACCTTTGTCAAATTCTTTGCTCCCTGGTGTCCGCACTGCAAAGCGATGGCCAATGCTTTCAAGCAGCTCAGCGAATCGCTCAAAGGCAGGGTAAATGCCCTCGAGGTGGACTGCGACGCCAATCGCCAGCTTTGTGCCAGCTACGACATTCGCGGCTATCCCGTCCTTCGCCTCTACGACCAGGGCAACGTCAAGGAGTATACCGGTGGCAGAAACCACGATGCTATGCTGAAATGGGTGCTCAAAGCCGTTTCGAGCTCCGGTTTGAAACCCGTCAGCTCTAGTACAGAGTTCGCCGGTCTCGCAAAGGACAACGAGGTCATGTTCCTTTACCTTCACTCGCCAGGGACTCCTGCGGAAGAGGTGCATGCAGTAGAGTCGGCCAGCCAGGTGCTGTTTGGCGGTCGAGCTCCCATCTTTGTTTCATCCGAGCCAGCCTTGCTCGATCGATATGCAAGCTCTCTGGCGCAGGACCGCACCGTATCGGTTCCTGCCACGTCGGGTCTGCTCGTGTTCAAGGATCACTCGGTCGCACAGCCCGTCTCGGTGCTCAACCCTACCACCTTGCGCGCCTCCGACTCGTCCTCTGGACAGGCTGTCTATTCGGAGCAGGCCATCGCTCAGATTGCCGGCTTTTTGTCTCGCGAACAGTACGCGCTGGTCACCGAGCTCACTGCCGCTAACTTTGAAGAGATTGTGCGCAATAAGGAGGATGCGCTGGTTGTGCTTGCAGCGCTGTCGGATACGTATCACGGCACGCAGCAAGCTGACAACTCTGCTGAGGGGATTGCGCTCAAGGAAGCCGAGATCTCTGCCCTGCGATCCACTGCGCTTGAGTGGAGGTTGAAGAAGGCTGCGAAGTCGGAGAGGCAGGTTGTGTTTGCGTGGATCGATGCGGACCGATGGAAGTCGGCTCTAAAGAAGCTGTATGGTATTGATGCTACCAAGGTGCCTGCGGCTGTCTTGGTTGATGGCAACAAGTTGCAGTATTACGACTTGCCGTACAGTTCTATCCCGGACTCTTCGCCGACGCATGCTTTGCAGTGGATCTCTCAGGATGTGTTTGTTGGTATTGATAACGCGATTCTGGGCAGGACTCCACCGAAATCATCCAGAAGTCTCTTCCAAAAGTCGGTAAGGGGGGCAGGTAATTACCTCAACGCCTTTGTCGAGACGTGCGTTGCCCACCCTATTGTTGCTTTCGGCTTTGTGTTTACGGTGCTGGGTGGGTTGTTCTTCTACCTCAGTCGTACCACGTCGGGTTCAGCATCGACGCTGCCCATGTACTCGAAGGTGTCGACTGTCAAAGCTGACTGAGAGGGTGCGCGGTGTGTGGGTTCGCACTAACATTGTCGTCTTCCATTTGTATCATATGTCCGTTTGCATGTTTCTTTCTGCATCTCTCTTTCGCAATAAAGCGTCTCGGTTCCAATGAAGCATTGTGATGTTTGAAAGTATCGTTTCCTGTGAAACAACGAATGGTCATGGAGCATTGCGGCGTTAAGGGAAATTTTCGTGAGCTCGGATCGCGGACAACTCTAAAAAAACGTCTGTGTGCTCCACACACGTCAAGTTGAGCGAGATAAACCTTTTCCATCTTTCTTCCTTTCTGCCCACTCTATCTTTCTGCTCTAGACGATACATTGTACGAGATGAGTGGCGCAAACGCTAACGCAAGCTCTACAGGCTCATCCGGGCTGGTACTGCACCATCTCGAGCTGAGCCGATCCAACCGCATCCTTTTTCTGCTGGAAGAGCTTCAAGTACCTTACCAGGTGAAACACTACAAGCGCGATCCGGTCACCCGACTTGCGGGCGACGATCTCAAGCAAGTCCACCCTCTCGGCCGATCTCCCGTACTTACCGATGGAGATCTGACCATCGTCGAATCGAATGCGATCATTCAGCATCTCTTGCTGCACTACTACGATCCGAAGCGAGTCAACCTTGGGCCCAAGTTGGGTGAAAAGACGCAGGAGAGTATCGATCTGTCGGCGTGGATTCAGTTTGCGGAGGCGTCGATCATGCTGCATGGTATACCGCTGTTCTACTTGATCAAAGGTGGGGCGGTGAGTGAGGATGGCACGGCAGGGGTGGAGAAGGTCTGTGCGAGGGGGGTTAGAGCGGATCTGGAGTATGTGGAGGAATCGCTGAAGAAGCAAGCTGGGCAATTGGTTAGGGGATATGATTTCACAGCTGCGGATTGTGCGATGCTGTACAGTGTCGATATGGTTTGGCATATCGTAGCGAGTAGGTCGGAAGAGTGGCGTGAAAATTTAGGGTTGAGGTTGGGACCGGAGACGAAGAAGTGGATGGAGAAATGTAGTCAACGACCTGCGTTCAAAGCTGCTGTACGTAAAGAGGGTTTTTCTGAAGACCGCACAGATTGGTTGGCTTCGTTCTTCAACAGTACTCCATCTTCGAAAAGATCGAGAAAAAGCCTCTTCCGTCCTTGCATCGACCTGCACGAAGGTGTAGTCAAACAGATCGTCGGCGGCACCTTGACGGATACGGATTCGACGCTCAAGACCAATTTCGTGGCTACACACAGTCCGGCTCATTTCGCTTCGTTGTACCGACAACACAAGCTTACAGGTGGACACGTGATCAAATTGGGACCGCGCAATGATGAAGCTGCTACTGCTGCTGTTGCAGCTTGGCCTCAAGGGTTGCATGTGGGAGGAGGGATAAATGGCGATAATGCTTTGGAGTGGATTGAGAAAGGAGCTCAAAAGGTGATTGTTACATCCTATCTTTTCCCTTCGTGCAAGTTCAGCTTGGAACGACTGCAAGAGCTCTCCGCCAAAGTGGGCAAGGAGAATCTGGTAGTCGACGTCAGCTGTCGCAAAAAATCAGACAAGTGGATCGTAGCTATGAACCGATGGCAAGATATGACGGATATGGAAGTCAACAAGCAGTCTTTGGATTTGCTAGCAGAACACTGTAGTGAGTTTTTGATCCACGCAGCTGATGTGGAAGGGTTGTGTCAAGGGATTGATCAGGAGTTGGTCGAAAAGTTGGGCGAGTGGGTGACGATTCCGACAACCTATGCGGGAGGAGCGAGACATTTAGGTGATCTGGAGTTGGTTGATAGGTTGTCGGGGGGTAAAGTGGATTTGACGTTTGGTAGCGCTTTGGATATTTTTGGTGGGAAAGGGGTGACGCTGGAGGAGTTGGTGCGGTGGAATGATTCATCTGATGGTGCTTAGAAGCGCAGACAAATGAATCAGAACCACATCGCAACGTCTGATTGCATTCTTGCGCTTCAGTATGTGTCGCTTGCGTCAAGTCGATGTTGAGAGAGGTGGTGAGCAAGATCTTGTCCGTAGTGACCGTATCAGATGCAAAAAGCTCAAAGTGTTAGATCAAACAAAAGGACCCTGTGGCGGTGATCGGCAACTCGAATCCCGACTGCGTTGGCGCGACCACTTGTCTTGCACCGCTTTCCCTATTAGCTCCGCGGGGGAAGAGAGTCACGAGGCTTGGCAGGTGTCTCATCATCCGAGCACACTGAATGTCTGCAATGGCGGATGGATTGGATAGCTGTGGAGGAAAACCTCCTCGAGTCGGGGATGTCTCGGGCGTCGATGGTCACAGGACAGGGTTCAATCGATCGTGTATAATATTACCGTCGGACCCTGGATAGTGCCGTCTTGGTATCTCGTGGTTGTCGTCATCGAGTCGAGAGGGAGGGCGAGAGCGGGATATCAAATTGTCGATTGAACAAAGGTCATGCGTGATGCCATCGAATGCTATGCTTCCGATACCAATACCAAGTGCCAGCAGAAGGCGGCACAGCGTTGCGAAAACGACGTTTCGATCCTCAGGGTTAGAGAGGCGCACAGGCCACAGTTTAGAAGAAACCGAACACAGGCCAACAGCGACGACCGAACCAACCGAGCGAGCGAGCGACAGGCACACACACAAAGGGGGCAAAGGCAGCAAATTCAAACTCCTTCCCCGCTTCTCTCTCGCTCTCCCAAGTCACAGTGCATGACGAGTTTGAATTTTGGCCCAAGAAGAAACCCCCTTTCTGTGCTAGAAAAAGGAGGTGGCCTGAGCTTTTTGAATTGGGGAAATTGAATTTCATCGACGTGGACCATGCCGCCATTTGAAATGAACGAGTTCAAGATGCAGCTCCGACTCAACATCCCTGCTGAGAATTGTATTCAAATGTGAGCGCCTAGTTCAAATCATTTGGTATTCCAAATGAGCGGATCGATCTCGACCGTCTGACCTTGGCTCACCATGACTTTCTACCATTGAACAAGCTGGACTAGGAACTCGCTGACGATGATGATGATGATGGCGGTGGTGCAGCAACAAAGCTGTATTGAGATTCAAGGCAGTGCGAGCAAGTGATGGTGTAAGGTGAATATGATTCGAATGTTTTCAAGAAAGCGCGCGTGTGTGAGCGTCTGTGCTTGCGTGTGGCTCAATCGCAACACGCACAGCCCGAAACCAACAAACTGGCAAAAAGAAGCACTGCTTTGCTGAGACAGAGTAAGCGCTCTGCCGCACAGCCCAACTCGACACACACACAGACACGCACACGCACACGCATTCAAGCGAAGGTCTTCTCGATTTTACTTGGCCTGAGCCCAGTTTGCTTTTCGCCGATTCTAGCTGGCTGGCTTGGCTGGCAATAAGCACAGCCGACGATTCGACGTCTCTCTCTGTCTCTGTCTCTGTCTCTGCGATTCTGCGCCTGTTCCGTTTGGCTGCGTTGCCCCTTTCTCTGGTCTGTCCGTCTCTCCTATCAGCGAGCGTGCTCAAGTCCACTTTGCCGACATTACTTCTGTCAGCTTGCTCCTATCCTTACCTTTCCCCCACCACTTTCGTTCTCGAACGTTTCCGTTGTACTCTTCCTCTTCCTCTTCACCAACCTCGCTTCTTTACTACCACCACCACCACCAACCCAAAAACAACAGTCATCATGGAGGGTGAGTAGTTTTGGTTTCTCATTGCAAGCCCCATCCATCCGCCAGTGGATGATCCATCTGCCGCCATGCTTTGCTCCTCCTCGGGGTCTAGCCTACTTGCATCCACATAGCTCTCCAACATACACATCTCATTGCTTACGCATCCGGGGAGCAGCTTGCGATTTGGTCCGCGCCCATCCCGGATTCGTTGGCGGACCAGGGTCGCAGGTCCGATAGCAGACTCAGCCCTCCTGCGCTGGTTGCTCATAGGATGGGGTCGAATCGAGACAATCGTTTCCGCCCCTGTTGATGGGACAGGCCTCTCGCTTCAGCGACGACATCAGGCAACCTTGATCGGAGCACTTGGTTGCCATCCGCTGATTGTGGATACCACACAGCGAAAATACCCAGTAGCAATCGGATGCAAGCAGGAAATGGCGGCATGGCTTAGTCGAGCAATTGTGCACATTCTCAAGCAGAAACTGACCTTTTCTTTGATAATACCCTTCTTTGTACTCCCCCTATGCATCTCGAACCGCAACAGACGAAGTCGCTGCTGTAAGTAGCTCAAAATTCGCAATTCTGTGCGCGAAACACTGGCTGCAAATCGACCAGCACACTTTGCGAAGCAGTGCAACCAAGTAGCTGATAACGCGAATAAGAGAAGCTGACGTTTCGTATGCTCTTGCCCCCTTTTTGCTTTTCACTCCACCTTTTTCGGCTCTTCGAATCGCTCTCTCTGATCAAAATCTCGCCTTCTCACTCAACAGCTCGTTATCGACAATGGTTCGGGAATGTGCAAAGGTACGTTTTCTATCTTCCGAGGCATTCTCTCAAAGAATGCAATGGCGAAGACTGTCTAGCAGCTTCTTTCTGGCTGCAAAGGCCCGCTTGTCCCCATTCTTGCCACATCTGCAGCTTGCTGACCTATTCTCTCTCGCATTCGTTGCTCCCTCTTCCTTTCCTGCGACACAGCCGGTTTCGCCGGTGATGACGCTCCCCGAGCTGTCTTCCCTTCGGTCGTCGGTCGTCCCCGTCACCAGGGTGTCATGGTCGGCATGGGTCAGAAGGACTCGTACGTCGGTGACGAGGCCCAGTCCAAGCGTGGTATCTTGACGCTCAAGTACCCCATCGAGCACGGTATCGTCACCAACTGGGACGACATGGAGAAGATCTGGCACCACACTTTCTACAACGAGCTTCGTGTCGCCCCCGAGGAGCACCCCGTCTTGCTCACCGAGGCCCCCTTGAACCCCAAGGCCAACCGTGAGAAGATGACCCAGATCCTCTTCGAGACCTTCAACGCCCCCGCCTTCTACGTCGCTATCCAGGCCGTTCTCTCGCTCTACGCTTCCGGTCGTACCACTGGTATCGTGCTCGACTCGGGTGACGGTGTTACCCACACTGTGCCCATTTACGAAGGTTACTCGCTTCCCCACTCGATCCTGCGTCTCGACCTTGCCGGTCGTGACTTGACCGAGTACCTCGCGCGTATCTTGACCGAGCGTGGTTACCCCTTCACCACCACTGCCGAGCGTGAAATTGTTCGTGACATCAAGGAGAAGCTCTGCTACGTCGCTCTCGACTTTGAGCAGGAGATGCTCACCGCTACCCAGTCTTCGGCACTCGAGAAGTCGTACGAGCTTCCTGACGGACAGGTTATCACTATCGGCAACGAGCGATTCCGTACCCCCGAGGTTCTGTTCCAGCCCGCCTTCCTCGGCCTCGAGGCTGCTGGTATCCACGAGACCACTTACAACTCGATCATGAAGTGCGACTTGGACATCCGAAAGGACCTTTACGGAAACATTGTCATGTCGGGTGGTACCACGATGTACGCCGGTATCTCGGACCGTATGCAGAAGGAGATCACTGCGCTTGCCCCCAGCTCGATGAAGGTCAAGATTGTTGCACCCCCCGAGCGAAAGTACTCTGTCTGGATCGGTGGATCGATTCTGGCTTCGCTCTCTACCTTCCAGCAGATGTGGATCTCGAAGCAGGAGTACGACGAGAGTGGACCTTCGATTGTGCACCGCAAGTGCTTCTAAGCGCTGGTCGCGTCGTGCTCGTCTGGATAGAGCGGCAACGCGGCGTCCGAAGCAGATCATGTGATATTGGACGCTGCGAGGTCGCGCTTGTTGCTCCTCCTGCGAAATTTCATCTTCATCATGGACACGTTAAGGCGGCAGGGAGACGGTTCAGCCGGCAACAAAGAAGGGCCAAGAGAACGGCTCTTTGTCGGTCTTTGCATAGGCTAGGCTTTGTGTCAAGGTTGATGATCGCAGGTAGAATTCGTCAAGACTTGCTCGCCCTTGCGTGTCACTCCAACCCCCCCTCAACTTCCCCCATCGTAAATGTAGGCTCAAGAGCAGCCGCGCAAAGAAATGAAAGATATGATAAAGAAAGCATAATTCTCAATTTGAGTGTGATTGGAGCGATACGACTGATTCTGTGTGTCAAAGCGGAGAGCTTGAATACATGATTGCATTGCCGTTTGAGGAAGGGTGTCAAGCTCTATTAGGATGGACCGGACCGTGCGCATCAACAGGCGTCAAGGCGAGTCGAAAAACGAGCGGCAAGCAGTGCGCTGAACAAGACAGTGTTAAGCTCTTGCTATTGCCGCGATACGCTCGAGCATGCCGTCTGGCCGGTGTTGAGCGGGAACAGAGGCTGAACAAAGTTGAGACGGAGGGAGGGTTTAGGAAGAGCCGTCTGATTATCGGGGTGCGGGGGAGGGCTATACATCGGGGGAAAAGCGCTAAATCGGCATTGACTAACGCCTGAACGAAGCGACAAAAACTTGCCACGTTTTTCTTTCTTTTTCCAACCAGCGATCGAAAGCGCAGCCGCAGGGGGCAGGCATACACTTCGCTGGCAAGGAGAAGTTGTCTGAAAATCGGAGGATGAAAAAGAACGTTTTGACAGCAGCTCTCTTTCTCGTTGTGCTTGCCGTGAGAAAGAGGCAGTGCCGAACACACACTTGCATGTTCAAAGAGTGGGCTTCAGAAACAAGCAACCTGACCTCTCGTCTAGCATTCTAGTGCTTTGGCCGTGTCTGCGCTGCAAACTAACAAGCTGCACAGAGTGCGGAAGCGATTGACCGACCAGCGCAGAAGCGATTTCTTGCTGTGTCACAAAGGTGACCGATCCTTGCACGAACCCTGTTGTTTTTTCTAAGATCACCACAATCGTACACGAAGCGAATCAAGAATTTGCAGGCGATGCAGGGGTTTGATGCAAGTGGGTCCACTCAGGCAGCCCTCATGATCACAATGCGAAGCTGCAAAGGAGGGTGCCAAGCGTGTGTGTGTGTGTGTGGGGTGAGAGACGATTCTGCAACGCATTCGCGACGACGACTGAAAAGGTTAAGAAACAGTGCCAAATGCCTGCCAAGGTTCTGTCAGTCGCAGAAGGCAGAAATGTGATTGCTCAGAAAAAGGGTGAAAAGCAGCTGTCACTTTTTTCTTGGCATGAAAGCAAAGAAAAAAAGCGGGGTCTCTCTTCCCTCGGTGAAAATCCAGACTCAACGCCGGATTCAAATCTTTGAGGTCGTCGGCCACTCTGCGCCAGTTGACCAGTTGGAAATTCCATTCTAAAAGCGCAGATGAGTGACTTGCTTGGCGCGTTTCGCATTCCATCCGGCAGAAAAATGGGCGATTCGACGGCGAAGAAGAAGAGTAGGTGTTTCGGGACGGCTTCCGGTGATGAATTTGGGTTGGTGATTGTGACTTTGTGGAAGTGGGTTTGGGTGGGTCTCTGCGTGGGTCTGCGTGGGGACACTGCGCAGCGCAGCAAAGCAAAAAGCGAACGACGCCAATTTGGACTGGTTTGGTCGATTGTTGGTCTTAGCCCCGAGTGAGACAGCCGACGCGCCTTTTCCAGATTTCTGACAGTTCGGATTGACACGTTTGGTGCACACTGCGCAGCACAAAGGGCCCTCACTCTCGCGCTGCTTCGCTCCTGCATCTCGCTCACTCACTCTGCGCTGCGCTTGATCCTCCTTTCTCCCTTTCGCTTGCGCCTTTCTTTCTTTCCTCCCTTCTCCATCATCATACTCTCTCTCTCCCTTTCTCTCAAGACTCCCTTCGCAGCACGCTCCCCCTTTCCTCTTTCTCATAAAAGATCCTCGACTTTGGCTGGTCCATATACAAGATCTTTTCTCCAAACTCATCCCACCTCCTCGCAAAGCATTTTCCAAACCTCTTTTCATCTCTCTTCCCTCTCAATCTCCTCCTGTCTCGTCTGCATAGCATACACGTTCTTTGATAGAACTTCTCCACAAACTCTCATCTCGCACACGCACCACAGCATACAATCAATCAATCAATCACAATGAAGTTCCTCACCGTCGCCGCCGCCGCCCTCGCTTCCGTCGCCACCAACGTCTCGGCCGACCCTAGCGTCGAAGCCCTCAACCTCCCCGCCATGTCCAAGCACCCTCTCTCCATGCAGCGACGCGATGCTATCCTCAACCAGCGTTACTCGGCCTCTCAACCTCGTGTCGTAAAGCGTCACTTCCGCGGTTCCAAGCGCACTTGCAAGGCCAAGACCCACAACGCTGCTTCTGGTGCTGGCGCCAAGGCTGTTTCGTCCTCCAAGCAGAACTCTCAGTCCAAGTCTGGCTCTGATTCTAGCTCCAAGTCGCAGTCTCAGTCGCAGGCTTCTAGCCAGTCTAGCTCCAATTCCAACTCCAAATCCAACTCGGACTCCAACGCGAGCTCCAACTCCAACTCGCAGTCGTCGTCTTCTGGTAAGAGCGACTCCAAGTCTGGTTCATCTTCGTCCTCATCCTCGTCTTCATCATCCTCGTCCTCCTCCTCGGCATCCGGCGCTGGTCTCTTTGGCTTCAACTTTGGCAACTGCGGTTCCAGCGGCGCCAACGACCAACAGCCCAACGGCTCCCAAAACTTCCTCAACTGCGGTCTCACTTCGAGTGGATGGCAACCCCCTCACCTCAAGCTCGACCAGCTCAAGATCATCTCGGCCACTCAAGCCGCCGAATCCTCCGTCTTTGCTCCCTGCAAGGATGTCCTCTGGGCCTTCCAAGCCGCTGAAAAGGCTCACGGCGTTCCCGCCACCGTCCTCATGTCGTTTGCCATGCAAGAGTCCACCTGCAACCCCAACGCCACCGGTGGCAACGGAGAGCAAGGTCTCATGCAGATCACCCCTGACAAGTGCGGCGGCGCACCCAACGGAAACTGCAAGGACCCTTGGTTCAACGTCGACACGGGTGCAAAGTACTTTAAATCCACCTTGGACCAGTGCGGTGGCAGCGTCCTCCAGGCTATCGGTCAGTACAACGGCTGGCCTCTCGGTCTCACCGTTCAGAAAGCTACCGCTGCTAAAGCTCAAGGTAACTGCTACGCCCAGAACAACCTCGACTACCTCTACCAGATGTTGAACGGTTGGTTCTTGGGCAAGTCCAACTCGTACGACATGGGTACTTATCACAACCTTGCCAGCTGTTGAGCGGGGGTTTTGCGACCCAGGAAGTTTTTTTCTTTTGGTTTCTTCTCGTTTATTTTGCTTCATATGTATCGATGTTATTTTTTTTGGCCCCCTTGACCACGATGGGTCGAGATAAGTGGACTGGTTTCTTTCACTCTCGATTCGACAAGTGTTTTTGTGTTGGGCCGACGCGGTACACTGATGTCTGGGCTTGATGCTCGGATGCTTGTTTTTTTTTTGTTTTTGACGCTAGACGTGCTGTGCAAATTTTCAGACTTTGGTTTCCCTTCACGATTGGTGTGTGAGAGAGGTGTGGTGGTGAGTGCAGAGTGTGGTGAGTGTGGTGAGTGCAGAGATGCTGAGAGATGGCGGTGATTGAGATGGCTGTGACATGAGATGCCGGTGACTGAGATGTCAGTGAGACGTCGGTGATTGAGATGGCTGTGACATGAGATGGCTGTGATTGAGACGTCGGTGATCGAGACGTCGATGAGACGAAGGCTTACGATCGACACGGAGGAGAGACGCAAGGAGGAAGTTTGACAACATCGTCACATCATCACTACTGGTTGGCAGAGAGACGTCTTCGCGAAAAAAGTACAGTTTTCCAGACCAACTTCGTCTTTCATCTCACTGTTCAGCTCAAGAGCAACGATCGCAATCGTCAGAGTCCACCTCCCTCAAAAGCCCGGATTCAAGGGGGGACGCTCTTTCTTTACGACGCCCGCCCACAAAGCTCAACAGGGGGAAACCAGGGGGGCCAGAGTTGCGTCTGCCTTTGCTCCGTGATTTCAGCTCACACAACACAACAACATCATACACAATTAGAACGTCAAAGCTCAAGCAAGAAAGAGGGAAAAAAAAAAGAGGGTTGAGATCAAGTCAAAAAGGCTGCATAGACATCCGCATCGCCATCTCCAATTGCTGTTCTTCGTCCATATCGTCCAGCTCGGAGTCGAAGGAGTTGTGGTTGAGTTCGGATTCGAGCGCCGATAGTGCGCGTTCTGGGACCGGTTCGACTGCGGTTGTGGATGCGGTTGAGGAGGAGGTGGTGGTGGTGGTTGAAGGTTGTTGATCGACCGAGGGTGGTGAGAGGAGGTCGGGGTGCGGTTCTAGGGCGGTTGGTGCTGGTCGTGGCGCCGTCGTTGCTGCTGCTGTTGCTCGTTGGGGTGCTCGCACCGTATCACTGCCACTCGCTGCTCCAGTACTCCTTCCTCCAGCTGCTCCATCATCCAACTTCCTCTCCTTATACGTCCTCACCTCTCCACTCCTAAACGGCATCCTCAACACCTCCCTCAACCTCTTCGCCTTGACCTCACCGAACCCGGGACACATACCCACCCCTTCCCCACCTTCCTCCTCGTTAACCGCCCTCACCACGCCTTTGACACTTCCGAACCTCGTCAGAAGCGTCACTACGTCGGTCTTGTTCACCCCTCTAACCTGCGTCAACACGTTTGTTACTTGGCTCAGATAATCTTCGGCGATTCGTTCCTTGATCAAATCCGGTGGTTTATGTTCGAACGATTTATACGTTTCAATGTACTTCCCAGCTTCTTCCGGTGTCCAGCTGACGATCAGCGTCAAGTTGTTGATCAAACACGTCTTGGTCAGCTCCTTGATGGCCGATTGATGATCGTTTACGTCGCACATGACCAACAGTACGCGGAGCGTAAACATCTGCGAAAGTTTGGCGATTCGAGTGTGAACGTATTCCGGGTGCAGCCGATGGTAACGTATGGAGAGGAAGAGGATGCAGGAGGATAGACCGACTTGATAGTCGGGGACGATGTCGGCGTACTCCCAACCGATGTTTCGAATGTGTTGGAGGATGGGGTTGCCGCGTTGACAGTTGTTGACGAGGATGGTGGTGCCGGTGCCGGCTGCTCCGCGGATGAGGGGGCGTGGGCGGGGTTGGACCACTGGTCCAGAGGTGGAAGATGAGGAGGCAGCGACATTGCTGCTGGTGGAGGGCGAGTCCATGTCGCGAGGTAGCGACGAGGCTGGTTGGAACGACGACATGGGACGTCGGGGTTGGAGGGGGCTGTTGCGGCCGCTGTCGCTGGTGGAGTCGACTGGTGTTGCCATTGATTGAAGGTAGACTGCGAACTCAAAGGGAGCTCGAAGAAAAGGCGAGCTCGATAAGACGCCTGTCGCTGGGTATCGAGACGTATTGGATGCGATACGATGCTGAGAAATCCAAGCTGAAGACGAAGACGCGGACAGACGAGAACACAAGAGAGACGAGAAAGTGTGTGGGGCATATGTTGGTTTGCGAAGGGGTATATTGTTTGCTGGCTACAAGACGGCGACGAACGAGACGGGTGCAAAAGCAAGAACGAGAATCGTATACTGTCAGCAACCACTTCCCCATCACTACTACAACACCACAGCGTACGATCCTCGGCCAGCATGCACATCAAGTTCCGAACCAAAAAAAAAAATCAGAATTGCAGAAGAAGAAGAATTAACTCGGCATCGGGACAAAGTCCCTGAGACTGTTGAGCTTGTGAATGTGAAATTTTTATTCATCACCTTGTTGGAAGCCGGTTTAAGAAGATGTGCACGCTACCTCGTTGTCGGTCGGAAAAGAAACTTACGATTTGGGCAGTAGCGCGACAAGAAGTGAGAACGGTTCTGGGTTGGTCTCACACTTGCGCGCGGGTGGTGAGGACTGTTGCAGTCGCCCGTGAGTGGGTGGGATGGGATGGCATCTGGAGAAGGAGATGGTGGACGATGACGACGAGGGTTGACGTTGATCGCGCCTGTCAAACAACGAGGAACGGGAAAAAGTGACTGAGCCAAGAAAAAGTGTCGATCGGCGATGTGCTTGAGCCATGCCATCTCCAAAGTGGAGGCAATTTTCGAAAGCAGAGTGTGAGATCGTCACGCCATTTTCGCTGAAAGCAGAAAAATGTCCTCGGCCGAGGTATACGCATCACGTGTCGCTGCTCACTTCGCCGGATGAAAATGAGAAAAATTGTGAGAGAGAAGGCACGCGAGGTGTCTCTTGTGCCTTGAATTTCGAGATTTGGCAATATCGCGCTGTGCTGCCTTGCTCATGCAGCAGCCTGGACTTCGGTCCAAAAGTGGTTCAAGACAAGCAGAACGGGCCCAGGGCAGCTGAGAAGGTCGAAATTCGAGACTTGTCCGTCAGTCAGTCAAGTCCGCATTCTAGCCACTGCCCAGCCAGTCAGCCAGTCCAGCCAGTCGAGTGAGCGCGGCTGCCCAACACGGTGCTCGTCGTCAACCCTTCTCGAACCCTTCTCCTCACCATCAAGTCACCCCCCCTTCATCACCAACTTTTTGATCAGCAACAATGGGTCGTGTCATTCGAGCTCAGCGTAAGAGCGGTGGTATCTTCACCGCTCACACCAAGCACAACAAGGCCCCCGCCAAGCTCCGCGTTTACGACTACGCCGAGCGCAACGGTTACATTCGTGGTGTTGTCAAGGAGATCATCCACGACGCTGGTCGGTAAGTATTGCAGCCGAGTAAAACGATCAGTGCAACAGCATCAGCAGCCATCAGCAAAGCATAGCAAAGCAGTATCGACCATCCGGCATGCAGAAATCGACCTATACCAGCCCACTTTTCAGCACGAGTAAAGACATTGACAGCACAGACAAAGGCACATACCACAACGCAGTTCAAGATGGATGGCAGAGCCGCAGGCAAGAGGGAAGGCAGTCGCAGACCAAATGACCAAGTTTGCAGCAAGGCAAATTGTCCGCATAGTCGAGCATGTTGAACCGACACAGTAGCAGGATCAGAGCAGGCAGGTCATGTCGTGGCGAGCACAGCTATTGCAGGGGGCTGTAGTTCAGTCTGATAAAATGGATGGTGCGCCGTCGGTGATTGCTTCGGAACGACTCGCAGACACTCGGAAGCATTCTACTGCTCATACTTCGACAAAGCTTCAACATCGACGCAGAATGCATAGAGATTTCAGATCAGCCGCTACCTTCAGTTCTCGACGCTTGGCTGGTGGATTCAGCGAGACTGCGCATCGTTCGTATGGAATCAGCATCCTGGACAACCATACGACAGTGACGACTTTCAACCGCATGACGCAGATCAGTACACTGCAACTTGGCGCTGCATTGCCCTTTCGCTCCAGAAGTCATCCACGACGAATGCCTCGACACATTGCATTCACACCTTCGACTGCTTTTGCAACTGCTCAACCGTGCATCCTACAACGCTTCTGATGCTGTGATGCTGCATTCGATGCTCGACCAAAACAAAAATCTCGCGTTCCAACAGCATTCCTGATACTGACTATCATTGTCCCGTCTCATCATCTTGATTCACAGTGGTGCTCCCCTCGCCAAGGTCGCTTTCCGTGACCCTTACAAGTACCGCACCCGTGTCGAGACCTTCGTCGCTACCGAGGGTCTCTCCACCGGCCAGTTCGTCTACTGCGGTAAGAAGGCCGCCCTCAACGTCGCCAACGTCCTCCCCCTCTCTTCGCTCCCCGAAGGTACCATTGTCTGCAACGTCGAGGAGAAGTCCGGTGACCGTGGTTCCCTCGCCCGTACCTCGGGTAACTACGCCACCATCATTGGCCACGACTCCAACGGCAAGACCTCGCGTATCCGCTTGCCCTCCGGTGCCAAGAAGACCGTCCCCTCGACCTCGCGTGCCACCATCGGTATCGTTGCCGGCGGTGGACGTATCGACAAGCCCTTGCTCAAGGCCGGTCGTGCTCACCACAAGTTCAAGGTCAAGAGGAACTCGTGGCCCCGCACTCGTGGTGTGGCTATGAACCCCGTCGACCACCCTCACGGTGGTGGTAACCACCAGCACATCGGCAAGCCCTCCACCCGTTCGCGCTTCGCTCCCGCCGGTCAGAAGGTCGGTCTCATCGCCGCTCGTCGTACCGGTCTTATCCGCGGTACCATCAAGACCAAGGACGCTTAAATGGTTTGAAGAGTTTTCCTACGCTTTCTTCATTCTGTTTCTCGGCTCTTTGTCTTCCTTGTTCTCCATTGGTTATCGTTTTTCTTCTTTTTCGCCCTTGCAGAAGCACAGGAGGGGCTGTATGGAAACGGCGCAGTCTTCCTTTCTTGCCTTTTTGTTCAAATACATGTATTCTTGGTAATCTTGCACAAGATGTCCACACACACACACACACACATATCTCGCCGTTACCAATCATTGTCCGGGAGTGGTGACACTCTTTTTGACTATTGCACTACTACACGCACAACCCAAAAAAGTTTAAAAGAGATTAAAATTCAGTCTTTTGTTTCCCTTTCGCAAGTGTTTTGGCTGTTTCAAGGATGTGTGATTGCGAGTTGGCTAGGGTTGGTTGAAGTGTGTGCGATTTGAACAGGCTTGCTTTCTACGCAGAGACGAGCGGGGCTTGAGTGGGTGTTGGAACGAGCCTTATCTTGGATCATCGAAAGACCTTCGAAAATTGCACACTGTCTTGACTGTCTTGTTCCTCTTGAGCATCGCCGAAGACTGACTGGCGCAACCGCTGCAGCTTTTGTTTTAGACGTCCTCTTTCGGCCTCTCTCGCAGCTTCTTCCTGGACTCTGAGCAATCTTGCCCGACGTGTTTCTTGTTGAGCTCGCCATTTAGCTCTCGCTTCGCGTTGTGAAGCTTCCAATTTCGCAATGGAAGCTTCCAATTTGGCGATGCTCGCAGCTCGCTCCCTTCTCAATTGTGGTATCAAGACGCGGTGTTGGAAAACGCGGTCGGATTCCTTTGCTGTTATACCTAGGCGATGTTTGGCAGGTTCGTGTGTAACCACTCCACGGATGGGAGAGTTGACAATGTGCCAATCTTGGTTGTAGTCGTTGGGAAGGATGGGTTCAACGTGCTCTTTGTGGTCGTTGACTCGAAAGCTTAGCCAGGAGCCGGAGTGAGACCAGTTGGGGGGTTCCCTGGACGAGGACGAGGAAGGAGACGGGCGAGGGGAAGATCTGGCCGACTCCAAGAGCGTCGACGAGTCGGCGAGGGTTTGTTCGAGGAGTTCGGCTTCGCCTGTCAATGGGAGGGCGAGGAGGTGAGGAGGTGCGGCGAGGAGGATGGTGAGGATAATTGGGCTGAACGTAGGGTTGAGGAAGCGCATGTCGTGTGTTTTGTAATCTGCAAAAAGATGAGGTTGCGAAGATGATCTGGTGTGCTTCGAGAATTGATGGTTTCAATGAGAGCGGTGAGAGATGGGTTCAGTGAAAGCGCTCTGATCGGCAAGCAGCGTTGAGTGTTCAACTCTCTCCGACAAGTAGCTGGCGGATGAATGGACTATGATCCAGGCCGGGACCTGAAAGAAAAAGTACAAGCTTCTTTGTGCTCGCCTTTTAAGCTTCCGGTTACAACCAAAATTCGAGCGAACCTGGGGATCTCGAGAGACAGAGGAAGATTGGTGATGCAACCTGACCCACTTTTTGCCTCCCTTCATACTCGAGCTCACACTCCACCAAGCGTTGACAGACTTTATCGCTTTGCGGGTCAATAACGCACAGAAATGAGCTTCGGCTCGGCACCTTGGTGACTTGCCCACCGTCGAAGGGGTGAGAAAGTCGGCGCTTAGCGCACAGCGTATGTTGCGCTCTTTTCCGGCGAAATGTCCGGGAATTCACTTCCGTCGCTTCGTCTCTTGTGGCGACCAGACACACCAGAGCGGGTGCATGGGAATTTCCGTTGACGTTGCTAGAGAAGAAGTGTACAGTAGGTGGGAAAGAGTGGTACCGGCCTTTTCATTTGCACGCGCTTCAAGCGCGCTAGCGGAAGGCAAAGTGACAGCCGGGCTTCGACTTGTGGAATCACACCGGACCAAGACGGAACTGGCTCTCAGACAGGGATGCACGGCGAACTTCATCTGACAAAACAAGACAGTCGGTGACCGAACAGGAAAGCTCAGATGATGGGGGCATACGATGCATGTTGACGTCTGAAAATTTGAGCATTGCAGGGATTGTAGTCGTTTGACCGGCGAAGAACGATACAATGTGATGGATGGAGGGTCTAAGAGGGAGAGTGGACGGATATGAAAGATAATATGAAGCTTCTCTTCACCACCGGTGAAGTGTACTCGAGAAAAGGCAGAAGGTGCACTCTTTGGACGGTGGGTCGAGTGTCGATTACGCAGTTCAGTTCACCGCTTTAGAGAGGAGTCGTCACGGCTGCTTTCTAACGATGGTTGCCGGGGCTGTTAGGCCTTTCATGACTGCTGCCCTCGCCGTGGTCCACGTCCATATAATGGCCACGTGCGGCTGCTTCACGTGCCTCTTCTTCCGTCCATCTGGCCTGCTTCGCCTGTACGGCTTGGATCCAGCTGGCCACGTTCCGGGCAGTCGCAGCTCTCTCCTTTTCCGTTTGAAGCCTGCGAGCCTCGGATTCAGGCCTGGTATAAGGCGAGTTAGAGTTCTGTATCCTCCCAAGCTTCCTCAATTTGCGAGTAGAGGGATCCGGCCCAATTTTCTCGCTGATCGAAGGTTGAGGAGCATCAGGAACTTTGAGAGGACCGTGGGTTTCGAGAGAGAGACCAGAAAGACGAGGAGGTTCCGGCCCAGTTCTCTGGCTGATCAAAGGTCGAGGAGGGGTTTCGAGAGAGAGACCAGAAAGCTTTTGGTCGAGCCCTCGTGCTGCTCCTTCGATGATCGAAGGTCGAGGAAGGGTTTCGAAAGAGAGACCAGAAAGCCTTTCGCCGAGCCCTCGTGCTGCTCCTTCGACAATCTCCTCTCCTATGCCGTTAAACATGGGTGCAGCAAAGACCGTCATGGCCAGTACGACCAGGGCGAGAGTGAGAGAGAATCGCATTGCGGAAAAGTCTTGCGCCGGAGTATACTCGATCTAGACTGAGTAGAAAGATAACAATAGAGCAGTGTGAAAGAAGAGGCTGTATATATACCTTTTGCACCCCAATCATCCACCGGTAACCCTGCAAAGCAGAAATTTTGCACACCTCTGGCATAAAGTGGGTACAAGAGGGAACCCTTCGTGCGTGGGCTGCATGCAACCAGCCGTGCACTTCCCCAATTCTCCTGAACGAGATGAAATTCCCGCAGACGGAGTTAATAAGGACCTCCTAGCAACAGGGTGACCACTTTTCTTGGCGCATAACTACCGGGAATGTCGGATTAAGGCACACCAAACATCACCCACTGTGTGTATCGCGAGTTGTGAGGTTTACCCACCGTTGTTCGCCTATAGCTTCATCATGGTCAACGGTGCCTTTGACCTGGTGAGGCGACAAGGTACCACCGAACTTGGCGAGTGTGGGAAAAACGTGTTGCACATCACACCCAAACCTCGCATTGGTGGCACGGTGGCTGCGGCATGCGAGGACCGCACGACCCACACGCTTGCTGTACGCCTGCAGGTTTCACCATGAGCGACTCAGCACATCACTCCGTCTAGGACATCGTTGAAGTTTCGGACATGGAATTGATAATCGTCGTTACATACGAATTGTGAAAAAGGTGAAATCTGAAAAAGACAAGGACGGAGGTGAAATATAAGAGAGGATGGAGAAGACGAGATGAAGCGGTAGCAGTAAGTATCGCGTTTTCGCCACAGGTAGGGCTGGTCTTAATAAGTGAGAAAAAGGTCTACGCTTTTGGTGGTGGTGATGGTGGGCCGGCGATCCATTACGCAGTCCAACGTACGACAAGCCAGGCCGAGTCACGATCTCGACTTCAAGGGTGGTTGCCAGGGTGGTTGCCAGAGTAGTACGGCCATCCACTACCCTGACCCTGACCCTGGTCGACGTCCATCATGTCCACGTCCTGGATCGAGCCACTACGTTCCCCTGCTTTCTTCTCCTCCTCCTGCATCTGCTTTACCTTTTGGAGGGTTTTTCTCCAGGTGACCTTCTTTGCGATATCCCTTTGAAGAGTCGGCCATTTGCTGGAATGAGTTGACGGTGCAACCGCTCTAGTCCTCTCGTTCAGCGAAGGTTGAACGAGTCGAGGGGCAGTGGGAATCTCGACCAATCCTTCCTTAGTCATTAAAAATCTTTCGTCCTCTAAGCCGCCTCGCGGAGGGACGATAGGAGATGGACGATTGCCCGCCATAGTTGCACGCAGAGGTTGAGCGACTTCAGCAATTTCTTCTGCTGCTTCGTAGATACCCTTCCCAGCCTCCCCTGGATTAATCATGGGTGCAGCAAAGACTGTGGTGGCCAGAACGACCAAGGCGAGAGGGAGAGAGAATCGCATTGTGTTAAAGTCTTGCACCGATCGCTTCTTCTGTAGACTTGAGTGTGAGGTCAAAGTGTTGTCTGAGAGAAAGAGTCGAGCAGAGTCCGGGAAGTGGTCTATTTATGCCTTTTGCGCTCCGCGCATGGACCTCAGGCGGAAGTATCACTCTCGGTGAAGAGTGGGTCGCGTAGAGCTAAGGAGAAAGTACCGCATCTCGGCGAAAGGTCGGTCGTTTAGACCTCAGATGAAAGCGTCACGAGAAGGGTGAGAGAAGCCTTTGCTCACGAGCAACATCCCATCAACCGTGCACCGCCTACTCTCTCTTGCATGAGATGAGAGTCCCGCAGACAAAAAGGTGCAGGAAGCTTTTGCTCCACAACGCTGCTTTGACCTCCTAAAAAGCAACCACTGATAGGCGCATTATATCACATAGACGTGCCGAACTTCGCCCACAGGTTGTACGGCAGAACCCACCACTACACGTGACGGGCTTCACCAAGAGTAGCAGCAATCAGCGACTACCGAGCGACTGCACGCGTAGCTGCGCCTGGACACACACAGTATGAGCCTTCAAGGTACCACCACATCTCGACGCATAAGGATCATACGTACAAGAGCCTGATTCAAGCCTTGAGGTGTGGGTTGCGAGCACCGACCTGACCCACACATCTTACGCCTACAGTAATCATGTGCAGCCTTTCGAGGGTGGCATAAAAAGTTCATATGGCTTGCATCGTTGCTTTCCCCACCAACGATCCACGCAGCTGCATCTGTCGCAAGCGGGTGTCGAGAGATAGCGACGGCAGCAGTGAGCGTAGAAAAAACCATAAGATTGCAGCGAAGATGAGAGCGTACTCCTAGGACCCAAGGCTCCCGGACCCGCCGTGAGGGGGTTCGGTCGAGCGCAGAGGGACAGAACATACAAAGAAGGGAGGGAACAAGGGTGGGGAAAAACAATGAGCGAGCTTGGGGGAAAGCGCAGCAAAAGAGAGCGCAGTGAGGAGAGATGAAGGAAGGAGGAGCAAGTGAAGTTTTGCTGCTACCCCTACTCGCTCAACAGACGCTGTCTCGCAGCTCATTCGCGCGAGACAGACCAACTCTGATCCACGAGATGAACGGCGGGTCGGGTGGGAGTATGCTGGTGGAAGTAACGGAATTAGTGGTCTGAGAGATGTCAGCGGTCGCTGAAAGACCCCGTTATCCGATCTTAAAGTGCCCCACCGAATGGACAGTTTCGAGCAATGCTGTTGAAGGAGATGGCTTTCGTGCGAAAGGCTGGACAATTTGACAGCCACAGCATAGTGGTCGAGCTTCGTTCGGCTTCCAAACAAGATGGCACTTTCCTCAACGTTCAAGCACGGCATTTGAAAGCGGAAATGTGAGGAAGGGAAAATGAATTGCGTGAAGGAGCATGAACAACATGAAAGCATGTGGTGAGAGAGACTGAAAGAATTTAGAGAGGACCGCCGTAGTAGATTTGACGGGGAAGAAAGCGATTTGGGAAGAATCAGAGACGCGAGCGAGGAGGAAAGAGAGCAGAGGGAACGAACGAAGATCGAAAGCGAGAGTCCCTTACGAGTAGCTCGCGATTGACTTGAACGACGATTGCCAGAATTATCAGTCTCGGCGACTGGAGTGCTTTGAACCTCAGTTTCCCCAACGGGGAGCAGGGGGAGGGTCATAGTGAGGCGGAACAGTATAATGACGGGGTGGGTTAGACTCCCAAATGGGAGCGCCCGCCCCCTGTTGTTGGACAGGTTCACCGTGAGCGCCGTGCATGTAATCTGTCCGTTTCCAAAAAATGAGACATTTGGTAGAGTACGATTCAGTCAATTGATCTTCTATATGGGAAAATGCCATTGAAAGCAGCGGAGGCATGCCACCATTTACTCACGATAGTTGTTTCTGATCTCGTCGACCGTCCTCTGATTAGGGTGAGCGTGTCCATCTTGGATCCAATAGTCGAAATAGTTGTGAGTCGAACCCGTTACAGGCTGGACAGGAGTGGTGGATTCATAACCTGAGTGTCTAGGACCTTGCCAACTCCAATGCGGCGGAACTTCAGGCGCGTCAATGTACCTGTAGCCGAGCACGTCATGTCCGTCTTGAGAATAGACGCCGTGACTGCCACCTGATTCGGAGTGATCAGGACTAGTAGGAGCAGTCGTGTAAGGACTAGTCTGCTCTTCATTCGTCAAATAGCGTTCGCGGCTTCCATAGTTGCTGGCTTCGGAGGCCGCCCTGCCGGAGCCTGAAGCTTCTCGACCCAAGGATTCACCCAATTTGACAATAGCCTCTCGAAGTCCAGGCTTGGGCAAGGGAGCTGCCATGGTGATGGACGAAGCGCAGAGCGCCAGCGCTACGAAGTAAGTGGTGAGCTTCATGCTTGCCTAAAAGGTCTTGTGGTAGGGAGGAGGACTTGGGAAGATCATGAATGATCATTGTCTCACGTCCACAAACGGCTTCATTATATACCTTCTCTACCTGTTCGAAAGCTCGGTCAACAGAGCTGCGTGTCCTCTTCACGAACAAGAGCATTCGCCCACGAGCCCGCTGGGTTTGTTTGACAGCAGCATGGTCATTTCGTTCACACTTGTCACATTTCATTTCAATTCACCTTGCATCAATCACGGCGGGCCCGCTCTGCATGAACGGGATAACAAGACAACGTCCGCCTTCGTCACATTTCACTTCGATTCTCTGTCGTCAATCACGGTGGAGCGCATACGAAACAATGTCTGTGGGTGCTCTGCGTGTTTGTGCAACTGCTACAACACAAAGTCGGAGCGATCAGAGAGTTTTCCTCTGGTTCATCCATGAAATCGGTTGGCGGGTTGGCGGCGAGTGGGAGAGGTGGTGACAGCGAGAACAATTGCAACGGCTTTCCGTGGGAAAAGCTGAACCGATCGAGCGCAACAGCAGAGCCCCATCTCGCACGTTTCAGACCAACAACAAGAACCTCGTCAGCACTCGAAGCCGCAGCACTTGAAGGCAGAATCGGATCTCGCGCGAAAGGGCGAGAGCGCTTGGGCGAGCATCTGCTACTTTTGAGTGTCTCTTCCGTCATCCGTCTCCAGCGCGCAAATCTTTCTTCCTCGTTTCGCTCGTTCAACCACCTCCACGGCGGATAGGTAGCCTTATCGAGCTTGCAGGCTTCACCACAGGTCTCAGTCGCAATCTATTCGTTCAAACGTTCAGCGAGTGACGCTTAGCCGGAATGTGAGGGAAGAAAAGAGAAATTGCATGAAAGGACATAAGAGCGACTTCTAAAGCAGAATTGCGGGTGAAAAGTGAAAGAGGAGATAGCAAATGCGTGAGGGGAAAAGAAAAGAGGGGATCAAGAAGATAGGACGAGGGAATCAAAGAAAGAGGTAGCGGAAGGAGCATAGAGAAGGGAAAGAGAGCATAGAAACAAAAACGCCCTTTTGAGAAGCTTTGGACACGATCGCCAACAGAGGGAATGATGTCGGCATTTAAGAAGAGGGCCACGGGTCACGGCTGTAAGCATAAGGCGGGTAAACCTGTTCACCCGGCATTTGCGGTTGCGGTCGCGAGACGATCACACCAGGCGGTCCTTTTGTGTAGTCTGTGCAGAGTTTCAATAGGGAGAAGGCAATGAGAACGGAGTCAGTAAGTCTTCCTCGATACGACCCGGTGAGCGAACTTCTGCTGACTGTCACTTACAATCGTTGTTCGGAGCGTTCGCAAAAGTGTCATGGTAGACGTTAGGATCTTTCTGAGGAAGATATCCAGCCATACTGGGATGGTAAGACCGAGGATCGACGTTGATATAAGCCGGGGCCGCAGAATGGAATACCTGTGGTTCGACACCGCTGTGACTAGGAGCAGTGGGCGGCTGATGGTGGGTAGAGTGCTGGTAGTATCCAGGCTGCTGGTAGTGAGGCTGCTGATTGTATTCAATTTGCGGGTAGTGAGGCTGCGGGTAGTGTTCAGCGCCGGACGGAGGATACGTGAAACCAGGGGGACCTTCGTGAATCATACCAACGTGCTTCCCTTCATCATAGGCCTCACGAGACGCACTCTGAGCCGCCCTACCAAAGCCTGAACTGCTATGTGCGAGGGAGGCAGCAGCTTGCCCAGCAAGTTCGGCGATACCTCCTTCACCTCCTCCAGGCTTAGGTAAGGGAGCTGCCATGGTGACGGACGAAGCGCAGAGCGCCAGGGCTACAAAGTAAGTGGTGAGCTTCATGCTTGTCGGACGCTCTTGCTACTCTGGAGTCAAAGACGAGCAGGTTGGGATGTTGGGCGGGCGGATAACGTCTGAAGTCAACAATCGACCTTGTTATATATCTGTTCAAAGCAGGCAGCCTCCCGATACTAATCTCTGTTTCAATCGCACGAGTCGTGAGGCTCCTTCACAGCAACAGCGCTCAAGCATGATCTGAGGAGCCCACTTTGGTTGGCTGACAGCGGCACTGCAACTTCGCTCGTCACATTTCGTTTCAGTCACGGTGGGATGCAAGAAACAAGATAGTATTTGGGGCTGCGATCGGAGGGTTTTCATCCATTCATCCAGGAGATCAGTTGGCGGTTTGATATCGTGTGGGAGAAAAGTAACGACAATGTCCGTCCGTGCGCTCAGCATCAGAGATGGTGGTCAGATTGAAGCCTTCCTTCATTTACGACCTCCGCCACAGCCCACGTGTAACCACCCAATCCACGGCAACAGGCGGGCATAAAGTCGGAACCCACGATAACCCACTTTCCCGACCCGCTCACGACTTGGTGCCACCATGCACATGTGTGTTGACGCATTGATACTGCCGTACAAATGAGATAGGGTTCAATGATTTTTTCGTTGTTGTGATGAATGCATTTTTTTGTTGCTCAATGCAGGTTCGTAGTTCGCGACAACCGACATTTGTTGAATAAGTTCATTGTTTGTTGAAAGCAAACAATGAGTACAACAGTGGTCCCACCTTGCTGCGGTAATTGTTGTTGTCATAAAACCACCATTATGCCAGTAGCCCGCCAACCTAATTTATCGGTGAGAGTAGAAAAAACTCTCCGATCGCACCGACAAGGCGATGTTGTGGAGAAAATGCAGAGGGACCACTTCTTGCATCCCACCGTGATACCTTATGGGTCGGGAAGTCGAGATGAAGTGGGACGAGGGCAAACGGAATAGTAGCACAATGCTGCTGTCGACACAAGTCAAGCGGACTCCTGCAGTCATTTGATGCTTTAAGTTGCCTTGTGACGCTCTCAAAAAAAAAGTCACGCAGCCCGTGTCATCCGCAGGTCTTCAAGTGGGCTTTGCAACAAGTCTCCAAGCTATATAACAAGGACGTTTATCGACGTTAGTCGGTGAAGTCTCCCCCATCTTCCCCAGCTCCTCATCCTCATTTCGCTTCCTCTTTGGCAGCAAAAAACCTGCAAGCATGAAGCTCACCACTTACTTTGTAGCGCTGGCGCTCTGCGCTTCAGCCGTGACCATGGCAGCTCCCATGGTCCCTCCCGAGGAGGTGGCCGGTGCTGCTACTAAAGCTAGTGGTTGGGTATCAACTTTAAAGAAGAGCTTCAAAGGGCTTACCAGGTCGAAATCTAGCAAGGAGGCCTCCCAGTCCGGCGACATAGAATCCAGCTTTGGAAGCGCCAGCCTCCATCCCGACGAGATCCGACACGATCGAGATCCCATTCCTCCGTACTCAAGGAGCCCCGAACGCCCTGCTCCGCATGAAGCTAGCGAAAGAGAAGCTAACGACCCGGGTAGCCCTGGGCGATATCGAGAGGCGCCTCGTGAACAGCCGGCGCCGCCTCGTTATGTTCCTCAGAGTGCATCTCGTGAGGCCTATGATGAAGGCAAGCACGTTGGTGTGATTCACGAAGGTCCCCCTGGTTTCACGTATCCTCCGTCCGGCGCTGAACACTACCAGCAGCCTAGCACTTATGGAGGATACAATCCGCATGCCGCTTATGGAGGATACAATCCGCATGCCGCTTATGGAGGATACAATTCACCTGCCACTTATGGAGGATACAATTCGCCTGCCACTTATGGAGGACACGGTCCGCTCCAAGACGGCTTCCTTAGACACCCCAGCACTTATCAAGGATACGGACATGGATACATGGCCCCAGGCACTGTGCCGGACCCCAACCACGCCTCGATCGGGATCACTGAGCATGAAGATCGAACCTCCGTAGATTACTACTTTCCGAAACCGCACGGCCTATATGGCCACCACTATTCCACAGAACCTGGCATCCACCTGGAATCAAACCTCAACCATGGAGGTAAGTCTCGGCCTGTAAAGTTTCACTGCCTTTCGATGGAATTCAGTTGTATCGAGAAAAGTTGACTGACCCGTTTCATATTGATCTGCCTCCTCCCTTTTTGAAAACCGATTTAGGCCCAAGATATGCGCCGCACGGCGAGCATGTTCCCGTACCTCCACCGGAAATGCAGGGTGATAACCATTATTGGCCTTATGCTTATGCCCCTGAAAATTGGAATCACTTCTAGGCCGATATCATTTCTCTGTTGGCGATTGTGCCCAGAGCTTCTCAAAAGGCGTTCTTGTTTCCGCGTTCTCTTCTCCATGCTCCTTCCGCACCATTTTTCCCTTTCTCTGTTCAGTCTACGTCTGCGTCTGCGTCTCGTTTCCTCTTTCCTCCTCCTCTCACGATTCTGCTCGCCTCAATCCCTTACGCATGTCTTATCCCTTCTTTCCCCCCTTATCCACTTAAGAGATCGTCCTCATGTTCTTTCATGCAATTTCACCTTTTCTCCCTCACATTCCGTCGAGTGCTGCGCTTTGAGTTGTTGATGAGAAAAGTCTTAATTGATCCGATTTGTACAAGGTGAGGTTGTGGCTATTGCGCTCAAATGATTCAGCTCTTCGCATGTAAACCCGCTACAAAGTGTTCCCGACTCCTTTTCACTCTTCTACCTTTTGGCAGAGAGAGCATTCTCTATATCACAACAAACGATCGATTTCTCGGCGGTCATTTGTCACACTCCTTCTCCGGCACAATGCTCATTCTCTCAGTGTCATTCTTCCAGCAGGAAACATGCGTTGCCCGACGAGCTTGTCGCAGTACCATGGTGCCCAAAGAAGTTGAAAGAGGTTCAACGAGAGCTGCCAAAAAAAGTGCAAAAAGAAATTCTCCCAACGTGGGGCTCGAACCCACGACATTCAGATAAACTCCGAGACAAACTCGGAAACCCTTGACTAAGAGTCTGACGCTCTACCGACTGAGCTAGCCGGGATGGACTTTGTTAGCAACATCTTCAACCATTGTATAGATATACTGTCAGATCTTGTTGAGCATTTTTGTTGCGAACGAGTCGACGAAGCTCTTCAAAACGCAACTGTCACAAAGGTGCCAACGTTAGTTCGGTCAGGTTTAGGTCTGGGTGCGGTCTGATTCCAAAACAGGCGCATGATATATACAAGGGTGGCACACAAGAAGATTCGCATCCGTGATATGCGAAATTTTTGGTGCTTTTGCCAAGAGAGATTGGTGCGAGCCAAATTCTGTCTCTTTACGGAATGTCGAGCTCACCCTTGAGCTTCTTGATGAGCTTCTTCTCATCGGTCGAGATACCATCCCAGAAGTGCGCCTTAAGTGCATCGATCGACGCACGGCTGATGTGCGAGATGATGACGTCGTTCTCCTCAAAGTGACGCCCAAACATCTTGGCCGACTCGTGGACTGCATGCTCGATCTTGACCGCAACACCACCACCGACGTCCTTCTTGAGCACAACATCACGCTCCTTATGGTTGATCTCGAGCGACGTCACCTTACCCAGGTGTACCACGGTCTTCTTTCGTGTTGTCGGGTCGGTCTTGACAACGGCAAGCGGTGTTCCTACACGCAGCGAGCCGTCAAGAATGTCACAACCCAGAATGATGGGGTCACGCTTGGCGAAGCATGCAATGGTCTTGAGTCGGCATGGCCACACGGCAGTACCCGAGGCCTCCTTCTTCTTGCCGTCCATCACCTCCTTGTGATACTTGGTGAAGTCGTTCTCGAGATGGTAAATGATCTTGGCAGTGAAGATCTTGATGCCGAGCTCCTCGGCGAGCTTCTCGGCTTCTTTGTCGACAGGCACATCGAACGCCAAGATGACGGCCAACTCCTTGGCCTTTTCAAGCATGGTCGAACATCGCACCACATCCTTCTTGAAGACGGGACCAATGTTGATACCGTTGACAGGAATCTTGCTGACGCGCAGGAACTCGAGCAACGCCTCGAGCGAACCAAGGGTGGACGCTTGCACGCAGACACCGCGGCCAGAAGTGTCGATCGAGTTCATGAGAGAACTGAGATCACTCATGACTTCGTCCTTGAGATCCTCTTCGTCATCATCAGGGCCGACTACCAGCAACCTGGAACCGGCAATGGCCTTTTCGAGATCGGGAGCAGCAATCTTGACACCGAGCGCGGCCTTGACCATCTTGTGGTGTACGTACGCACCCTTGACACGCATCTCCTTGAGCGGCTGTGGTGTGAGCAGCGCTCGTACTTGTGTGACGATGGGACCATTGAGACCACAGACGACGATGCGATCGCCCTCGTGCATGACACCGTTGGAGAGCACAACGTCGATGGTGGTACCGAGACCCTCGATGACCTTGACCTCGAGGACGGTGCACTCGAGCTCGGAGAGGTACATGAGCTTCTCGCTCATACGCGTCTGGGTGAGCTCGATGATGAGACGCAGCATGTCCGGAATACCTTCACCGGTGTGAGCCGAGGTGGGAACCAAGCTGACGTTTCGACCCATGTTCTTGTTGTCGTAGTAAGGCACGGCGTTGAGACCCTGCTCGGCAAACTGGACGATGACCTGGTTGGTTCGCTCCTCGAACTCGTTGCGGGTGGCACGCTGCTGCTTGGCCAAGCTGTCACGGAAGGCGTTGTTGGGGACAGCCTCCCAGCCATAGAGACGGTCGATCTTGTTGAGGGCGACGATGAAGGGAGTCTTCTTGTCCCTAAGCAGACGGATAGACTCGATGGTCTGAGGTTCGAGACCGTGCATGATGTCGACGACGAGAATGGCGATGTTGCACAGCGACGAACCACGGGTTCGCAAGTTGGTGAACGACTCGTGTCCTGGAGTGTCGATGACAAGGAGACCGGGCACTTTGTACTCGAACGGCGACTCCTTGTCGAGCACGGCTGTCTTGGACTGGAGAACCTCGGTTGGAAAATAAGTTGCGCCGATCTGTTGCGTGATACCACCGGCTTCGCCCTCCTGAACGTTGGTCTGACGAATCTTGTCGAGCAGCTTGGTCTTACCCGTGTCGACGTGTCCAAGAATACAGCAAATGGGCGAACGGAGGTCGTCACGGCTTCGTGCGGCCATGACTTGCTCGGTGCGCTCCTTTCTGCGCTCGGCAGCTGCGGCTTTCTTCTCGGCAGCTTGACGCTGAGCCGAAGTGAGGCCATCATCGTCGTCTGAATCGGATTCCGAGTCGTCGTCGTCGTCATCATCTTCATCGTCATCGTCATCTTCCTCTTCCTGCGCGGCCTTCTTGACTTTGCTTGCATCCTTGCCGTTGGTCTTGGCGGCTTCTGGCTTGGGAGTGTCTTTCGAGGCAGGAGCAGCGGGCTTGTCGTCGTCCGACTCTGCATCCCAACTGTCCTTGACATCTTCGTCTTCGGATTCAGCATCCCAGCTGTCCTTGACGTCCTCCTCTTCTTCCTCGGCAGCAGCGGCAGGCTCGTCGGCCTTGGCAGCCTCTGCGTCCTGGTGAGCAGTCTCTGCCTCCTTGTCGGCAGCGGCAGGCTCGGCTTGCTCCTTATCCTCCTTCTTGTCATCGGCAGCCAGAGGTTCGGGGATGGTGAGACCACCGTCACGCTTCTGAGGACCCTTCTTCTTTCGGTTGTCGACGACAGCACGCTTCTTTGCGCCAGGCTTGGCACCTGCTTCGCGGTTTTCGAGACCCTCGACCTTGATATGGCCGGCTTGAATCATAGCCTGCATCCTGGCCTCGGCGGCGGCTTTCTCAGCCTTCTGCTTGGGGGTCAAGAACTTGCCCTCCTTCTTGAGCTGCTCCTTCTTTGCCTTTTCTTTCTCCTTCTTTGCTTTCTTGGCTGCTTCCTTGCGCTCCTCTTCCTCCTTCTCTAGACGTTCGCGCTCCTCCTCTGCACGGATGGCTTCGAGTCTAGCCTGTTCTGCCTCCTCTTCGGCCTTCTTCTGAGCGGCAATGCGGGCTTGGAGAGCGGCGAGCTTTGGGTTGACCTTCTTGGGAGCAGCGGAAGGTGCTGGGGTAGCTGCAGGAGCAGGCTCAGCAGCCTTGCCGCCCTTGTTCTTCTTGTTGTCGCTGGCAGCGTCGGCAGCAGCGTCATCATCGTCAGCATCGGCGTGTGGTGTGTCCTGCTTGGCTGGCTGAGCAGCCTTCTTGGCAGCAGCCTGCGCCTTCTTCTTGGCCTTCTCCTTTTCCTTTTTGAGCTTCTCCTTCTCCTTCTTGGTGAGGATACGAGGAGCACCGTCGTCTTCGGCATCTTCGTCAGCGGCGTCGTCGGCTTGTTGAGTCTGTTTTTGTGCGCCGCCCTTCTTCTTCTTTTGCTTATCCTCGGGGAACTCGTCGTCGAGCATGTCGTCGACAGTGCCTTGGACAGGAGCCTTGCTGGCGAGGTCTTGCTCGGCGTCGGCATCAGCATCGGCAGGAGCTGCTGCAGCATTACCGCTGACATCTTCACCGAACTCGTCAAAGTCAAAGTCGTCGTTCTTCTTCTTTTTCTTCTTGTCCTTCTTGCCTTTTTTGTTGGCGGTTTTGATGGCACCCATCAGGCCGTAGTTGTCGTCGTCGTCATCGTCGGCAGGCGCTGGTGCTGGAGCGGGCTTGGCAGCGGCCTTCTTGTTGTCCTTCTTAGCGGGTGCTGCTGGCTCTTGGTCTTGTTCGTCATCATCGTCCTGGTCATCTGCGCCGTCGTCGAGTGACATTGCTGCAAAAAGGTTCCTTGTCTTGTGAGTGGGGACCTCGTCTTCGTCATCGTGACCATTGGTGGCAGCGTTATTGTTGTCGATGGACTCGCCGGCTTCATCCCAAAAGTCATCGGCACCGCCCTTCTTGGCGCCCTTCTTCTTTCCCATTGTTCAGCGAGGGCCGGTGGACTCAGCTGTGTGTGTGTGTGTAAGAGGACCTCGTCGGATTGGATGTAGTCGGAGCTAGGGTACAGAAGCGTCTGCAGTGACAAGTGCTGAGACGCTGACTGGATTCCTTCCGTTCTTGCCGCTGATATGCGAATCTAGCGGTGAAAGCTGCGACCTGAGGGTGTAGTCGAATGATGGTAGAGTGGCACGATATGATGGAACACAGTCTGGATCAATTTGACTTTCGACATGCAACTCGCAGCAGCGAAGAAAAAGCGGTTGCAGCTCCTCTCTTTCTTTCGACTCAGAAAAAGAAAATCTCGAAAAAGAAAGCGCGACTCAGCCAACCAAGAACGATTGGAACCACTTTGCTGCTGTGCTGCTGTGTGGCTCAGCTGCAACCGAGATCGCAAAAAGGAAAATTGGAAGAAAGGGATTTTTTCTCCGCCTGCAGAGCGCGCAATGCCACTCGATTGCACAGCGTGCAGGCTCCACTTTTTTGGAATTTTTCGAAGTTTTCTCCACACTTTTTTTTGAGACTTTTTTTTTGGTTATGAATTTCGTAGTTGGAGTTGCTGCTCCTTCACAGACGTCGTTCATTCCTACCATCGATCCATTAAACGATTACAAGGACCTGTATCTCATCAAGAACGGACAATTCGACTGCCCAAGATCAGCGCCAAAGCATCTTCTTCGAGCGACATGCTTCCTGCCAAGCCCACCAGCACCACCACAATGTAAGTTGCCGATGACACGGCGAATGCCACTCGGTACTCTGCTCATGAGCAGCTCATTGACAATAGTTTGCCTTGCTTAATCGATTTCTTCCTCTTACATATAGCACTCTCGCCGGCAAGAAGAAGACGACGCCATGGGAGGAAAAGCTCGAGCAGCGAAGGAAGCAAGAGTCGATCAAGCAAAGAGAACGCGAGATGAAGGCCGAAAAGGAGTCCGAGGCTGAAAGGTAAGGATGAACACACTCGACAATGGGTCAGAGATTGCAGATAGGAACGCATGTTGGGTCCTTTCAGCTTCTAGGATTCCTCAAAGGAAGACAGACCACTAACTTCTCTACCATTGTCGCTCCCCTCTGACACCCACACGCTTGCCTGGTGTCCACCCCAACAGGAAGAAGCAAGTGACGCGCGAAAGGAAGCAAATGGCCGAGGAAAAGGCCCGACTCGAGATCATGGCACAAAAGGTAGGTAGACAGAGCAATGCTTCGAGTCCAGCCGTTCTGAAAGAGAAGCTGATCAACCTGCTGGCTCGTTTTTTATCTCTCTGTTCCGCTGCAACCATAGATGAGCGCAAAGCGACTTGCCCGTAAGAAACGTCGTCTCGGAATCACCAAGAAGGTCTCGCATGCATGATCGGCAATCAGTATTTTCGATCCGTTCTATCATCCATTGCTCTGTTCATATGTACTTGTACCCTTTATCCATCTTGCGAATTTGATTATCGATCTAGACCCAAGACATAGATCTTTCATACTGCTGTCGTGCGAAGATGTTTTCTCGCTCTGGACCGGTTCGACACTTGATGCTCCCGATACCAGCTCTTATGATGCCACGTCTCCACTCTGTATCTTCTTCTAGACCGGAGGAGACTTTGGCGAACCATGCAGACCATTCAGGGTCCTGTCGAGAGCGTAGAGGAAAGTGTCTCTCGTACGAGAAAACCCAGAATAGGGTTCAGTGGCCGCTAGATCCACAGACTGTCAGAGCGATGCGCATGACCCAGATCCACCTCATGGACCAATCGAGTACTGCTCATGGTTGTGCAGTTGAGCAGCTTTTGCCGGTCGCAATCCAGAGCTTTGAAAGCGTTCACCGTCTACAGTACCGTCTGTCTGTGATGGCAGAGAATGTAAATTGACAGGCTCAAAAAGCGTGCGCAAGCTGAGTTGCAGACTGACACGCGTGTGCCAATCGTCTGTGCGTGCGTGTGTGTGTGTGTGTGTCTGTGTGCATCAGCGCAGCAGCAGCCAAAAGCAACAGCAGCTCAGTCAAAATGTCTCTCATTTTCAATATTCTAAAAGCTCCAATAAAACCACAAAGCAGGAAACGCGGCGCAGAGACACACTTCAACTCCCTCATCACCAACACCATCACCATCATCACCATTCCCGCTTCCGCGAGCTGCCAACCAGTTCAAGCGCAGATTCGTCGCACTTTTCCGTCTCACATCGTCCACTCCATTGTGACAATCATACCAGCGACTTGGTCCCACCTTCAAGCCGCAACTTTTCATTAATGTAAGTCGGCTTCAAGTTCCGCTTTCATCCCCGCTTTCCATCTCACTGACCAAGCCGTCCTCATCTTCACTGCAACAACCACAGCATCCTAGACAGCGGTCTGCATACCCTTGATCCCACTTCATTCGACCGCGTATCATCTCTCACACCTCCAAAAGTCCCAGCGACCCCTTGATCCATTCATCATGGCTTCCTCCACCAACAACTCTCGATCTCCTGCACACCACCACAAGTCACCAGCAGCCACGTCCGACGCATCCGCTACCGCTGGTGCTCAGAACCATGCTGGCCTGCGGCCTCCTTCGGCTGGCGTGCCTCTCCGTACTCCTAGCCAGGCTTCTTCGAACCGCAGCAGAGCTTCCGCTGCGCCCGGCGTCAAACCCGTCTTTTCCAACTCGGAACCTCCTTATGTGATCGATGGTCCCGGTGGCCGAATCGCCTGTGTGGCCGACGTTCGCGGCAACCTTTCCCTCTTCAACCAGATTGCTGCAGAGACGCGCGCTCAGGCCATCATTCACACCGGCGATTTCGGCTTCTACGACAACAACAGCTTGGAACGCATCAGCGACCGCACCCTCCGCCACCTCGTTCAGTATTCCACCCTCATCGACCCCGCGCTTCGTGCAAAGCTGCTCGCGGCTGACCCGCCTCGTGGACCCGCTGCCACCGAGAAGGGTTCCTCCGCTGCAGCCATGCGTCAGCACATTGCGCAGCAGCAGCAGCACGCCTCGCTCCTTTCCGAGTTCTCCGACCTTCTCACAGGCAAGATTAAGCTGCAGGTGCCCGTCTTCACCGTCTGGGGTGCTTGTGAGGATGTTGCCATTCTCGAGCGTTTCCGCACCGGCGAGTATCAGGTCAACAACCTCCATGTGCTCGACGAGGCCACCACAAAGGCCATTGAGGTCGGCGGCATCCGTCTGCGTCTGTTTGGTCTTGGTGGCGCAGTAGTTCTTCACAAGCTTTTCGACAACGGTGACGGTGCGGCAACAATTGCAGGGGGTCAGGGTACTATGTGGACTACTGCTCTGCAGATCGGCGAGTTGGTAGACACTGCGCAAAAGACTTTTGATCCCACCGAGACCCGTTTGCTCATCACACACGCCTCGCCTGGTCGTGAAGGCATCCTTGCTCAGCTCGCCTTGGCGCTCAAGGCGGATCTTACCGTCAGCGCCGGTCTTCACTTCCGATACGGCGTCTCTTACAACGAGTTCAGCGTTCAGCACGATGCAGAAAACTACAGGAACAAGCTTCAGCACGCCAAGCACGCATTCGGCGAGATTTGGGATACGGTCAAGACACAGGTGGATGCTGTGATTGACGAGAACCAGAGGTTGCTGCTTAACAATGCGCTCGCTGTTGCCAACCGAGTCGCTCCCGCGGCAACTGCTACTGGTGCAGCCAGCGAGGAACCAGCTTGGAAGAACACTTGGAACTGGAACCTGCCCGATGCTGCCTACGGTAATCTTGTGCTCGGCATCAGGGACGGCAGGGTTAGTGCCGAGACCAAATCGCAGGGCTTCAACTTTGCTTACCGTAGAAGCGGCCAGCCTATGAGTGCTGTCACTCCTACTGCTGCGCCAGGCTCGGTTGCTCCACCTCCTGCTGCCGCGACCAATGCTCCAGCAGCAGCCACGACCACAGCTAAGGGTGCCCCTGCAGCAGTGGCACCTTCAGCCGCAGCCGCCACCAACAACCCCAAGAGCAATGACAGTTCGACTTCAGCCTCCGCTGCACCTGCCCGGGCTGTCAATCCCAAGTCGGCCGAGCCTGCGAACGGTGCTGCATCCGCTGCTGCTGCCAACGTCACCGCTGCTCCAGCTCCAGCTCCAGCTCCAGCCGGTAAGCCTGCTTCCAACAACGCATCTACCACTGCTCCTGCCGCCACTGCATCCACCACCAGACCCATCAAAGAGAAGAAAGAGCGCCCCACCCGCGATCGCGGCCACGAATCCGCCGCTTCCCGTTCTGATTTCGACGGCGGCTTCACCTCCGGCACCGATGGGCGCAAATCCCCTTCCTCTGGCCCACGCAAGCAGCGCAACCCTTTTACGCTGTACGTTTCACAACTCAAAGAGGCTTTGCCAGTCACCGAAGACGAGTTGCGCACATACTTCGGACCCGCTGCGGCTGGCATTTCGGGTATCAAGCTTGTCTTTGACAAACCGCACCGACGTGGGGCTTCGAGCGGTAAAGAGGGAGATGCAGGGGAAGTGCAGAGGAGGCAACGTCCGTTTGCGTACGTAGAGTTCAAGGATGAAGCAGCGATGCAGGAGGGGTTGAACAGGCAAGGTGAAGTGCTGAAGGGGGACATCAGGCCGGTGTTGGAGCAGGCTGATAGCAACAAGGCGTCGCAAGGTGGGGAGCAGGCTGAGGGGAAGGAGAAGGCGGAGAAGCGGGAGAGGAAGAAGACTGTAGGTGGGGAGACGGGTGATGAGGATACGGGCAAGAGTGGAGATGAGAAGCGCGGTGGTGGTAGACAGAGGAAGGAGCGAGGTGGGGTGGCTAAGGAGAAGAGCGCAGTGGCTGCGGGAGAGGCAGGTACGGCGGGTACGGAGAGCCCTAGCAACCATAACAAGAACAAAAAGAAGAGCAACAGTCGGGGAGAGAGGAAGCGGGGCGACAAGGGCGACAAGGGGGAGGCTAAGGCCGGTGGCGAAAAGAAGGAGACCCAGGCTGGTGCTTCCACTGCTGCCCCTTCTGCCGCTGCAGGTGATGCTGGTGCTGGCGCTGGAGCTTCCAACGCTGCTCCCGCCGCTGCTGCAACTGCCACACCTGCCGCCCCGGCTGCTCCCGCCGCAGACACCGCTTGATTCGCATCGCTCTCCTTAACACGAACATGTCACATCAATCAAAAGCATTTTCTCTCTCAATCTCAAAACAGTTTTTCAATCACGCTTACGTTATGCATACGCTTCTCCGTCGTTCTCACGCATCACACTCCGTGTGTCTGTCTGCGCTGCACTTGCGCATGCTCCAGCTGCCCCAGCTCCTGCAGACACAGGCTAGTTGCGCACACATCTTGCAGCTGAAAACCGACTCTCTGACACTTTTTCTGTGCACATGCTTACGAGCGTCCACACACAAGTACACCGCTCACGCACATCCATACGCAGCGCAATCGATCTTTCAAACGTTCAAACAATCACAGTCTTCAAAAACCTCTCACGCTTACTGTGCACTTGCTTCCGATGCCTCACTCACATCGGTCATCCATACGCAGCGCAATCGATCTTCATCAACCGCTTGCACGATCTTCACACTGTACACACACACACACACTTCAAATCACTCTATTCACAGACTGTGCTCGACGCTTCAACCCCGCTCACACACAACCGCACAGTGTTTGCTCTTCAGCCGCTCACACATCCTCTCTCACACAAATCAAATCCTTCGACCGTCCCCGTACAGATCCACAGACTGTGTGCGCACACTCCTTCCGGTTCAACACACACACACACACCACCCTTCGTGTGTCTGTGCGATCATTAGAATTGGCGCCTTGTCTGATCCGGATTGATGAATGGCCTGACCTACCTCGGCAGCTCAACAACACCTTTACATCCCCCTGAGAAGCGTTCGTTCTCGACTTCAAAAAACACAAATCACACACATTTTTGTGGTTGCTTCCGGACGCTTACAACTTGTGAGTTTGCTCTTCAACCGCTCACACGATGCACACACGTCGAAAAATCGTCCCTTCGGTTTCGCCGACGACCTTCAGGTCAGACCCACGGCAGGAGGGTTAAATCTCGACGCTCAACTTGCGACACATGACCCCCCGCCAAATGACGCTCAGACTCACCTGACTGCGGAGCAAAATAATCTATAGTGGAACTACAAAGTCAAAGGAGACGAACGCCAGGGCTTTGTCGACACTCAACAGACACTCACCTAGGATGCTCAACGTATGCAACTCAGGTAAACTCAGGTCTCAGCCTCACGCAGTGTGATAAGAGAAAACTTGCCCTTATGAGCAGCACCAGCAGCAGCAGGAAGAAATTCCGAGTCACTCGACAGATGCCAGCCTGACACTCAAAAGAGGTGGGCCTATTGAGCGTCAATTGACGCACGGTCTAGGAGACCAATTGGGTGAGTGGTCGTTTGGTGAGAGATGGGGGGGGGGGGGGGGTGTCAATTGACGCTCGGGCGACCCGGGTGTTGAGGGTCAATTCACATCGAAAAACGGGCTTCGTGTGCGCCCTTGACACACATAGGCGTCACTCGCGCACGTTATAGGCCAAACGCTCTCCAGCCAAACCGGGCATTGAATCACGCCAAGCGACGCTCATCTGGCCCACACCTTTGAGCGTCAGGCCGGCACCATTTTTGGGGTGACCCTCATCTTGAGCGTCAAGGTGGCATCGTTCAAGGTGACCCTCATTTTTGGGCGTGTCCGGAGAGCCATACATATTGCAAAATTTCGCTTTCGACACACAGGTGAGCTGAGCAACCTGATTTACCTGAGTTGGATTCCGTGAGCATTTTTCTTGAGTACTGAGATCGTGAGCATTACTGAATGAGTGTCTGCTGAGCATCAGCAAGCCTCGGGTTCAAACCCTCCAATGGTTAGTGGCAGCATAGACGAGTTTTTTTTTTGGCTCTGCAGAAGGTGTGATGAGCGTCAAGCGACGCTTGTCAATGACCCTCGATTCGTACGTCGATGATTAGTTGTCAAGGTGACCCTCAACCAGTGGGCCGTGAGAAGCGTCGTGGGCGCGCACACAAAGGCATTTTTCGATGTGATTGAGAGTCACAGGCACACACGGCGACGAATGTCGATGTGACACTCTTCAACCAACTCAAGCTCACACACACACAAAACCACACTTCGACCAACTCTGAATAGCAATCTTATACCATTGTCCGCGCTGTAATACATATTCACTAATACTCCGATCGCATAACCATTCATTACCCTTGCCTAAACTCACTTCTCAGCCGTTCTACTGCCTCAAACAAGTTCACTGTCCAAACACTGTTTTGTCACACTCACTGACTGTGTTCTCCAGCACCTTTTCACATTGTGAACACAGGTCTTCAACCTCTCACACTGTGTAGGACACTTCAACTGCTCACACTTCCAGACACTGCGTTTGCTCTTCGACCAGCTCACACGCCAAACCACTCTTCGACCAACTCTGAATAGCAATCTTATAACAATTGCCCGCGCTGTAATACATCTCCACTAATACTCCGATCGATGACCATTCATACCACCACCACCACCACCACTACCATTGACTTTCCCTAACTCACTTGTCAACCTCTCCACTTCAGCCGCCAGAGCAGCCTTCTCCTCCGCCAACTGCGCGATATGCTCCACCGCTTTACTCAAGATCTCCCACTTGCTCGTTTTGGGGCCCTTATCGACGGGCAGCTGATCCCTCAGATCGTCGAACAGCTCCTTCATCTCTTTTCTCCTTTTGCGTTCTGCCAGCTTGTGACTTACGCGAAGTTCGGGTGAACGGCTGTAAGGTTTGCTATCCTTGTCGACGAGGAGGTGTTTGGAGAGGCTGCTTGTAGAGCCGCGACGCGAATCGGGTTCGACGAGGGATCCTCCGCCTTCGCCATCGGGTGCGGAGAGGTGGGGTATGCGTGGGTGCGTGTTCTTGTCGTCCATTCGGTAGTCATTTGGTGGACCGGGGTAGGATCCAAACTGGTAATTGGACTGAATTTGGGCGTGACGTGTTCCCTCTCCTGGCGCTTCGTGCGATGCGTGTTGAGCGACATTAGAGTTTGAGCCAGAATTGTTCGAAGCGTGATGGTCATCGGCGCTGTGCGAGTGAACCAAAGGCGTAGGGCTGTTGTTCTGGCTCATGAAGCGAGACGAGTGAAGACCAGAATGTCCTGGGCTGGCGAAAGGGCTACCGTGACCCGAGGGAACAGTAGGCTCGATTTGAATACTGCGACGCCTTGGTGCGTCAAACAGACTCGGACTCGCGAGCGACGTACCAGAGCTGCCGTTGTGTCCATGACCGTGCGAAAAGTTGGCACTCGCCGAAGCTGCTAGAGAAGCATGCAGGATGGGATCCGTCGAACCTCTGCGTCCGGCAGCAGCAGCATTGTTGTAGTGGTATCCGTGACGCTCGGCGGATGGCTCGAGCGGGGGAAGAGGGTTGAGGTGAGGTGGGAGGTGCGGATGCTGACGCGAACTGGTATAGTGGTTGGCTGCCATCATGTTACGTCACGAGAGGGTTGATTCTCTGAAGCTTTGCACGAGAAAAGTTTTGGGATGGATCCGGAAGGCTGGGTCTTGACCTGGACCGCTTGAATGCGCTAGAGCGAGAGAGAAGAGACGGAGGAGCAAGCGAAAACAAGAGCGCAAAAACCAAGTCCCGCGTAGATGTGACTGTAGCTGTGGATGCTTGAAGCGTGAGAAAAAAGTTGTTCGATCGGGAAAGCGGAAACCAAAAGATGACTGGCGCACAGCGGATGAACCGATCAAATTTACAGCAAGGACCGTTTGGTGGAGCAATCCGGAATGGAAGAGCCGAAGACGAGGGACGATTGACAACCCAAGATAAGGCCGACAAACAAAGCGCTTCCGCCGTTGACTAGCCGTTGACTAGATGACCAACCAAAGTCGACGTGGGAAGCAAAGGCGCAGCGACTGCGATTTTACGCAACCAACAAGGAGCAACTTTTGTGTGGCTGATGCGCACGATGGAATGAACCGCGGTAAACTTGCCAAGCTGCAAGCGCCACGATTGCGAGTCGAATGAGGTGGTGGTGGGGTAGCGAGCGAGGCGACGGGGCACGGCGGTGCGAGATTGCAGTCAAAGGCCCGGATCAATAAGCAAAGGCTGTTGTCAACCTGTGGCGAGGTGGCGTCGGGTAAAGATACGCGATGAAGACACGACAAGATGACCGTTGATCGAGACGCACTGCAGTGCGAAAGGCTGTGAATCGAAGCTCGAGCAATCCTTAACCGGCTATGCTTCAAAACTGAAACCAAGCCGTGAACTTGCGTAGATGGATGCGGTGTGCCGGGAAGACTCGGTAAACAACGAGGTGGAGGTCAAGCTGACGACGTAGTCGAGTCAACCAAAAGTTACTTGCGTATACGATGAAGGAGCAAAGCGGGTAACTCCGAATCGGATGAGATGGTGGATGACGGTAATGAAGATGGATCCAAGTCGAGATCAAACGCAGAGGTGAATGAACAAAATGTGGCCGAAGGGGGAGGAGGAAAGGGCGTCAGCGTGGTACGCTATGCTAAAATAAAAGAAAGGCTAACGAAGGAGCGTGCTGCCGCGAGATGAAGAAGCGTGGCTCAGCTCGTGGGAGAAAATAAGGGATGAGACCTGCTCACGCATTGCAGCTCTTAGCCCTGCCTCGCCTTCCATGCTCGGCATCCACGAGTCTCCTCTTTGCTGTTAAGCGGCCGCGGCAAGGCAATATAGCACAGCACAGGCGAGGAGAAAGGAATATAAAAAAAAATAATGCGAAACAAAAAAGATGCACTGCAGCAGCACAAGCAAGCGGGCCGACGTGCTTTTGAAAGAATGATGACAGCTGAAGCTGGGCTGAAAAAGCAAGCACAAATGCCACGCTTCGTGTGTCTCTCTCTCGCTCTTTGACCGCGCGGCTGCTTATTTTCCCTTTTTTATTTTTTATTTTTATTTTTTCGCTATATCCGATCGACCGACTCTGGCTGCGTGCCAACCAGAGCTTCGATGCATTGCCTCTCTCCTTCTTTCTCACACAGCTTCTGTCATGTTTCCATTTTTAATTTTTAGAATAAAAAAATTTCCTTGCACCAAGGTCTTGGCTTGAAACCAAATCAACTCTTTCACTTTCTTGGCCGACGGCTCTTTGATTTTGACGATGGAAGGAAATGGTTTGAATCACAACCCATTCTTCAAAAAGGTTTCCGTTCGTTGATCACACATGCTGAAATGTGACACCAGCGCACTACTCTGTATCGGCACATGTGAGACGGGACGAAATCTTCAAAAGGCGACTCTGAAACCCGAAGGCGTAGTGGGTTTTTTTTTCGCGTTGTCCGTGGCTTCTTGGCCCACACACACATGCAATGGTGGGCGACGTTCGATTTTGACTCTAGCCCAACGGTCAATTTCCATGATTAACCCCGGGATGCCGATCAAAAAAGTGGCGAAAATGCGCAGCTTCGTTGACCGATCGTGCTGCACGCAAAAAAGAGGCGATCTTTAGGAACAGTGCATCCTTTGCATTTTCGATAGGAGCCTTGCATAGAATGCAGAGCTCGAAAGCCAGTTGACCATGGCAGGCGGCCACAAGCAGCAAACGCAGCAAGGGACACAGGGAGGAGAGGCAGGCGTCCAACGATGCCTCTCCATTTTCGAACCTCGTGCTCGTTGCAGACGACGCAGGAAAAAGAAAACAGAGCTGCATAACCACACTGCACTCATCAAGGAAAGCCCAAATTAAGCCCGAGTTGTACAAGGTTTTTGCTCTCACGACCACAATTTTGGTTTGACCGCTGTGAGGTGTGTGTGTATTCTGCGGGCTGAACGGGCTCCACGCTAAAATACGAACTGACAGCCCGGGAAAGTACGTAACAGATCGGATTGACTCTGGCCTAGGCTGCGGTCAACTTTTCTGACAGCGGCGGCGGCAAACAAAAGGTAAATCACGTTCAAAGCGAGGGTAGCCAGGCGAAGGAGCGATCAAGCCAAAGCGCATGCATTAAAAATTGGTTTCGCCCTTTCCAAGCCAAGAGCGAACACGCGTCCAAAAAAAAAACAAAAAACAAAAGCGTCAAGCGACACGAGACAAAGACTAAACACACACAAGCGAGAAATGCTTGGAGTGTACGGAGTGTTACGGCCGAAGCTTTGTTTTGGTGAGCATGTCATCGCGACGATGGATCGGCACTCAAAAACGACGGATGGACGGATGCGAACCGGAAAGAAGCCTTGGCTCGATCGGCATCCATCAATCCGAATGCCGTCGTACTCAAGCTTTTTGGTTCTACAAAACCTCTAAATTAGAGATCATTCGGGCGTCACTCAAGATTGTGGTTGGAAAAAACAAAATGACCGATGCATGACAGATGACAGATGACAGGCAAGACCGGACTTTTGATCCCACCTAGAGCCCCCATGAAGAGACCGCAGGACCGGCACTCTGGAGAGAAATGAATCAGCATTCCGCTCTTTCTCTGCACATGAAAAAGAATTTGAGGTCGAATGCCGAATGTGCATATGCTCCAGAGATCAGCGCCGAACCAGTCAGGCGCGTGAATGCATTCCAACAACCGTTCAGTTGATCAGTGCCGAAAATGGCCTAGAACCTCTCTCTCCCGGCCCGGCTGTCTGTAACAGTGTGCCCAAGAGAGCGCAGCCGATCGTCTGGTTCGTTTCGGCATGTTTCCACAACCCCATATCCTTAGAGTGACGATTGGTTTCGTTTTTAAAAAACAATTCGAGAGGAAAAATGCGTCCGCGGCGGTGTTCGGAATCGACATCCGACACACACGTCGCTTAAGGGAAAAGGCTCTCAAATGCGATTCGAGCTCAGCTGCATTTTTTCCCCTTTCCACGTTCACCCCTCTCTCGCACACACACTCATGGCTCCCATGCTGAAATGCGTCATATGCATGGCATCCACGAGCCAACGCTTTGTCCTCCTTTCCTCTCTTCCCTTTTCCATGCCGTTCTCTTCCCATTTGTTCCACTTGTAAGGAAATCCGTTCGGAATGTCGCATGCACACATTCCCATTCGACGGTTCTTTTCAATTCCATCGGTTGTTCATTGTTCATCGATTCCGAATGTGCGTTGTCAGCGATAGTCGAAACTTCGAGTTCCACACAAGAGGTTGGTTTTTTTTTAGCGCCGTCTCGGTTGGGTTTTTGCGTGAAACACCCTGTCACGCTGCGAGGTAAAAAAAAATTGGCCACACACTAGCGTGCCGGTGGTTGCCGCGGAGGTTTGCTTGGCGTTTCTTTTGTTTTAGTGTGTTAGACTTCTGGAAAAAAGTGGCCGATCAATTGTCCGCGTCCCTGCTTGTGGAGAGATGGCGATTTCGCCGATGCCCCATTGGGTCTGCGATAGAGTTTTTTCTGGCTTCGCAAACCGGAGGTTGTAAAAATTGAGCATAGATTGTCGATAGCTTGAATGTTGTGGTAGGAGGATTGAGCTTGAGGTAAGTTAGGTAGCGATCGCAGGTCAAAAAGCGAATCTCAAAAAAGCTTAAGAGTGTCAGCTACTCGGTGGTTACAACCGGTCGACAAAAAGCAAAATTGCTCCCATGACAGCCGCCACCCAATCAAAATTTTACGTGCGGATGAGGCTGAAGAGTTGGTGAGACCGGTCAATTTCCGCTCTCACCTGCGTAGTGGTACGTTTGTAAACAAATTTGCCGCGGTCGCAAACGAGACTTGGCGCTCGCTTCGCTTCACAAAAGGCTACCCAACGATTTGACACAGGCTCTAGATCGCTGACACAGAGGTTGAGTTCTAGATCTCTCTGTTTCGTTACAGATCGAAATCTTCCGTACTACTGCGGGGGTTCAACACTTCATGCACACCGGAAAGTGACCATCCGAATTCCAATGCATGGGGGGTTTGGCAGCTATAGGTTCGGTGACACAGGCTTTTTCTCTCAGCGTCGCAAACAGAATCTCGCAAAAATTTCGCACAGTGCACGAAAAAAAACAACAACTCAGGAACGACCAAAAAGTAGCTACTGTAGCTGCAGATGCGAGGTGTTTTACGTGGGTTTCCTTTGCGAGCTACAGTGCATATAGAGACAGAGAGAGAGAGTGTGTGTGTGTGAGTGGTTCCTGAACCGCCGCGTCCGCCCTTACAGGGCCACACACACACCCGCCGCCAATTGTCGGTCAGAATCGGCAGCTACCGAGGGCTTGGCAAAAGCTGCGCGCTTGAAGAAGGGGAAAAAATTCGCCGAGATGGTCGCCGGCGGGTCATTCGGGTAGACCAATGAACGAGCCTTCAATGTCCTTGATTGTCAACTGTCCGAGCGGCGGGGAATGTACCAGCGAGAGGGAGTGTGTGTAGTAGGTCGTGCCAGAGGAAAAGAGGTCTCGACAGCCAGTGAAGATGTCGTCGTAGTCGATGATTTCGGACCAAGCACCTCAAAGTAATTCATTGTTGTCCTGGTTTCCGAAGAGGTGCTGGAATCCTTGTCTATAAACCGCGAGCTGATGTGTCAAAGTAGACTTGTGACGACAACAGCCTCCCAAAAGAGCGAACGACCTATACTATGCCTTTGGTTGGGTATAGGATTCCCGAGTCATGCCCCGCTGCCAATTCTTTTCTCCCACGCATGAAAAATCAAGCCATCGATTGCATGACGCATCAAAACCCGATTCTGCTTGTGGTACATCTCTTTTGCTCATCAGCATGGCTGGCTTTTTTTTTTTTTTTGCACGGGACTGCGCTGCTCACATCTCGGTTGGCCAATGAGAACTACAGTACGTGGCGGTTTTTTTGGTTTGATGCCCGTTACATCGCTTTATTGACTGGCGGAGCCGGGGTAATACACCTCGTCTTCTGTTCAAAGAGCCGTTTTTTGCGAGTTATGCTCGGTCGTGCTGTTAATAGGGTAGCGTGCGTGGTGGTCGTACCGGAGAAAGGGCTTTCTCAACGCCGCGTCCCGTCGAAGAGTCAAGGGATAGACCGGGGGATGCATATCTTCATCGCCTGGATTCATCAAAACGTCCAAGATGATCCACGACGTTTGGTGACTGTGATTCGCACATCATACCCGATCTTGTCCTTGAACCACGCTAATTGAGCTCATCACAAACAAAATCGCACTTCCACATCGGGTACTGAACACTATCCATTATCTTTTTACCAAAACCACGATTCAAGTTTTACTCCTTCTGCGCCTCCTCCTTAACAAAGTACTTCCACGGTTGAACCTCCGATGGAATCTTTCCTTCCTCATAACCCCTCAAGCAACCGTGAGGCATCCTAGCCGCCAGCGCGTCTACGAACAACTCTGCCGACCTAGCCTCGTTCAACAGCGGGATACCGAAATCCACCGCGTTCCTACGAGCCACGTAGTCCTGATCCAACAGATCACGACCCCTAAACTTGGCCAAGTTGATCACAATGTTGATCTCGTGTTCGTCAAACACTTCCCGGAGCTTACGTTTGTCCTTGACTGGGAAACGGATACGTTTGGCTTTGACGCCGTCAAGGCTGTTGAGGAACTCTTCCACTTGGGGATCGGAGCAGTAGAGTTTGAAGCCGAGGTTGAACAGTTTTTTGGCGATAGAGGCGATTTGAGGCTTGGTAATGTCACCGCCCATGAGGACACCCGTGTTGGCCTGGGGAACGCGGAAGGCGGTTTGAGAGGCGATAGAGGCCCAAGCTGCTTCGTAAAGATCCTTGCCGAAGGAAGCGACTTCACCGGTGGAAGCCATCTCGACACCAAGGTAAGGATCGGCACCTGCCAGACGAGTCCATGAGAATTGAGGAACCTTGATCGCGACATAGTCACGCTCCTGGGCCATGAGGTCAACGGGTTCGGGAACATCCTTGCCGACGATCGCGTTGGTAGCAATGTCGATAAAGTTGACACCGAGCACTTTCGAAACGAAGGGGAACGAACGAGAAGCACGCAAGTTGCACTCGATGACCTTGAGCGCAGCCTCAGCCTCACCCTCTGAAGGTGGCTTACGGATCACCTGCATGTTGAAGGGACCGCTGATGTTGAAAGCCTTGGCGACCTTCTGAGCAATAACCTTCAATCGAGCCAGGTCGTTAGGGTCAAGCGAGAAGGGTGGCAGCACAAGAGTAGCGTCACCAGAGTGGACACCGGCGTTCTCGACGTGCTCCGACACAGCGTGAACCAACAGCTCACCCTTGTAAGCAACAGCGTCAACGTCGATCTCCTGAGCATTGTCAATGAACTTGGAGATAACGACAGGGTAGTCGGTGTTGACCTCAGCAGCAGCAGTCAAGTGGTGCTCGAGCGTCGACTCGTCCCAGATGACGTTCATGGCGGCACCCGAAAGCACGTACGACGGACGAACGAGCACAGGGTACGAGACACGGTTGGAGAACTCCTTGGCCTTCTCAACCGAGGTAGCCTCGGTCCACTCGGGCTGGTCGACACCAACGTTGTCCAGAATCTGGGAGAACTTGTGCCTGTCCTCGGCAGAGTCGATCATGAGAGGGTCGGTTCCGAGAACGTTGACACCAGTCTCCTTGAGTCGCAGGGCAATGTTCTGGGGCAGCTGTCCACCGACGCTAACAACGACACCGGTAGCACCCTCGAGCTCGTAAATGTCCATGACACGTTCGAAACCGAGCTCCTCAAAGTAGAGTCGGTCAGCCTCGTCGAAATCGGTCGAGACGGTCTCGGGGTTGTAGTTGACCATGATGGTCTTGTGGCCCATACCGCGAACCTTTCGGGCGCAAGTGACGGCGCACCAATCGAACTCGACCGAGCTTCCAATACGGTAGACACCAGATCCGAGAACCATGGTTCCGTCGTTGTCAAACTCGACATCGTGGGTGGTGGCGTTGTAGGTGGTGTAGAGGTAGTTGGTCTGAGCGGGGTACTCGGCGGCGACGGTGTCGATACGCTTGACGAAGGGGGTAAGGCCGAACGCCTTACGGTGAGCTCGGACCTCGTGCTCCTTGGAGTTGGTGAGCTTGGCGATCTGTCGGTCGGAGAAACCGCGCTGCTTGGCGAGCTTCATGAGTTCCTTGTCGACGGCCGAGAGCGAGCCGAGCTTCTCGAGCTGACGGTTGATAGTAACAATGTTCTCGAGCTTGTAGAGGAAGAACCTGTCGATCTTGGTCAACTCGTGGAGCTTCTCGACGCTGTAGTCCTTGACGAGCATGGCGTAAGCGATGGCAAAGAGACGAGTGTCGGTAGGGACGGACAGAGCGTTGTCGAGATCCTCGGGCACAATGTAAGCATCGAAACCGTCGTAAGCAGGGGCAACCTGTCGGATAGCCTTCTGGAGCGACTCCTCGAAAGTTCGTCCAACAGACATGACCTCACCGACCGACTTCATGGACGAGCCGACTTCACGGTTGACGTGCTGGAACTTGCTCAAGTCCCACTTGGGGATCTTGGTGACAATGTAGTCGAGCGCGGGCTCGAAGCAGGCGGTGGTGCTCTTGGTGACGGCGTTGGGCAACTCGGGGAGGGTGTATCCGAGAGCGAGCTTGGCAGCAGTGTAAGCGAGCGGGTAACCGGTAGCTTTGGAAGCAAGAGCCGAAGAACGCGAGAGACGAGGGTTGACCTCGATCACACGGTACTCACGGCTGTCGGGGCTGAGAGCGTACTGGATGTTGCACTCTCCGACGATGCCGAGGTGACGAATGACTTTGAGGGCAGCGGATCGGAGCATGTGGTAGTTGTCATCCGAGAGGGTTTGAGAAGGAGCAACGACGATCGAGTCACCGGTGTGGATACCCAAAGGATCAAAGTTTTCCATGTTACAGCAGATGATGGCGTTGTCCTCCTGGTCACGGAGCACCTCGTATTCGGACTCCTTCCAGCCCTTGAGGGACTTCTCGACCAAGATCTGGGGGCTGAGGGAGAGCGAACGGGCGGAAAGATCACGGAGCTCGTCCTCGTTGTCAGCGAAGCCGGAACCGAGACCACCGAGAGCGTAGGCAGCACGGACGATGACAGGGTAGCCGATCTCGGCAGCAGCCTTGAGCGCCTGGTTGACGGTGGAGACGGCTTCGGACTTGGCGACGGGGATGTTGATCTGGTCGAGAGCCTGGACGAAGAGGTCACGGTCCTCGCACATTCGGAGGACGTCGACCTGGGAACCAAGGACCTTGACGCCGAGACGGTCAAAGACACCCATCTCGTCGAGCTTTACACCGACGTTGAGGGCACTCTGACCGCCGAACGTAAGGAGGACACCATCGGGACGCTCCTTTTCGAGGACGTAAGCGACGTATTCAGGGGAGATGGGAAGGAAGTAGATCTGGCTTGCGAGTTGGTGCGATGTTTGAATGGTTGCGATATTTGGGTTGATGAGGATGGTTTCGATACCGGACTCCTTGAGCGCCTTGATGGCTTGCGAACCGGAATAGTCGAATTCACCAGCTTGACCGATGGAGAGACCACCGGAGCCGACAAGGACGACCTTCTTGACGTCGGATCGCTCGACCTTGGGGAGGTACTTGGACCATTTTTGAAGACCGGTCGCGGCTGGCTCGATGTCCTTTACCGCAGCGCCAGCAACGGGAGTTGGAGCTGGCGACTTGAGGAGGGCCGAGGTGGAGAATCGAGAACGGAAGACCTGGCTACCGGAAGTAGCGAGGGTGCTGCGATTCAACGCCGCGACGGCGGACTTGCTATAAATGTTGCGAGCTGCGGCGGGGAGCTGCGAGGTGGAAGCCACCTGAGAGGAGGCCGAGTTGGCGCCTCGAGAGAAGGCGCGGATGCTGCGGTACATGGTGAACCAACAGACGTCGATGCTGTTTTGAGAAGGAGGAGGAGAGGAGGAGGAGTTGGTTGCGATCGTCGCCTGTGTTGGACCCTTGCTTGCTAGCTCGCTATCAAGCTATCTAATCAAAGCTTAGCGTGGGACGAGATCCGGGAAGCGGGAGGGGCGGGCAACGTCTGTGCGTCGGCGGTGGTGCTTTCGAAGCTTGCTTGGGAAGGAGAAGCGCGGATATGTGACGTTTTGACAGTTGACAAGGGTCCTAGAAGTGGATCTCCGGGTTAATAGCCAAGCCTCGAAGGAGGAGGAGGAGGAAGAGGTAGGAGCTGGAAGAAGAGATGGAAGGGAAAGAAGAGCGATGCCGGACTGATATCCGAAGGGGTTTTTTGAAGCAAGTCTGGCTATCTGAGCGGCAACGAGAAGAAAAAATTGAGCTTTCCTAGTCAGACATTCACCTCACACTCAAATAGGCAGGATAAGACACGCGAAGATCCGAGAGAAGAAGAAGAAGAAAAAAGTTTGCAGCACCAGACCAGCTGAACTCTTCTCTCCCACCCAACCTTGCTGCTTGCTTGCTCATGCTTTACACGCTCTCTCTCTTTCTCTCCTTGTTCATCCTGACTCGGCTTGAGTGGAGCTCTGCTTGTGTATTGCATGTTCGGTACCATTAGCTTGTTTTCCTGTGCGACGTTGAGAAAATGCCCTTCCCATCGATCACTGACTCATTTCTTCTTCTTGTTCTTGCAAACGCTCGTCGAATGAGAATGTGCATCTTGAAGGCTCTCTTCTGATTGGTTGGCTGAACTCTTGCAATCCCAGCGCAGTCTTCTCACTCAACGCGGATCCAAAAGGGTTGGGTGTGTGACTCAGAAGAATCTGCGAAAATTAAAGTTGGGCTTTCAAAAATTTCTTCTGAAAATTGGCACGGTCCGCAGCTCTTCTCAAGCGATAAAATTTGATATTGGTCGCGTGCGTTTCGCTTCTCTCTTATCGCAGCCTCAAAATGCAGAAAAAAAAGTGTCGCTTCCGATCGTTGATAGAGATCTCAACTGGCAGCAAAGCATCCTCCCTCCTCCCGACTTCTCCGCTTCAGCCGCCCCGCCAAGAGACGCAGGCTAGTGAAATCAGACTTGCAAATGCCGTTGATCCATTCACCAAAGGCATTTGGTGCGGCTTTTGGTATGGCTCCTCGCGTGGCTTTCTCCCTCTGTTTGCAAGGTGTTTGAAAGCAGCCTGTTCGAGAAGCTCGAGTCATCCTCATAGTAGTCTAAATTGGGGTTCATGTGGAAGCTTCTCTTGCGCCATCGTTCTTCGGACAGGAGTCGGAGATGACGGGGCTCTGCTCTCTTTCGGACACATCGCAGCGGTGAGATTGAGTTTCGGAGGAAGACAAGCTGCGAGTGAGGATGGTGCGGAATTGGATATGAAAGCTTCGAAATGAGAATATCGGGAAAATACAGTTGCGGCAGCCCGATCCCGATCAGATCAGCCCAAGTGACTCTGTCGCTATTCGTCAACAGCTCCTCTCTGATATCACAGTGATACACACATTAAAAGGCGGCGTCAGGGGTTTCATACGCTCTAGAAGCAAGCTTTGAGAGCTTTTTGAAACCAAAGCTTAATGCTATCCCAGACCGCATGCTTTCCGTGCGGAAGCGGGGCGTAGCCAAGTGCGGGATTGCGTTCAGCTGCGGAAAGCTTTGCTGTAGGCTGCGGATTGCGATTGAGTGCAGAAAGCTTATTTTGCATTTGCGGAACGAAGTGGATCCCTTTTGTGTCTTTGACTATACACAGTTCAGGAGAGGGCTAGGTCGCTCGTCTAGGACTCGAAAGTATAAAGCCTTGCTCCTCCCAGCCCGCTAGCCTTGCTCCTCTTCCACCATCCTGCAACCTCTTCCACCTACTCCGCTTAAGTCGATCGCTCGATTACATCCCATACTCTTACACTCTACTACACACACATACACGGTCATCATGGTCAAGAGAGAACTCCTCAAGAAGGACTACGACTCGTGCGACGAAATGACTGATGAAGACTTCAAGTCGCCCAAGTCGCCCAAGACCGAAGCCAAGCTCGAAGCTGTGTCTCCCGATATCAAGAAGAAGCAGTCTCGTGGTGGCGCGTAAGTATCAACACACCTTGAGCTGACATCCGCCGAACCCGATTATGCTAACACTACCATCTGTCGTGTCCAATCACTCTTTCATCCCTGGTCTTTGCTTGCAGTGGACGCGCTTGGGTAAGTATCCTGTTCCGCAGCCCTCTATTTCGAGCACACACTAACACCTGGCACTTGTTCCCGGTCGATAGACCAAAGAAGAAGAAGAAGCCCTTATGGACTGCGTAGGCGAGCTCGTCTCAACTGGTTTGAGCCAGCACATGAAAAATTATCCCATGTGAGTAACCGATTCCTTGAAGCTTTCTTCCAAAGTCACCCCTTGATGCTGATGCAATGTCTCTCTGTTCTCGATACGCTGAACAGTCTTGCTGCTAGGAAAGTTAACGGCTGCACTAATCACTGGGTCAGCTGGCGTCGTAAGCTCGAGACTACCCTTCTCGGTGCTCCCACCGTCGACGGCAACGGAAAGAAGCTGCCCAAGCAGGAGGTGAAGGACGAAATAGTCAAGCAGGAACCTGTCAAGAAGGAAATCCGCAAGAAAGAACCCTTTAAGCTCGACTTTTAGCGCATCTGCAAGAGAATCCCGCTTCCGCCTGAATATAGGGCTGCTTCAAAAAAAAACCATCATACAGCAATTCCTCTTAACCCGGCCCTCTCGAGCCGATCAAGGATCCCGCACGCTCTCAAGAAGGTGGTAATTACCTCCTAAGCCGATCAAAAGAAGTTTCGAAACGGTCTCACACGATCTCTCGCACAATCAAAAAACTCACAATAAAAGAAAGCTTCTTCTCCATTAACTCGACACCGCCTACATCACTTTGCACTAGGCAATCTGGAACTCATCCGCCCCATGAGCTCCCAACACACCGTGCTTCTTGCTCATCTTACCCAACGCTCTAACTTTGGCGTACATTCTCGCTTCGGCATCCGTCTGTTGAGCTTTGTCTGCCGCGACCCCCGCCGCAGCTGCCGCTCTCGCCGCTTCGCGTGCCAACTTTTTGCTCCTGTTGGAACCGTCGTCGACGATGCTGGCTGTGAGCTTTGCTAGTGCTTGTTTGTCCAGTTCGAATCCATCTTGAGTGTTTTTGGTGCGTGATTCGTAGTTTGAGTCGTCCGAGTCTGAGTCGTCGGAGTCGGAGTCGGAGGATTGAGAGGAAGAGGTGTCGGGTTTGACGCGTTTCTTGTTGGTCGTTTCGTGCGTGGTGGCGGTGGCGAGGGAAGAGCTCTTAGCACCGAGTGATCGAGGAGCCTCTCTGAGCGCGAAAGCTTTCGCCAAATGTCCCAAGTGTAGAGCTCGAACGTTGAAGTACTGTTTCTCTTCGGCAGAATGCGTAGCGTACGCTCTGACGTGCGACAAGAACGCTTTGCGAGCAAGATCGCTCGGTCTTTGACCCGAAATCACCCATCTTTCAAACGCCAGCTGAACCTCGGTTGCTCGAGATTGATACTCCAACGTCCCCACGGTTCCCCCCATCCCTTGCTGCAGAACCAACTCGATCGAAGCAGGACTGATCTTTTTAACGGAACCTTGATTCTTAGCGACCACACCATCGTCACCGGTCGAACCTTGAATCGTCATATTCGCCTCCAAAACGCTCTCCACCCAACCCAACTCTTGAGGTAGCACCATCAACCAACTCTCACCCGGTCTACCGACACGAGCCGTCCTACCCACCCTATGCAGATACTCCTCGATCCCGCCCTCCGTCGGCGGGTCGAGCTGCACCACGCATCCAACATCCGGCAAGTCCAATCCACGACTAGCAACGCTGGTACACAACAGTATACTTCCCTGAAACCCTCCTTCCTGCTCCTGTTTTTTACCGGAGAAACCTTTCAAACTCGCAATGCGCTCCTGTTGCGTCATCGAACCGTGGAGTCTGAAAATGGGGACGCCGGGGATGAGTTCCGACACCGTATGTGGTGGTAATTGGTCATCCTCGTTATCGGTTGGAGCGGTGGGATCGTTTTCGACGGCGTTCATCCGAGCACCACCGAGCGCGGCGTAGTGGAAATCGACGGAATCGGTACAGCTCATAAAGACGATAACCCTCCCTGCGCCTGCTACGTCCGTTTCTTGAGACTGACGTCTTGCTTTCGAGATGTAACCACGCAACAGCGAAAGCAGAGTAACCAACCTCAACTTGGGAGGGGTGGTCACGAAGCTCTGCGCGAGCTGTGCGGGAGCGGCGAATTTCAGTGGCTCCTTTTTGGAGACTTGGTCGTTCGATTCCGGTGTACCCTCTTTAACTCCACGAATAATCTTCGGATTCACCAGCGTTTTACCCGCCAACACCTGCACATTCTCATCCAGCGTTGCAGAACACAACACAACCCTCCTACCCTTCGACCACCAGTTCATACCCAACGAATCCATCACGTCTTGATCTTTGATCCAATCCACATCACCTTCGACCACACCTTCTTCGTAACCGGGCATAGCCTGCCTCGCCGCACTACAGGCTAAATTCCTCCTCCCATCCAAAGCCTTGACAATGCCTCCCAACTGCTCTTCAAAACCCATCTCCAACAGCCGGTCTGCTTCGTCCAGAACAAGCCATCGACATTTACCCACATCGAAACTCGACGTGTTTTGCAGGTGATCCAACAGTCGTCCGGGAGTAGAGACTAGGATGGGACATCCTTTACGCAACCGTTGCTTTTCGTGGTTCTTCGTCGAGCCTCCCGAAAGTAGACCCGGAACCAGCCATCTGGTCCTCCTAACCGATTCACCATCAGTCTGCTCCTTGAGCGAGAGAGCGAGGGAGACGAGTTTCTCTAAAACTTCATAAATCTGTCTAGCCAACTCGCGCGTGGGCGCAAGGACGATAGCAAGCGTCCCCACAGATCGGTCGATGAAGGATTCTTCGCAGAGCGGTAGCAAGCTCTGCACGATGGGCAAGAGATAGGTGAGCGTCTTACCTGAACCGGTTTGCGCTTGGATGAGAATATCTCGATCGAGACCGGGATGGAGAAGATGCGGGAGGGCTGCTTTTTGAATCGAGGTTGGGTTGGAGCCGATCTTCATCTTTGATGCTAGATGGTAGACGAGTAGTGGGTCTAGACCGCAAGAGGCGAAATCAGAGGTGGTGGAGGGAGCATTGGTCGGGTCGTACGCTTTGCGTTGGAAGGGTGTTAGGGAAGGGTTGGTTTCGAGGACTCCGTGTGCGGGGAAGAGCGTGCTGACGATACCGCCGGTGGGTGCTTTAGAAGACCCCACAGCTCCGGATGAGGTTGACTGGTGCGTTGATGGAGCAGCGGCAGATTTGCGTGTGTTGGCCTCAACTGACGAGGTAGGTCTGCTCGTTCTGGAAGCAGTCGATGCAGGCTTGGAAGTGACCGACCGAGGATCGAATCGTGGCGCACTGAGCCCTGCTGAAGAGGACGATGCCGTTCGAGCTTCAACCCTCTGCCTCTTTGCAGCTGGTGGCTCACTCACCACCGCAGCTACTGGCGCAGCAGGAGCAGCAGCTGGCACAGGCGCAGCAGATCCATTCAGCTTAGGCGCTTGCCTCTTAAGCTGCTGTGCCGTACGTTTCTGAGCGAATCGAGCCTTGGCCGTCTGCTTGGGTCGTTTGGACGTGCCAGCCGAAGAGGCTCCTGCGGGAGCAAAGTTGAGCATGAGCCCATCGTCGTTGTCGTCCATCTTTTGAAGTAAACTTTTCCGGAGAAGGATCGATGGAGGAGGATGGCAGAGATGATGGACGTGTGGTCACTTGGAGTTTGACTGCGCTGCGCTTTGTCTGGTTCAGGGTCTGTTCTGTGTAAAAATGCCTTTCTGGAGAAGAAAGCTCAAAAAATCTCAAATTTTCTTCTTGCGTGCAGCAAAATCGTTTCCCGTTTCCCGAGGCATTGCGTCCCGCTGTGGCTCTGCTGCCTGTGAAATTTTCATTTCAGGGTCGCTTTTGAAGAGGAAAAAAAGTCAGAAAACTTTCAGTCTTTTTTGCCTTCAACTGAGCAGCAGCAGCAGCGAGTGGCTGTTCAAACCCCAACCGAACCCTTCTCCATCATCCTCTCCACCACCACATACCAACAAAGGGGGGCGCTTACAAGAATGCCACCCACAACATCACCAGCAGTCGTAAAGGCCAGCCCGCTCATCAACGAAGGCGGTCTCATCCACCGTAGTAGAGCAAGAGGCTTGCTCAACGCAGACAACCTCCCCGCCCTTCAAAACTTGCTCAAACGTCAACCCGAAGCATACCTCGAAGAGTTTACCGCACAATGGAACCACTACCAATCGCTGAGAAGCATCTTTGCTTCCGATTTGGACGCTGGCGTCGCTTCGGTCGGGGTTCGAATCAACAAGGATCAAGCGAGCAAGTTTGTTTCGTTGATTTCGTTTGTTACGCAGTTGGCTCCTTCGTATCCGGAGATCACGAGGGATCTGCCCAACCATTTATCGGAGTTGCTGTTGAACCATCATGCGGCTCTCAGTCCGGATATTAGGGCTAGCTGTTTGCGCAGTTTGATCCTGTTGCGTAATCGAGACGTGATCACCTCGGAGGAGCTGTTGCAGACGCTGTTCCCGCTGTTGAGCGTTACCACTTCGGCGGCGCTCAGGACGTCGGTTCAGGCGACCATCTTGCAAGATATCAAGAATGCGAATGCTAAATCCAAGAACCACAGGTTGAATAGGGTGGTGCAAGGGTTGCTCTTTGGCATCGTGCAGAAGGGTATCGATGCGGGTTCTTCGGGTGCATCTTTGCCGAAAAAGGGTCAGTCGGCGGGCAAGACTGAAGCGCTCTGGGCGGTTCGCTTGGCAGCTAACCTGTGGAAAAAACAGATCTGGACCGACAGCAAGACGGTTTCGCTTCTTGCGTTGGCGTGTTTCCATCCGCATCCCCGTGTTCAGTCGTCTGCGGTTCGATTCTTTTTGGGCGACCTGCATTCGGCTGAAGACGACGCTGAAGAGTCTGGTTCCGACGATGAGGGTCCGGATATGGATGCGCTCATGCACGCACGTAAGGTGAACAAGAAGACTCGTAGTGGTGATAAGAAGATGCGCGCCGCTGCCGCGGTGTCGAAGAAGAAACGCAAGGCTAAGGCCGAAAACGCTCTCCAAGGCAACTCGAAAGATGCCGGAAACTTTGCAGCTTTGTACCTGCTCAACGATCCCCAAAACTTTGGCGAGAAGCTGTTCGACAACCTCTCCCGTGGCGATCGCGAGAAGAGACACACCATCGAGATCAAGATCCGCCTCATGCAGCTGCTCAGCCGCGTCATGGGTGCGCACAAGCTGTGCGTTCTCAGCTTCTACTCGTACGTCGTCAAGTATCTGGCACCTCATCAACAGCACATCACGCACATCCTAGTCTCCCTAGCTCAAAGCGTACACGATCAGACCCCACCGGACGTCATCACCCCCGTCGTACGCAAGCTATCCGACGCATTCGTACACCCCGGTGTGAGCTCCGAAGTCGTCGCTGCAGGCATCAACAGTATTCGCGAGATCTGTCGACGACAACCCTGGGCTATGGAAGAGACTTTACTCGAAGATCTGATTAGCTATCGTAAGAGTAAAGACAAAGGTGTCTGTGCGGCATCACGAGGTCTGCTGGCGTTGTACCGTGAAGTGAACCCGGGCATGCTGAAGAAGAAAGAGCGCGGTAAGATGGGATCGCTGGCGGTTCAGGAAGGCAAAGCAGCGGTGGCGTTTGGTGTCGATCAGGATGAAGTGCACGGTATTCAGGGGATCGATCTGTTGGAGAAGCATTTGGAGGAGCAGGAGAAGCAAGGTGACGGTGAAGCCGAAGATGAAGGTTGGGAAGGGTGGGAGGAGGGATCTGAAGCTGATTCCGATGAAGAATCTGAAGATGGATGGATCAATGTTTCCGATGACGAAGATGGGGTTTTGCGACTCTCAGATTCGGATTCCGACGACGACGACGAAACACGCAAACAGAAACGTACGGTCAAAGAGCGACTCATTGCTGCTCGAGAGAAGCGTTCCAAGAAGCGGGCAAAGGCGCAACGTGCAGCAGAACGACAGGCTAGGCGCGATGCTGGCGAAGAAGTAGCAACATCCGACTCTGAATCCGATTCCAACAGCGACAACTCCGACTCGGAAGACGAAGCCGACCCCACCAACCCCACTTCCGTCCAAGCTCAACTCTCCGCCGAAGAATCCGCCATCTCCAAACTCGCCACGACCAAAATCCTCACCCCTGCCGATTTCGCCAAACTCACCGAGCTTCGAATCGCCGCTGCTGAAGAAGCCATCTCCCGCGGTGGACTCGCTGGCTCCCGAGCCAAACGTCAACTGGAAGAGCTGAAATCGCTCAAACGCACCACCACTTCATCTTCTTCCAACTCTGCCTTTTTGGACGAAAACGATATCCTGGGTCCACGAAAGAAAGCAAAAGCCACCTACGAAGATCGTCTGGCTTCCATCGAGAAGGGTCGCGAAGACCGGGAGAAGTACGGTTCCAAGAAGGGTAAGAAGATGAAGGAGAAGGAAAGTTCGAGTACCAATAGGGAGAAACAGAGGAGTAAGAACTTCCAAATGGTTGCGAGGTCTTGGAGCGTCAGGAGTAAGAAGAATGCCAGTTTGAGGGAGAAGAGTAGAAGGTTGAGGAAGCATGTTGAGACGAGTAAGAAGCGTCTCAAGTAAAAGTTCTCCTGTGTTTTTCACCATCTGCAGTTTGTATCAGGTCTGTTTTCTCATGTTCGTCCAAATTGCAACACGTTTTCAAACCGTAATCACACCGTGTGAGCGAGCACGCACAACACATCGCAAACTGAAGAAAATGAGAAGTAAAAAAAAAAAAGGATTGCTTGAAAAACTATATACATACCGACAAAGGTCGGGTTCAATTCATCACTCCTCTCCTCGTCCTATGATCCTTAGGCTCGGTAAACCGCAGCACAAAGTTGACCACCACCGCTGCCAAGATCGCCGCGCACAGAATCGTCGGTCCCCAAGCGTCAAAGTAAACATTACTGCTTTCCCTCTGTCTGATCTTCAACGCCCGTATCACAAAGATGACGCCTGAATAGGCGATGCCTACCAGCGCGACGATGGTGAAAAAGCTACTAGCGATCAACCCGGTCCTATCGGTTGGACTGCTAAAGTTCAACAAACCGACGGCAAGCGCTGAAAGGTATACGTTGAACTCGAGCCATTTGAGGAAAGTGCGCTCATTTGCAAAGTATACTTTGGGTTCGATCCGGATAGGGACGGAGACTTTTTTACCTGGTTGAGCGTGGAACGAACGCACGTATTCGACGTTGGGTCCACGCGGTACTTCTTCATCTTGCCCCTCGAGCGCTCGTCGAACCGGATCGTCTTCGTCATCCGCTTCCTCCTCTTCCTCGGCATCATCGTGATCATGGGACGAACCTTTAGTCTTCCACAGCCGTTGAATGTTCTTGGGCGTGAGTTTGGAGAAAAAGTGATGGTCGTATCGATGAGATGGTGCGAGGATCTCCTCGCGCGTCGGTGCGGCAGACTTGGTCTTCGTCGGCTGCGGTCGATCCGTGGCTAGAGGTGCAGAAGCGGCAGCAAGCATACCACCGGCAGTGTTGGAAGTCTTGTCTGGGTTTTCCGCAAGTTGCTTCTCCAACTCCTGTTGACGCAGGCGGATGTTTCGCTCACGTTCCTCCCTCGCTTCTCGGATACGGGGGTCGAAGGCGGAGAGACCGACGTTGTCGGCTTCGCGCGTTTCGTCGGCCATAGCGTGCCCACGATCGTCGTCGTCAGCGCCTTCAAACTCGTCTTCTGAGACGGGCTCGTTGTAAGGCGCGTGTCCGTTTCGAGAAGCAGGCGTGTCGGGTCGCGACGAGCCGGATGGACTGGGAGCCATGGAGCCGGGTCGCTCGATGACCAAGTTGTTCGAAGGAGGCTTGCGAATGTCAATGTCCATCTGTGGTAGCCAGAAGGGTACGAGGTCGACGCGGTTGGGCAGCAAGGTAGCGCAACCGTGGATGAACTTGGAGAACTTGGGCACGGCTTCCACCAAGTGACTCGAGACCAGATCGCGAATCCATTGAGGAGGCTCCTGACCGAGCTGGGTTTGCAGCTTGACTTCCAAAACACCGTAAGGGAATCGCTCGATATCCTCGGGGGGCAGCTGGTCAAACGGATAATCAATACCAATGTCCATACGCCTCCAGTTGTTGCCTGAGCGTTGACGGCCGTCCCAGTTGTCCTCTCGCACCAGACTCAACTCGGTATCGAGCGAGATACGGACACGAGCATCACCGGGAAGCTGGAAAGCAGTACGGTTGTAGAAACTGCGCATCACAGGCTGCAGCTTTCGCGTGAGCACCGAGTACTGAACCTCGTTGGCGAGCTGGAGCATCGAGTCGATCTCCTTGTCCGACTTCTTACCCTTCTTGCGAAGCGCCTCGAAGGTCTCGTCCATGGTGTATTCGCCCCTCATCCAAGCATTGACATTCTCCTCCTTGATCGGGAAACGAGCCTTGACCGACTTTTCACCGGTCCAGTCTTCGCGATGGGTCTTTCGCTCGACAAAGATCTGCTTGTTGTCCATACCTCCGTACCAACGCAGACGGATAGCCTCGGCGCCCTCGGTCTTTTCGAGACGGCCGAGGTAGAGCTCGAGGTCCTCGTTATCGTAGTAAATGGAAGTGATGGCCGAGTCCTCCTGCTGGAACTCCTTCTCGGCATTGAACACCAAGACGGGGAGATGCTTGAGGATGATGAGCTTGAGGGGCACAATGTTGTCTGGGTGAACCCAGTACTTTGTGGTCTGACGAACGAAAGCGGATTGGTTTCCACCAGCACTCGAGTCACCCTGAACCGGGTTACCACGGGTACGGACGAGATCAAAGAGCTTGGAGAGCTTGACGATGAGCTGGTCGTAGTTCTCCTTGTAGAAGGGACGCGAGGAGAGGTAGTGTTGGACGAACTCCTTTCGCAACAGACGGCCAGTCTGTTTGTCGTGCTTCTTGACAATCTTGTGGAATCCAGTGTAGTTTAACTTGGTGAAAAGAGCGAGGTCGTGCACGTCTGCGATGATGATAGCAAGGCGTTCCTCGAGCTCGAGGAAGCGCTCTTCAAAGGCGTCGCTGTCTTCGGTATCGGTGTCGAATTCGTCGTCGGAGCCAGCGTCGTGGGCAGCGTAAAGAACATTGCCATCGGGACCGATGCTCCTGCGCTTGCGACGTGCGTCGTCGTCGCCTTCCGCATCAGAACCAGCTTGAGAGGTGGCGCGGGAGTTGGCACGGGATGGGAGAGAGGTGGAGGAGTTGGGACGCGAGGAGACAAGCAAGTTGACTTCGGACTGAGCCTGCTTGATACGCTCGGTGAGCTCCGAGACTTTGACTTTCTGGAAGTCGTAGACCTTGTCGAGCTCCTTGCTAAGGATGGCAACAAAGTCATCTTCATCCTTGTCAGTCCAAACACCATTGTTCTTGGCCATGCGGTTCTTGATCTCCTTTTTGAGCTCCGAGTACTGGAGGTACTTGTCTGCCCATTCGGCGTAGAGCGAGGTCTTGATGGTGCGGCCGAACTTCATGGTGATGGATGAGGATCACTTTGGTCGCAATATGAAGGTTTGGGGGGTGATCGCTTTGGCCCGAGCGGTATGGGTGAAGATGAAGCTCGATCGATGTCAGCTCAGCAACGTTGAGCTTGAAGGTGACTATCGGCTGTTGTGATCTCGAGCTGCGATAGGCCGTTCCTCGAGATGCGTGCGGTCGGATGCGAGCCGTCCAGGGTGATAAGCTGCAAGCAGTTGAGGAAGCGGCTGATGCCGAGCTGGTGACTGATCGCCTGGTCCAAGCGCGACCTGATCTAGGCGGTCACTAACGAGAAAGTTGTGACGGAGGAAGCTGATGGAGGCGCGACGTCGGAAGGTGCGAAGAGGAAAGGAGAGTGACGAGGAGAGAAGAAGGAGGGAGAGCTCGGATCAAGCCAGGATGATCAGCGATGAGGTATAGAAGGAAATCCAAGACGAGGGATCTGCCGCAGGAATCAAGAGCACTGTGAAAATGGCTGATTGAGCACAGATCAAGTTTCGACTGACGGCGGTGTCGACCGAAGCCTACACTCTCTCTTCCAGTGGCAGCAGCGATGGTTTGCCTTTGCCGAGGCGAGCTACTGTAGACTGTTGTAGGAGGACTGGATGGGCAGTCGGATGGTGTCCGATTTGCAAGAGCGGGGCGCTTCAACGGCGAACAAAGAGAGCAGAAGAGGAATGTGCGTCGAAAAATTACCTAGCGCCAAAGCTGAGAAATTCATCTGCAGCAGCGGCTCATCCGCATCAGTTGAAACAAAGTGTGTTGCGAGAGTCAAATCGATTTTCGACGCACAAAGGCGAAAGCTCGAAAAGAAACAGGAACGTGCCCATGAAAGTCAACACTGCTCCGCTTTTGCATGAACCCTCAAAGTAACTGTAACAGCATGGGCAGCCAACTTCGAAACGATCTTCGACCTTGTGGTCACCGCCAAATGAGCTCGGATACTGACTGCTTGATTCTCTTTCCAAACTTGGCATTGCAACTCAACGCGAGTGCGAGCGACTTCATCTAAACAGATCGGCGCGGTGTTTGAGCACGAGCCTCACCGCTGGTCCCGCTGTCTCTTCATTTCAGAGTTGCGAGAACTGCTTCCCTGTATCCGTTGTCCTTGTTGCTCAACTGAGATTTGACGAGTGAGATCGCACTAGCTTGACTCTGCAGACGGATCAGAAAGACCCTCGCATCGTGCGTCGTGTCTGTGCATCATCCTAGACCTCTGCTGCGTCGGGGATCCCGTTCATGCAGAACAAAAGCGAGTTCTAATTGTGCATCCTCTCTCGTCACTGCTATCTCTGTGTCCACGCCTTCGGGTCTGAAGGTGTCTGTTGACAACGTGTTCAGCATCATCGTCATGATCAGCAGGCACAAAGATGATCGTGGATCCACGTTGACCATGGTCCCCAAGTACCGTTCCGTCATACCAGCTGTTGCTGTCGCTGGTGCTGATGCTGTTGCAATAAGGTTTGCTTTTCTCAGCGCCAACTTGTGGTCGGCCACCGGTAAACTCGATATAAGCGTTCGAGACTGGGCGTTTCTTTGCAGCTTTGAGCCTCACCGTCGAAACCCCAAACTCCCAATCACAATCGAGCTTCTGACACTTACCATCGGGAACCACGCAAGTTGACCGACCGTCGGTTGTGGACAATGTCGACGTCCTCACTTCACACTCACTCTAGCCCGCTTTGACTTTCGTAGACCATTTTGAGCCCTTTCCAAGTTGTCGCATCCAACACGAATCTGATTCCCATATCCCAAGACTCTGTCTCGCCTGCTCCTCTAACGACCCCCTTCGAGCGACTTGGTGCAGCTCTTCCATCAACCAAGAGTCAGAGCAACACAGTTGATGGACAAACTCACTCTGCTGTGGGTGATACTTGAAAATCGAAAAAGCCCCTCACACGCAACCCCCTCAACAACCAATCAGAAATCGACGTTTCACCACGTGCTGCATGTCGTTTCCCACAACTCAGACGCAGAACCGAGTGTGGCTTGCAAATAAAAAATATTCGAGGCTTCTATCGCTAAATTCACCCGTGCCAAGCTTCAATCCGCAAAAGGTCGTCTTGAAACTCCGACCAGGCGCTTCGTCTGCTTTCACCAACAAATCAGTGACGAGCCACAACCGCATCGCCGATGGGTTTGACCCGATACCCTCACAGTCGCCTGTATGTTGCTCATGTCCTTGATCTTCATAGCGACACAAACATTTATAGAGAACACGATGCGCGAATGGATTGATTGTGTGGGTATCAAAACTAGACACAAATCAAGAGGGAATAACTAGTTCGAGAAAGGAGCGGCGAGGATGTCAGGATCGATTGTCCTACTGTTATCCCTCGATATCGTCATGAAGCGGCTCCTGTTCAACTGTTGAGCAGTCCGCGAATGGCCATCCTGCCAGCACCCTCACCAGACTCGTCTGCTGCTGCCATTGCTGCTGCCCTAGCTTCTGCGTCCCTCTGCAAAAGCTGCTGCTGCTGCTGCTGCTTGGCAGAAACGAGCGATTCGCGTGCCTCCTGCAATACAAGGCTCGAGTCTCGCCGTGATGCCTCGGACGGCTCCATGTCCACATCCTCGACCATCGGTGCGCGAGCTTGCATCGAAGATCGCGGACTCGCATTCGAGCCTAGAGGTGGTCGCGACGACGATGGAACGTACGATTCGCGGCGCATGTGGTCGACTTCGTGCTTCAAACCGTACTGGTGCGATGGCGTCTCGTGCATTGCAATCGTGTGGCCGCGCATACGGTTGTGCGAAGAACCTCGTTCATCGTCTCCGACATCGTACCTGTGCTGCAGCACAGAGGGTATGTCTTCGCGGGAGCAAGACGCGGTGCTGACTCCGTCTTCCGTCAGCGCTGCCACATGGGATGCGTGAGAAAACCTCTCAGATGCAACCTCGCGACGCTCAATCATCGAGCCTTGACGGCTGACAGGAGCCGTAGACGAGTGCTGGCTCGAGTACGGACGACTCTGCTCGGCCGGCGCAGGCTTGAGCGAGTCCGAGTAGCTTCTCTGTCGACTCAACGACTTGTGATCGCCACTATCTGCCGAACGTCTTCGCGGCACCGTGGTGTCGTCGACCGAAGAGGTCGATGATGCTGCAGCGGTCATCGAGGCAGAGATAGCACCACTCTTGGAAGAGGCAGCAGCATTTTCCATCTCGACCAGACGCTCGAGATCATCAAACTCGTCGTTGTGCGTGCGCTGACCCGAGCGAATCTGCGAGAGCACCACGGGATGAAGCGTCCACCAACCACCTTTGCCCCGCGCTGCCTGGCTCTGCGATGGGTTGCCAGACGAGCAGCTATCGTAAATGTCCTGCGCCGTTCGCGCCTTCTTGATGAAGATCTTTCCAAGCGACAGGTTGTGACGCACCGTGTTCTGCCAGCCTTGCGAGTCTGGTCCAGCCATAGGGTAGCCCGGAAAGTTGGTGCTGATCCACGTGTAGATCTCACGCAACGTCATGCGACCTTCGGGAGACGACGAGATGGCCTGCGTAATCATGGACGAGTACGAGTAAGGCGGTCGTCTACGGCGTCGACTGTGTGCGATGCGATCAACGGCAACTGCATGTTGTGGGTTGCCGCCAAAACCAGCTCCAGTTCCCATTCGGCCTTGCTGAGGCGCAAAGTCGCTCTGATACCCGAGCTCTTGCGGGCCACCAGGTCCATGATGATATCCATGTTGGAACGACGCGTGATGCTGGGCCATGGCGAAGCGCTCACGTTCGATCTGCTCGGCTCGAGACATGGCGGCAGGGTAAACACCAGGCAGTGTACCGTCGTAACCACGACCGGGCTGCAAGGGAGGCTGCTGGCTGGCGCCATAAGGAGCCGGAGCATAGCGCGGCGCTTCCGTGTCTGGGGAGACCTGTTCTGGATGCAGCATGCCTGATGCTCGGTGGGGATGGTCTCGCGAATCGTAGCGAGGACCCGGAGTGTATGGGCCAGAAAGCGGGCTGCCAACCCTCTCGGCTGCTGCATGACCTGATCGGCTCCATTCAGTCGGAGCCGGTCCAAAGTAATCACTGCGAGCGCGTGCATCCGCTGGCGAGCGCTGGTGACCGCCAGCCACGGGCACGGCCACGCCAGAGGCGGATGGCAAGTTGGTATCTTCCATAGACAGGCCATCCATGTTGAGGGGAGAGACGGGAGTGCCCGGTCTCGAATGGTAGTGTGGACCGCGAGGCATGACGCTGGCGTTGGCCAACTGAGCGTTCATCTGATTTGAGACTCTCGCAGCGGGAAGCTGCAGGTGAGCATCTTGACTGGGGCTCAAAGGAGCGAAGAGCATCGAGGATTGCCTGGAAGAGGGACGAACCGATGGCGACCTTCGACCCAGCGCCAAAGGCTCTCTAGCTTGCTGATGGGGAAACACATCTCTGTTGGAGCGCACGTCCTCCCACGAGCGTGGCGGTGGTGGCACCGGTTCATCGTAGCCTCCATATGGACCGTTGGAGGGACTATGATGACGTCCGCCGATAAATGAGCTTCCGCGAACCCGTGTCGTGTCTGGATGTGGCAGTGTCAGAGTACTCGAGCGCCCTCGATTGCGACTGGGACCAATCCCGCCAACGCGTTCGACGGCTTGTGGATATGTAGGTCTCGGCAAGATATTGAGAGGCTGCGCCCGAGCGACGGACTCAGCACGTGAGCCAGCGCGTGGTCTTGCAAGAGTGGCTGCATGCAGGTGCTCGGAACGATGCGATGGCGACCTTTGTCGTAAGTCAGCCATTGCAGCATCGTGAGGTCCAAGGTCGTAGGTTCGCGAAGAGGGGCCTGCACCCGGTTCTAGCGATACAGGCGGACTGGGACCGTGGGCACTTCGAGCTGTGGACATGTATGGGTGATGCCACGAGCGTTGACGAGACTGTGGGCTGGGTCGCTGCTCCATGGCATCTTGAGCGACGTCGGCTATGTACGAGGTAGATCCGGTCTTTTGGGGTGGCGCTGAGCGCAGGGGAAGCGGCGTGGTGTAGCGCTGGACGCCAGAGCCTTCCATATGCGCTGAATCGGACTGCTTGGCGACGTCCGAGGAGTACCCAGGATAAAAGGTGATGAGTTGTTGGGAACGTCGGTTGTGATTGTGGCCGAAGAGAGGGGGAGAAAGAGGTTGTAAAGAGGCTAGCATCTAGGCCGGTGTGCTGCGCCGAGCACAAGGTTGCACGGATGCGACGCTGTGTATCTGCGGTAGCAGAGGAATTGAAAAAGGACACGGACCGCCGTTGGGCAGCTCTTGTCCGTAGGCCCTAATATTTGGCAGCGATTCGAACAAGTTGACAGATCAGGTGCAGAGGTGACACTGAAACGGATGACGGGAAGACGAGGCGCTTGGATGAATCCGAGATTGGAAGAGATGCAAGGGCAAGTCGAGGGTATGGTGTGAAGAGACTATCAGCTACGTTTGCATCGAGAATGATGTTGTGAACAGAATGTCGAGCCTTTGTGAGCGACGATGGAAGGCTGCAACGAGCAATGCGCTTAGCTGTGTCGACGATGGTCTCGTAGGTGCTGTGGAACTGAATCCTTCCTTCCTTCGATGGCAGTACAAGACAAAAGGGCAAACGACCAATGAATGCGCAACTTCAGTTTGGATGCGAGACAGAGTGGCAGGCTGTGAGGTGTGACGGATTGTTTCCAGATTGAAGTGCTGGGTTTGATGACGATGGTGAAGCTGGTGTGAATGCTGGAAGGCGATGGATGATATATGAGTTCGTCCTCAAGCCGAAGTGATTTCAAAGTCCACAGTTGTCCAGATGCAAGATGGAAAGCGAACGAATGATATGTGTGATGAGGTTGGGTGGGAAAAGGCTGAGTCGTGATGGTCGGAGGTGGTTTCCGATAGAAGCGGATTGAGTGACAAATGGTAGTGTGAGGAGAACGGTGAGGGTGTGTGTGATGGTCCAGATGGGAGGCGACGATGGTAAGGAGACAGAGAGGGAGGGAAGGAAAAGAAAGGAGTGAAGGCGGCAAGGGTGCGAGAGAGGCTCCAAGCTCAATCAGCAGCCGACAAGGGTAGCAGCGGCGACGCCGAGGGCGGTTGTTGCAGCCACACACAGAGCGGAAAGAAGTAGCTCTGTGCGCAGAGGCGGCTGTGATGCGTTACGTTGCGTTGCGTTGCGGTGTTGAGCCTTGACTGCGGAGCAAGCCGACAGAGCAGAGAGGGAGAGAAAGATTGACCAAAGTAAAGTTGAGCAGGTTGCAATGGTACGACTTCTTTTTGACTCAGCTGCAAGTCGGGTTTGCTGTGTTTCCGTCCAGGGAGAATCCCCAATCAGCTGCACCCGGACCCATTCGTCTGGGTCTCTTTGGCTGCCAACAAAGAAAGGAAGAGAGAGAGAGAGACTTGCAACTTGGTCGGGTTGTCAACCCAAAAACGGGGAGTAAGACAGACACGCAGGGAGAAAGACGAGTCAGAGTGGCGGCAACGGCGATTTTGGCTCGCCTTTGAAGATCTGGACACGGGTTCGGCAGAGCCGCCGTGCTTCAGCGGATAGGCGGGTAGATCAAAACAAAAATAATAAAAATACATAACAAATTAAAATAAAAAACGTTTAAACTTAGTTGACGGCCAACCCACATCGACAGAGAGGCAGACAGACACATACACAGACATGGTTCGGATCTAGACAGCTCCAGCTCCAGCGCCCGAAGCTTGATCTCCTCCTCACAAAGAATTAAGTTACGGTCGGCAAATACTAAGTTAGATGCAGATCAAGATGCAGATGCAGAGGCCAACACAAAGACAAAAGGGCAACAACCTCGCAGCGAGACATCGGGGACATGCACACAATAGGGAGGAGAAGGAGGAGGCTTTTGATGTCTGTTGAGCTTACTTTCGTGCATCTATCTGTTGCAACGCTCTTGTTGTCGAAAATTCTGCACTCGAAATGCTTGAAATGCTTGGGAGGTGGCTGCAGCTGCCGAAAGTGGGTCGAACTGTAAGAGTAAGCTACGATGTATGTGGCTTGGGAGCATGAGCGGGGCGAAAGGCAGCGGGGCTTGAATTTCGTGCCAGAATCCGATGCAGAAGCAAGGGCAAACAACGGTGTCGATGGAAGTCACACTCGTCGAAGATCCTTTTTCGTCAAACCCTTTTCTCTTTCTCTCTCGCTGCAGTGTCAATGCTTTGTTAAACTCCGCCCACACTGTCGACAGCCAGCGATTCCATTCCATCCACATCTGTAGTTTCGGACAGATCGCATTTCCTCTTGCTTTGGCCGTTTTGCCGAATTGAGTGGGAGAGAGAGAGAGAGAGGCTGTCGGCAAAATCGATGTTGAGAGGGGGGGTTGCCTCGGCTAAAAGAAATATTTGGTACGCGAGGTCTTCGATTGTTCCAATGCAGGCGACAAGGTTTGGCCTCAGCGATCCAAGACAACAGTGCATTTCGACAAACAAGATCAATGCAGACACTGTCAAAACAAAATAAAAACAACAATTAAATCTTGAATTCAAAACAGAGTTAAGCTAACTGACACAGTGATGAAGAAAAAGCATCTTTGCAAGATCAGTCTCACATCCAGGAGAATGCGTCTACAAAGTTTTATCTCTAAACCTAAGTTCCCAGCCAGGAGAGAGAAAAAGGGGGAAATAGGCCAAAAGACGGTGTGTAGATCACGAAGTTGAGTGCTAAGTGTCTCCGAATGCAAAAGGTTAGATTGATTAAGTTTAGGCTGCATGCAGAAAGTACCGATGAATCTTAATTCCCTTTTTTTGGGGGGAGCGCAAGCTCTGTCTCTCCCCCCTCTTCTCATTGTTTTTTCCTCCCGCTCTGTCTCTCTCGATCTCTTCCATGTGCACCCAGTTTTCCCGTCAGCTTTCTACTCTCCCACACACATGTAGCTTGTCCCTTTGTTAATCAAGCGCAGCCTCGTAAAGCAACGCCAAAGGCGGAACGACAATGAAGGCTCGGGTCCTCCGAAGCCGAGAGAGATGTATCAGCTATGTCTGCGGATTATCCGACGATGTACATAGAGACAGCATTGTTATCGGAAAGGGCAGAGACAACATCAGCAAGGAGACAAATTGAGGAATGGCAGAATGCCTTGCCAAGCTCCAAAATTTATGCTTCAGTTTGTAGCGTGGTTTTGCTTGCGCTTCCCACGGCACAACATGGTTTGACTTTTCCCTTCCGCGGCTCTTGCTCTGACAAGCTCTGAGCCAGAGCCAATGAAGACGTCAAGGCGGCTAGCTGTCTTGGTACGGTGAAACGAGCTTGTACTAGCACGGCAAGCGAGACAAATTACAAGCTTGTCAATTGGGGATCCTGGTTTCGCATCGTCTATTCACTGCTCTGAGACGTGGCTGCTGGATGTGATCAGAGACCATCCCGAATGTGGAAATGGAAAGGGTTCAACGATAGTAAAGTTCCATTTTGGCAGGAGCCGTGGTGCTCTGCCTCAGTTGCCTGTATTCGAGCTTCAAGGCGCTTCAGCAAGGGGTAAACGGACGGAAAGTCGGCACGTAGGAAAAGCCGTACAATAATTTACAAAGAAAGAAACACATGTGTGAATACGCGAGACCAGATTGGGGCTTCACAACAAGGCTGGACTACAGAAGCCGACCGACCGACTCGGCTCGTCGGGGCTTCGATGCGGAGTTTTAAAAAAATAAAGCTCAGCTTGGCCGTCGCAGTCACATATCGCCACAAAAAATCCTTTTTTTTGGTCGAATGCATACAAAGACTGGAACGAGCGGAGAATCATACGCTGAATGACCTGCTGTATCTGACAACGAAAGCAGCAGCAGACACATAAATGTACTGTACGGCAAAAAGAGAATGATCATGGCGCAGTTCAAATTCCGCTGTCCTGGAGGAGCCGCGCAGCCCTCGCTCTTTTTTACGCAAAGATCAAAGTTTGTGAAACCGCAGTATCGACTACAGGACATTAGTCCCAATGCACGGATTCATCTGGGGTTGGTATGGAAATGTAGATGCCGTCTAATACTGTATTGATTCGCTTCGGAACCTCGCGGCGGCAGCGACGGGGTCTGGCTTCTGAGAACGGCGAAGGCCGCTGGCTGTGTCGAGCAGAATCCTTTCTCCGAGTCACAACTCTGAGTAAGTGATCAACCTCGACCATGGAGCGACAACCGCTGAAGCCAAAGAAAACTGTCAAGCGATGCATCGGAGAGCTCGTCGTGTGGCTGCTTTGGTTTTTGCCACCAACAATACATCCTCAAGCTTGGCAACGCTGCATCGCTTCTTGCCGCTGCATGCATGCATGTATTAATAGCTTCAGTGTTGGCGACTTCGCTTCCCACGACCTCATCGCATCATCGCCTCTCGCTTCCACAGCATTGTGCCTGACCTGACCTTCTCTGCAGGGAACGTGGACCCTTTGGTAGTCTTCTTGACTCAACTTACGAGGCAAGCCGAGGCCAATCGCCGTCAATAGGGTCGGATAAAGACCTGGTCGGCGTATGCTTTTTTTCTATCTCAGCTGCGGCCGAAGTCTCAGAGGTCTCGAGCTGTCTGCCGCTTGTCTGGGGACTGGAGCTGAAGTTGGAGTTTCATGTCGATGAGAGCGCCGCGCGAATCATGATCCATCATCACATGAGTCGCCGCTCTACTACGGTCCCGAATCTGAAGGCCATCCAAACCAAGAATCTGGAAAATCGACGGCGACAGCGGAAGTCGAAAACAGTTGAAACCTGCGCAGTCCCGTTGCACGCGCGCGCAAAAGCAAACCGGGAACGGCGACGCCACACATCTTTCACTCTCTTTCCTTGCTTTGAGCTGCAAGCCACCAAGCCACAACAGCCATGTGATGAGAAGCATCGAATTCGAAAAGAAAACTTACTTTCGACCCCGAACCCGAAGCCCTGGGACCAAAATCATGAGAGATGTTTGGGGTTGACGTAGCAGCGACCTCGCCTGAAAGGTAAATGACGATCGAGGCCCGGCAGGAAAGCCAAAGGGCCTTGAATTGCTACCTCGCCAAAGCAAAGGTAAGCAAGCAAGCATATTACGGCACACGCAACTCGGCGACCCAGAAAGAACATCTCTTCTTGATCGCTGTCATTCAATGAGAGCGAGGAGGATGGGAGGTCCATCCTTCATGCAGGCACCTCAGGCTAGTGCTGTTGCGGCTCTCTCGCTTGCGGCTTTTGCAACCTTGGAGTTCTCATGACGCACTCGCGTAAATCGATTTGCCTACAAGCAGCTCGGCAAAGAGAAGGAAAATCAGGTTCCGGAAATGCGGATCGTGAAGCACAGTCCTTTACCATTGCATTCTCACTGGCAAGACGCCGTGACGCGCTAGCGGCAAGGAGGTGATTTTTGCAAAAGGGGCACGTCAGATCCATTCAAGGGTTTCGAATGCGTGCTCAGCCTACGGATCTTTTGTTCTGTCGGCTTCCCGGAACGGCACGGCGGCTGCGCACTCTAGTCTAGTGTCAGGTCGGTTCGCATTCCACCCTTTGTCTCAGGTGATTCTATCTGTGTCGATACGAGCAAAAATGGATATGAAGCTTCAGGCCCTGACTTGCTGCTCTTCCGTTTCCACCAGGATGCCGCTGAGACCATCTTTGTTCTACTGGTCGATGATTCCTTTTTCTTTTTGTCGGCCAATGGCAGTGCCGTCCCATCAAGCTGAGGGGTCTGTCATTGAGCATGCAGCTCGAAGCAGAAAAGGCGAGGTTACTGTATCTGCAAGTCTGTCAGACGACTGATTTAAGCGCGACTGCACCGAGAATTGGGGTGCACACACTCGGCATTTAGCATCACTCGCCTCAAGTATCAAACAAAAGTGAAATTTTGTATCGAATTGGCAGCTGCTGTGACTCTGTGCCAAGCCCATAACCAACGAAGTTACGCTGTCAACACAATGATTGGCATTGTTTGTTAAGAACAATGGCAACGTTGCCACAATTTAAATGTGTTCTGGATTGATTGGGGAAACACAAATAAGCTGATGTAAGTTCTCGGTATAGCCGAGCATTCATGTGGGCTGCTCGATCATCGGGCGCTTACGTCTTGCCCTTGCATGAAAAGGCCAAACAATGGACGTCAGTGAACCGACACACACTCTGGGAGACAAATCAAGCCCGTCATTGTTCTGCCTGTACTCACAGTCTAAACAATTAGCAGACTACAGTAGTTTATAAATAGTCTCGATCACTGCTGAAGCCAAACAAAGCAATCAATTGTCGCTCTACCTGATCTTGATTGCCGATGCAGCACAATGGAGATTAACCGTTCAAAGTCGATGTCGAAATTCCGGTCTCTGGACGGTCAATGCCGACATCGGAAACTCGGCCGCGCTTTCTGGGTGCATGTCGGCAAAACCGTAGTCCAACACCGTAGTCGGCCGTGTCGTGCAGTGCTGACATCGGGCAGCTGCCTACGACACTTAAGCGCTTGATCAACAAGGAGCGCTTAGATTTAATTAATCTATTTGTTTCATCAAATGTGAATCCGCATGGGGAATGAGGTCTACTACTGCATCTTCGACTCGGATTCCGCCGTAAAGTCTGCCAACGAGGCTTGAGACAAACATTGAACCCCAGGTCGTCTCAAATAAAAAACTAAAACAACTATAATAATAATAAAAAACTATTCCACCGAAATAAGCGAGGTGAAATGGATGAGCAAGAGGTGTGAAAAAATGCGCTGATTTTTTCTTGGCCCGGGTGATCCGCCCTGTTGTTGTCTGCCGTGTTATCTTCGCAAGCGAAGCCTTTCAGCTGAACACCAAAATCACGGTGAGGCGCATAAGGCCGTTTCTCGCTTACGCTCTAGGCGACCCGCTTCACACCCTTGCAAAAGTTCGCTAACCTTGTTTTGCGTTTCTCTGTGCAAAACGGTCGAGATTTGCAGTTTTGGTTTTCCCACACTGGTCAAACCTTGTCTGTGCCACAAACTAGAAAAAAAAAAAAAAAAAAAAAAAAAAAAAGAAAGAAAACAGCTTCAATGAGCTTGCTTGTTCGGCGGCTCGTCGGCCTGCTGTGATCGACATCGGACAAAACATTTAGCCCCGCGGCCGACTCATTATACAAACAAGGCGGGTGTTCAGACCAGTGATGAGTTCAAGTCCAAGCAGAGGAAAACAATCCCGCTGCACGTCAAATCTCCCTTTTGGGGCACAAGTTAGTTCAACGGTCAGCGAGATCCAAACACTTTTGTTGAAAGCCGCGAGCTCGTGGTGACAGCTGAATTCGCGGAACGGGACTTCTACCTCGTTTGTTTGCTGCGGCATTTGGAAACGGTGCAATAAATTAACTGACATGCAGTAGTTAGATCCCTGTCAAGAGCTGCGGCGAGTCTGGCTGGCATCTTCCACCCACGAACGAAAACTGTCCGAGGGCATGATCCGAAGGCTTTCGTTCAAGCACTTCGTACGAGAAATCCGGCTACGAAAGCAGCCGTTGGTATCGAAGTGGTGCCGCTGTACTCTGCACTTCCTGACTGCTCTAACATCCGCTCGCGTAGCTCTGACTCTGAGGCAGATAGCATGCGCATCATCATCGGCCAACTCGACAGCACGGAACATTTGGCGTTGTCACCGTTCGCCTGATCCATGTCTCTTTCACGTGAGGATGGCGAATCGAGTTACAACGGAATTCGACTTGTCACATTGTGATTGTGAGGAAAACATCGCTCGATGACAACCGGATCATCCCGACAGGCTTCTCAGACTTCGCGCCAGGGTGATCTTCTCGTAGTAGTCACAGTCACACGCAACGCGCTACATTCTACAGTCACAATCGGCGCAGTTTCGCGTAGCCAAACTTGACCCTCGGCATCTATACCTAAAACACATCGTCCAATTGACAACAGGAAACCCCATTGGATGCGGACCATCATCCTTCACGATATCCACAAAGACTTTCGCAGGAATTTTCCTCAACGTTTCAATCCCAACGGATCATGAACTGTCGGGGTTCGACACTTCACTTTCCTTAACCGACGCCGGACTATCTGTTTCGAATCTCAGATGTACATCTTGGCAAACTAGCTGACTGGCGCTGCTGCGAGACCTCACGGCGGATGATTGGATCTTCAGGTTGACCGGTCGCCAACACCGAAATTTCAACGAAATTATCCGGTCTTGGCTTATGCTATCCATGGTAGACGCTACTTGACCGATGCAGGTCGATCTGGCGATGGATCCACATTCTCGTCTCATCGAACGATCCGCTCGAGGTTTGATTGTCATTCGTTGATAACGATACAACCTTCGAAGTTGCAACAGATCTCCATGTCTGGTTACGGCACCAGCTTGTTGGCAGTAAAATCATCTTCAACAAAATTTCCGTGGGTAACGTTGCGGCCACGATAACTTGTCGCCTTCCGTTGTCTTCAGCGACCCGCCGCAGATCAATCCAGCAAGTTGTTTCGGGCTGCGTGACAATTGGTCGATGAGTCAAGATCGGGATGGCTGAGACTGATCCCAATCGCCGACACATTCAGAACTCTGTTGCTTCTCTCCTTGTCTGTCACAGTCGACCCGCCTTCATCAAGCGAAGCGAGACAAGGCAAAAACGCCACGCTGGCAGTGGACGGTTTCAGGCGTCGCCAAGGTTTGTTAAGCCAAACAATCTTTCTTTCCTTCCTCATCGCAGAGAACGATTGGCAGCAACGGCGTGAAAGGCACAGCACAACAGACCCTCTACGTAACTCCGATCGAAGGACAAGACGAGTCTAGACTGGTCATGCTTCCATAAGGCGATCACAGAATCGGGGTGGCGTTGTGTTTGGACGGGCCCATCTCCGAGACGAGAATCAACAAGCAATCAAGTCGGGCTGTCATTCAACCTTTCTCTGTCTTCAGCTCCGTTCCGATGTCCGTAGCAACCCTCGAAACTCATTGCCTTGTCAGGCAAACACGGAGTACAGAACTCAGCTGCACAATGTACAGTACGACGCCACTTTCTCTCTTTCCGCTTTTGGCAGGACGCTGTCAAACGCCGTGTCGCTTTACACTCATAAGTTTTCCTCTCGATGGAATCGGTCTGATTTATTGATTTGGATCTCCGACCCCGCTCGCACGGCTCGATTCGCCAACCCTCGTGGTGTCTCACCCTTGTCATCGCCGCACATGGCAAAATCCGACTCACCCTTCAGCCATTTCGAGCTACACGCTTCATCTCGAAGCGATGCAAATCGACTCTTTGACGTGGGCTAGCGACCGACCTGGTTGCTGGAGCGGTAGATGGCGTGGGACACATGTGTCTAAGCGAATCAAAGCAGGAACCATACGGGGTATGGCAGTGGACAAAAGATCGAGCAGAGGAGTGGCAGTCGTGGACAGGCGCGCATGCGCGCATGCGCGAGGTATACAGAGCGATGCCGAACATAGACATCCAACGAAACGGCAACCGCGCTTCCCGTCAAATCTGGATGCGATCCGAAGAAACGACGACGACGGGTCTCGCAGAGGTAGGCGTTCGGCAGCACGCTCCACCCTGCGACTCCCTGCGTCTTTGTTGTCATCGGGTAAACAGTAATTGCCTTCGCAGACTCAAGATCAACGCAAGGGAGTCAAAGATATCGCTTCGCAGCATCCCTCGCCTTCTCTCTCGCCTAGGTCAGTGGCGATGCTTGGCTGTTGCACCGCTTCGATGCTCAACACGTGACAGTGGCAGTCGAGGGATGACAGAGCGACTTCTCGGCTGGTAAGCGAGAAGGCGTGCTCCAAAGCCCCGCGTTATTGGTGCCGACGCTATCAGGTATGGCTTGGCTAAGCGATGGATCGGGAGCTCGATAGATCGGGTAAAAGCAATCGGGAGATTTGAAGTGATGAAGTCTCGCTCGCTGTCCGGAGAAGACACCATCACGTATGACGACAAAGTGCGATCTTTACAAGCACTTGCAAGCGCTGTCAGCGTTCATATGCTATGCCTCAACGATGCTCTCCGGCAATATCCTAGACTAAGACTGTGAGGGCTGCTTGACTGTAATCAATCGAGCTCATCACGGAAGAGCACAAATAACATCTTGAGCTGCAACAGACTGCTTAGCGCCCAATGCACCCTTGTAGCCACTTGTTAGGTGGCGTCGTTACCATCGACCGAGCTGCATGTCCGTACCAAAGCCATCATAAAGCTTTGCTCATAACTGCAGCCTACACAGCCAAAAAAAGAGTCGATGCTGTACTCTATACATTATACCGGCGCCATGACACAGCACAGCCAAAGCTTGACTGGTTTGACCCATCTGTGCCAGTTATGCCACCTTTTACAGCTGCCTAACATACGTGGTGGGAATAATGCCCGACCTCGACTGATCTTGCGACATGCCCCTCCACCAGTCGTCCGAGATCTTCTCGGTGAGATAGATGTGTTCCCCCTCGGTAGCTTGCAGATCGTCTGCGTCTGTTCCGTCTCCGTAGCTAGTGAGGAGCGAGGTGCCGATCGAAGTGTAAAAGCGTGATACGTCAAGCAGAGGGCAGCGGTCGATGAGAAGGGAAAGGATGTCAGCAAGTAGTCTAGAATGAATGTCCACGGTTCCGGATGGGGAACTCACTCGTAAAGCACCTGAGCAGACCCAATGACGCCCGCTGGCAAGCTTGCCGTCGTCGCTGCCGGAGCCGCCGCCGCCGCTGACGGCGCTGGAATGCTAGCGCCAGTCCTTGTCGGCGGTGGCATCGTCCTCCCCGTAGCCGCAACTGGCGCACTGCTCGTCGTTGCAACTTGCGTGCTAGAACTCGATCTCGAACCCTGTTCTTCAATTACTCGTCAGTCATACACATTATTTCTTCTCTACCTTTTTTTTTCTCCACCTTCTACTTACCGCAGCCCCAAACGCAGGCTTCCTACTACCAGGCGCAGCTGGAGGAGGACCTTTGGACCCCAATCCCGTTCTGGCGAATTGATCCTTCAGCGCATTGCTGACGGCGCTGCTTGCAGCTGCCCCCGCTGCAGCACCTGCTGCGTTTGTCGCTCGATCGGTGAGCCCTGCTACGCCGCGCGCGGGTGGTGGTTTCGCAGCACCGGCCGATGAGGAGGATGACGGAAGACGATGTGGTCGAGACGCAAAGTATTCATCGAGTAGGCCAAAGAACGCTTGCTTTTCGTGCGAGGGGAGGTTGGCGATCATCTTTCTTTTTTTATGGCCAGGATTGCCCTTGTTTCCGAGTGCACGCGGGTTTTTTGTACGGTCTTGGTGGCGATCGGACGCTTTCTCCGTTTACAAAAGAGGTGCGAGTGCGAAAGCCTTAACGGTGAATGAGTCGGATGATGGTTGTCGTGATGGAAGCAAGCGTGGGGTTTTGGGAAAGACGGAAAGCACAGCGCACGGGCTTGAACCCTGAATATTCTCTCGACCAAAAATGTGGGGGTGGCTATGCACATCTCATTCGGCCGGCAAAAACCAAACCTTCTCATCACTCGCACCACCATCAATGCGGATCAACTTTTTCAAGGGAAGGGAAACTAGAGTACAAAAGAGTGCGACAAACGGAAAGGAGAGAGCTATAAACAAAATTGAGGAGGAAAAAAAAAGAGAAAATGCAAAAGCGACAAGCTGAATGGGGAAGGGGGGGAAGGACTACTTCTTCGACTTCTCCTTCTTAGCTGCCTTTTTGAGCGCCTTCTCGACGTCCTTCTTCTTATCCTTGTCGCTCGATTTCGACTTGGTCTTCTTGTCCTTTTTGTCGTCCTTGCTCTTCTTCTTCTTTTCCGCTGGATCTGTTACGCCTACAGCAGCCGGCATCTTCTCCTCTTCCTCCTCCTCATCATCGTCAGCATCTTCATCCATCAAATCACCAGCCGCCTCCTCGATCGCCTTGATCGCCTTGCTCATGGCGTCCGAATTCTTGCTCGGTGCTTTGCCCGTTTCGTAGAAGGCCAATCGCTCCTCCACCTGCACGGCGAGCACCTCACCGAACTTGGTGGTAGGGGTATCGGAGAAGCAGTCGATACGGGAAGCGATGGAGATCTTGTTGGCGAGGAAACGAGACATTCTACCTTTATTCTTGGGTGCTGCACGGGCGATGGCCGAAGCGTGGTAGATGAGACCGTACTTGGGAGTGTTACCTTTGGTCTTGAGCGCGCGGAAGAGGGCTTTTTCGGCACCGAGGATCTGAACCGTGGAAGCTGGGTACTTGGCCAAGTTGGTCAACGAACCGGCGTGACTGATCAGGCGAGCGCCGATGATCTCGCCCAACAGGGCGGAGAGGTTGGGTGCGACGAGGTGCATCTTCTCGATGAGATACTTGTGCATGTTCTTACGGTACTCGCCGAGGTTGATGACCCGATCGGCAAAGTTGAGGATGTTGTGCATGTCCAGCTCTCCAATCTCCTGACCCATCGAGGCACGGGCGGCATCCAAGATGTTCTTGGCCGTCGTCTCGTCACCTCCCAGAATATCGGTCATGTCTTCGACATCTTCCTCAGAAAGTCGCTCCTTGTTACGGATGAACTTGGCCAATTTAGCATACGTCAAGTTGTCACTAGTCAACTTGACCAGTTCCGGGAAATGCCACCCGTACCACTCTCGAACACGCATTGCGAAAGTGTTGACGTCCTTATCCAACGTATCCAACAAGGCGATCGCCTGGATGATCATGTTGTCGCTCCGGTTGACGTTGAACTTGACCTTGGAACGCGAGTAACTGTGACCCAACCCGAGTTGGGCTTTAGCCAAATCACCCTCAGCCATCCCCTTCAACAGCTTCTCCGCATGCTGACGCACACCTCGGATCAACTCCAAGCTGGTCTCACCGGTATCGCAGGGGATCCCCAATTCGCCCACGATGGACGAAGCCAAGTTCCTATCCTGCACACCCAGCACCACACTCTTCTTCTTACCGCTCGACAAGTTGAGCGTCAACAGAGATTTCAAGTAGTCGTTGACGACGCCCTCGGAGATATCGAGCGACGCTTGCAGCGCATCCAGCGCGTTCTTGAAGGGGGAGAAGGAGACAAGTTTGACCATCTTGCCGAAAGTGTTGACTTCCTGGACGCTCTCCTGAACGGCACGGGTGAGCGAACCGATCTCCTCGACGGCGGACACCTCGAAGACGGCGCATCCTGTAGCGCATTCGAAGAGGATGTGGGTTGGTGCGGAGGACATTGTTGGCGGGGGTAGCTGCACGGGGGGGCTAGCCTGAAAAAAAGTGTCCTTAAAGAAGTTGGAAAAAAAAAAGTTGCGCACAAATGGCGAGAAGCGCTGCTCTTGGGGGAGGAAAAGGAGCTGCGATGTGAGGTGTTTCGTAAAAGTGACGCTTGCAAGTCACTAGAACGATTCGTCAAGAAAGTTAGGTTGACGAAGGGACGGGGGCTATAGAAGAAGAAGGTGATGAAAGATCTGATGGCGACGACCAAAAAGCTGCAAAGGTTTGCTCTGCACTCTCTCAGCCTCTGCCGCTGCCTAAAAATTCTGGAAAACGGAAAAATTTGCTTTTTGACTTTTTTTTTTTTTTTTTTGGCGCTCAGAAGCAGAAGAAAGTCGAAATGAGCTGCAAAATCACGTGGTGGCAATTCAAATCGGGGCCAAGCTGTTGAATATCGGCGATACGGTACAGTATATTCTTCCGTGGTGATCGAGCAGCTGAGAATTGTGCCTCTCTGCAACCTGACTTTTTTTGGGAGGAAGATGGCGTGGCTTTGGCGCTGAGGGGAAAGGTGACGCTCAGACCCGCGTCGTCAGTGCAAGAGCTCCACACATGAGAGAGTGTCACTTTCTGCGCTCTCTCGCTCATCGAGACTTCTTACCTCTTTCAACGTCGTCATCTACCACTGCACGTCACGGTCACTCACATCGTAGCCTCACCTGTTGTTACCATCAAAAGCGCACCGAACCGGCAACACTCCCATTTCCCAACCACCGTCGACAAAGCCGAAAACCTCCCATAACAGTGCTTTAGGAGCACCAACAGTGCATCATGTCGCGTTCATCCTACGACCGATACCTCACCATCTTTTCGCCGGATGGAAGGCTCTATCAGGTAGAATATGCTTTCAAGGCGATCAACACTGCGGGTTTGACGAGCATTGCTGTTCGTGGTAAAGACTGTGCGGTGGTTGTTGGGCAGAAGAAGGTTCCTGTACGTACCTAATCCATGCTTCCCCCTCTCTTTTCCCATCTTGACTCCTTGACTGACAACGTCTCTCACTTCGATACCTACAGGACAAGCTGATCGACGCAGCCAGCGTAACCAACATCTTCAACCTCACGCCTGAAATCGGGTGCATTATGACGGGTCGTGTTGGTACGTAGTTCCCCACCTTTTTTCATCCTCCTCCCTCTCCATTCACAGTTTCCACTGACACACACACTCCATCCGCCTTCGCACAGCCGATGCACGAGCCCAAGTCCAACGAGCCAAAATGGAAGCCGCCGACTTCAAGTACAAGTACGGTTTCGCCATCACTCCCGATCTGCTAGCTAAACGTATGGCCAACTTGAACCAGGTGTACACGCAACGTGCTGCGATGCGACCGTACGGGGTGTCGATGATCCTCGTCGGGGTGGATGCGGAACGTGGACCTCAGATTTTCAAGATTGATCCCGCGGGTTACTACGTCGGGTTTAGAGCCACGGCGAGCGGTGTAAAGCAGACCGAGGCGACGAATTTTTTGGAGAAACAGTTTAAGAAGTCCACTTCGTCAACGGGTGCAACGGAGACAGAAGTGCCAGCAGGAACCTCAGCTATCGACGCAGCAGCCTTGGAAGCCGAACACATCTCCTCCAACTTGACGGTAGAACAGACGTTGGATCTCGCGGTCAACACCATGGCCACCGTGCTAGCTCAGGATCTCAAAAGCAGCGAGTTGGAGGTGGCCGTGGTAGGCGGTCCAGAGGCGAGTAAAGTTTTGTTGGGTGGAGGGGATGAAGGTGGCAGTGTCCAGTTGGATTCCAGTGCACTGCCGAAGGAGGTACAGTTGCAAAAGAGGTTTAGGAAGTTGTCGGACGATGAGGTGGGAGTGATTTTGGAGAGGTTGGCTGAGCGCGATTGAGCAGTAGAGAGATGAAATGATAAGTTTGTTTTTGTAGATGTGTGTTTGGACTGTGTAGAGTGTGTGAGGGTGAGTTGAGAGGAAAGAAGACAAGGATGTGCGAAGGATGTCTTCATTGAGCCGAGAAACCTCAGCACACGGAGCACAGAGAACACTCACACACGGCTCAAAAGCGTCAACGATTCCATCACACCAGCAAGACTTATCACATTGAACAACTAATGAGCCTCCCTCCTCCTAGGCGCGCACTTCAGTATATCATCCACCCTCAGAATCATCTCTGCCGCCTCTGTCGCACTCACCACCACCTGCCTCTTCAACTTGTACGACTCCCTCACCCCTTTGACCTTCATATCCGCCACTTTACCTTGGTCCAGATCCAACCCGGCGTTGCCATCCCCGCGCTGATGCGCCGCCCTCAACTGGGCGACGAGCTCGCTGCTGTCCAACCCTGCGTTGTCCGCTAGGATCGTGGGCAGCTGTCGTAGCGCTTTGGCGAAGCTCTCGGTCGCGATGGCTTTTTTACCCGAGGTGGTGCGGGCCGCTTCGTCGACCACTTTGGACATGGACATTTCGGCACATCCTCCACCGAGGAGGACTCTTGTTTCTCCGACCGTCTGAGAGAGTACCGACAGAGCGTCGTGGAGCGAACGTTCGGCTTCGTCCAACATCTGAGACGTAGCTCCTCTCAGAACCACGGTGCACGCCTCGCCTGCAGCAACGCCGCTGAACTTGATCAACTTGTCCTCTCCGATCATCACCTCTTCGATCTTGCCGCACTGACCGATCTTGACCAGATCGGGGCGGTCGAAAGTCGAAGCGATCTCTCCTCCCGTGACCAGAGCGAGCCGTTCCACGCCTTCGAAATCCGCATGCTCGATCGACATGATCCCCGCTTCGGCCAAGAGCGACTCGGGATAGTTGTAGATCAACTGACGGTTGACAAAGCAAGTGATACCGTGAGCCTTGATCTTGTCCACTTTGGCCTTCATTTTCTCCCTCTCTGCACGTTCCAGTTCGGCCAACTTGCCCGTACCTTCGACGCGAACGCGCGCACCAAAGACCTTGATCTTGTCCGTGTCCATCGAGGTGTTTGCGATGAGGATCTTGGCGTTGTGGAGCGTCTTGGGACAGTTGGTTCCGATCTTCTTGTTGAGGATGAAACCTTCGTCGAGGTACGAATCGGTCAATTTCCCACCGGGTTTCTTGATGATCTGAATGTGTTCCAAGTTGGTCGAACCTTTGAGACGGAGTACGGCGTCTACGGCGAGGTTGGCGAAGTAGTCCTTATCCGCGCTCAAAACTTTGCTGGAGAGCGTTGTACGCGCGATGTTGAGCAGATCGTCTCTAAAAGTAGCCGCATCTTTACCATGATCCTCCGCGGTATCCTCCAACGCCTTCAACGCCGCAGCCGAAGCAATACGATACCCCTCCACAATCGTCTGCGGATGAATCCGCATCTCGATCAACTTCTCCGCCTCCCTCAACAGTTCCGCAGCCAGCACGCAGACACTGGTAGTCCCATCCCCGACCTCATCATCCTGAACCTTGCTGATGTTGACCAAGATCTTGGCCGCCGCATTATCCAAATGGATCGACTTGAGGATCGTAGCACCATCGTTGGTCACTACGATATCGTTCGACCCAACACTCTGCAGGATCTTGTTCATCCCTTTAGGACCGAGTGTAGTTTTAACAAGATCACCTAGAGCTACAGCACCGACGAAGGACGAAAGACGTGCATTTTCGGCTCGCTCCTGGGTGGCTTCCTGGGCAAAGATGGGTGCCGACATTGTTTCGATAAAAACGCCTTATGTTGCAGCTGTGTGTCGGTGATTAGCTGTATAAAGACGTGGTGGTGTTGGTGGTTGCGAAAAGTGCGGGTGTGTGCGCAAGAAAAAGAGAGTGTTGCTTGGGTTGGCGCTGTGCTGGCTCAGCCCAGATTTCGCGGCGGGAAAGTGTTGCTTGACAGAGAGACAGAGTGTGCGTGCGCGCTGAGAGAGAGCCGACGAGGCAATCTCTTCTCAAAACGCGTCCCTGCCAAAAAAAAGAGGGAAGAAGCCAGAAGAACAAAAACTTCGTCTCAGCCTGGCGCAGTCCCGGTTTTTTTGGGTGAAAATTGTTAGATTCGAAGGGGGGGTTGGATCTCGTGATCGGGTCTCGCGAGGATCTCGATGGTAAGGTTTGCTATGCTGTAGATGAATCACCTCTCATAGCTGGGCACTGGAAGCAGTGTCTGAGGGGGGCTCTACTGTTCACACAGGAGTTGCAACGCAGTATCGCTGGCGGAGACAGGCCAAACGTCAAAAACAGTAAACTGTACCATTGCAAAACCAACCCTAGGCATATACATGTGTATCTTACGACCGTATCAGGCAGCGACCTGCTTCACGCCTTTCGACAGCCTCTCTCTGCCTTCCAGTTGCAGTCCAGATCTCTCTCCTAACCCAACCTCCTTCCTTCTTTCCCCTCCCTCTTCACGCACCATTCACCACCGTCGTACTCGTCGTAGGCGGCGCAACCATCTGCTCGTCCAACTTTACCCCCCTCTCCTCATCCCCACCCAACACCTTCCTCTCCTCTTCACCCAACTCCCCCTCCTTCTCCTCTCTATACCGCTTCAGCTCTTCGATCGTGATCACCTTCAACCCCCATTTTTGCGCAAACTTCAAACACGCATCCCTGCTCGCGATTCCACCGTCCTCGTCATCCGGATCTACCAACTCGCACAGCAGCCCTGCTGGAGGTAACCCTGCCAACTTGCACAGATCTACGCTTGCTTCTGTATGACCCAGTCTGACCCTCACACCTCCTTCGGTGTAGCGTAAGGGGTTCATATGTCCTGGTCGAGTAAAATCTCCCGCCGTCGCTTTCAAGTTAGGATCCGCAAGTTGTCGCGATGTCAAAGCGCGATCGTAAGCAGATATACCTGTGGTAGTTCCGTGCTTGTAATCGACAGTTACTGTGTAGGCTGTTTTGTTCTTCTCCGTGTTATGCGGTACCATCATGGGGATGTGGAGTTGAGCGATTCGCGAAGGGGTGAGGGAGATGCAGATGAATCCAGAAGTGTGTTGGATGAACCACGCCATCTGACGCGTGGTGCAGAGCGATGCTGCGATGATGAGGTCGCCTTCGTTTTCCCGGTTCTCGTCGTCGAGGACTACGACGAACTTGCCGCACCGGATGTCGTCGATGGCGGATTCTATCGAGTCGAACATCGTTGCGATTCCTATGGAGGTGAGGGGAGAGAAGAGGGTGGTGATGCAGGTGGTGAAAGGGGGGTGGGTTGTTCGTTGAAGAGCGTGGCTTTTGTCTTGGATGGTGGTTGGATGCTGTCGTGTATGTGTGTGTGTGTGTGTGTCTTGATGGGAAGCAAAAGAAAGACGGTGTAGAAAGGAGGACCGGAAAGCCGAGCCTCAACTTTCTTCTTCTTCTTTCCCTTTAAAGCTCTCACCCTCTGGTTGGTCGTTGTGGAGCGGACATACACCTTCCTCTTTCGTCTGTTAAAAGCCGGCCATCCGAAGCCAAAGCACTCTCTCTTTTTTTTCGTCTTCTGAAAGCTCGCTTTTCCCACGCCTATCATTTTTTTCACAATTTGTTAGATCAAGCTACCCCCGGGGTTAGACCACGGACCTTGGAGCCGCGCGGTCGGTATCCTTCACCTCCTTTTGCTCCAACTCAACTATCGTATAGAGGTAAAAGGGTAAGGATTATCTTACCAAATCTTTCAGTAGTTGTGGATAGAGATGCAAGATTAGCAAATGTTTCTGACCCTCGTGGTGGAAAGCAAATGCCGAGGAGCTTAGTGATGATGTTTCGGTCTCGCTGGTGCAAAAAAGTTTGCCGCGGATCGTGTCCTCGTTTGACCAACCTGCAAAACATCAGTCGTCATTGCTCAACCATCAATGCTCACACGGTCAATCACAACATCACAACGTCCCAAAAAAAAAACTAAGATTTTCCGGCCGAAACAAGTTTCTTTCTTTGCTGCTGCTGCTGCTGCTGCTACTCCATATCCAAAAGCGCCATCTCCTCATCGCTATCGATCATATCGTTGGTCACTCTGGCCTTCTTGGTCCTCTTCTTTTCCTTCTTCTCGTCTTCTTCGCTGCTCTCGTCAAACACTCCTTTGGTACGATTTTTCCTCGCTCTGGCGTTGTTGGTGTCGCTTTCTTCGCCGTTCGCTGCTGCTGCATCGTCGTCGTCCTCTTCAGTATCGACCGCTTTAGCTCGTTTGAGACTCTTTCGCTTCTTCTTCTTTTCGGTTCCTTTTCTGCTGGAAGTTTTCGATTTGGTTTTGGACTTGGCCAGTTTGGAAAGTTTCTTTCGCGTAGATCCCTCACCTCCTTCGTCCGCCAACAACTTGGCTCCGTTACGGATGATCTCGTCATCTCCATCTTCGTCGTCGTTGTTGTTGTCGCTGCTCTCGCTGCCGCTGTTGGCTCCACCGAACAGGCCGTCGTCGTTGTCGCTATCGTCAGAGACAATGTCGAGGTTCTTCTTACCCCTCTTCTTCTTTCCCGCTCCACGCTTGCGTTTCTTACCCTTCTCACCTGCTGCGTCGGGAGCATCCTCTTCGCCCGAAGTGACGTCTTCTCGCTTGGCCCGACGTCTGGGTTCCTTTTCGGGGGTGGTTTCGCGAATGTATTCGATCTTGGCCGCTTCGTCGCGTAGAGCTTTCCGTTTCTCCGCCATCTGCTCGAGCTGCGCACGATACTCTTCCTCTTTGCGCAGACGCTCCTGTTCTCGAGCTAGCTCCTTTTCTCGACGTGCTGCGGCGACGGCTTGCTTCTGCTGCTGCACCTCGGCTTCGTAGCTTTCCTGGTCGGCGAGAGCTTGCGTGGCTCGTTGGAGCAAAGAAGAAGCACCGTACTTGCCACGCTGCTCCACCACGTCGGCTGACATCCACAGCAGTTGTCCGCGCTTGGCTGCTTCGAGCAGTGCGCCCTCTTTGCCCATCGGCGTCTCCTGAGGCGCACTCGCGTCGACAGGTGCGACGAGCAACGGCTGAACACGCTCCACAGCAGCGATGGCGTCCCGAAGCGCTTGAGCCGTCTTGCGATCCTTTTGCAGATCGAACAGCATCTGCAAACCTTTTTGAGCAGTGACGGCATAGTTGTACTCGATCTGGCGGCATTCAGCATGTGCCACCCCGCGCTCCTTGATCACCAGCTCGCGCGCTTCCTCGAGATGCGCCATCGAGCTCTGCAAGCTGGCGAACGACTTGGTCTTCATACCGATCGCATACTCGGCTCTGGCCACGTACTGGATAACAGCAGCGTTGGCGCCGTTGAAGAAACGCTTGGAAGCCAACTCGTACGACTTGAGAGCACGCTCGAATTCGTCCTTCTGCATGAGCACGTGGCCGACGCAGACGTGCACGCTGCCTTCGTCCTTGGTCTCGCGCAGCTTGGAGAGGATGGCAAGCGCCTCGTCGGCGTTCTTCTTCCTTCGCTCGTCGGGAGCACCTCCGAGGGTGGGTAGCGTGAGCGAAGTGCCGCCGGCAGTTTCGGCAAACGCATCTTCGGCAAGTAAAATCGCCATACCCTGAGCAGCGAATGCACAACGAGCGTCTGCTCCGAGAGCCTTGTCCATGAGATCGGTGGCCCGCATCATGTTCTTGCTGCGGTCAGCCTTGGCATTAGGTCCAGCAGCATGCACAGCAAGCTGGTAATAAGCCCAGCCGAGCGAGGCGAGCGTGTGAGAGTCACGACGACCCGCCTCGACAGCCGCCTTGGCAGCAGCTACACCTCCAAATGCAGCCTGCAATCCGGTCTCGGTAGCACTGGCAAAGAGTTGAGCAGTGAACTCCTTGATCGCACCCCACGAAGGCGTAGGGCTGCCGGGGAACTCGCCGGCGAGGAAGCAGACGTAGGTGGCGCGAGTGTCGAGGTTGCCCGGATCCGAATCGAGAGCCTCTTTGAGCAAAACGTTGGTAGTGTCACGCAGCGCTTTAGCCTTGGCAATGGCATCCGGACCAGCCGAGGTGGCGGGAGCGTTGGCGACGTTGAGGATCGCAAGACGCACTTTGACGTCCGTGTACTCCGGATGAGCGCGCAAAAGCGACTGGTAAGCTTCACGGGCGACATCAATGTTGTCAGCAGCTTCATTGGCACGACCAAGATTGTAAGAAGCGATGAGCTTGACGGCGTCCACGGTCCTCTGTGCTTCGAGACGAGCAGTGGTGGCCGGCGCCGAAGCAGCGGAAGCGCTGAAGGCGTTGACAGCGTTGGCGGCAGCTGTGACGGCAGATTCGAGTCTTTGAATAGATCGCTGAAGAAGCCAGGTGCGCTCCTCCTCTCGCTGCGTGTCGCTGGTAGGGATATCCGTAGCACGAATGGCGAGCACCGCACCAAGACACGTCTCGAGACTAGGCAGCAACGCTACATTGGTAGCAGCTTCGTCGTCCTCGATGGCATCGACGTTGTCCCCACGCGCGCTAGCCTTTTCCTTTGCGAGCTCGAGACTCTCTGCATACGCCGTAGTGGCTCGAGCAAGGTCTTCGGTCTGCAGCAGCTCGGCAAACTCGACACGGGTGAGCGGATCGGATCCCAGACTGGCGATAGCCTCGAGCGCCGTCTTGGAGAGATCCTCTGTGCGAATGGACAAGGAAGCCTTGGCGAGGGCAGCAGGCACATCAGCAGCTGCATCAGCGGTAGCGGTCGAAGTAGCGGCCGGCGAGGCAGAGGGGAACTCGTCTGGCTGAGCGAACAGAGCCTGCGGACCAAACGCATCGAGTTTCGCAGCCTCGATGAGACGGAGAGCACGATCGAGGATGATACGGGCGCGCTCAGCATCAGCCTGTCGTTCCGAGGCGGTAGCACCAGGATGAGATTGAGCTCGCAAACTAGCAGCAAGCAGCGAAAGCTCGATGGTCTGAGTAGCAGACACAGAGTTGGTAGGTCTGGAAGTGAGCGCATCCAGAGTATTGATAGCCGCAAGCGGGTCCCTGTTGGCGACTTGACACTGAGCTAAACCAAGCGTGGCGAGCGAAAGGCACAGATGCAACTGAGCGTTGTTGGCCGAGTTGGAAGCTGTCGCACTCGACACGATACGCGTCACGTCGTCGACGACTCGAGCGTAGTACCGTTGTGCTTGGAGACGCAACTCGGGCTGGGCAGCGTTGATTGAGAGCTGCGAAGCGAGGTGCGAGGCGCGTGCATATACGAGCTGAGCATGGTTGACACCAACACGCACCTCGGAATACTGAATGGCATGCTCTGCAAGCTTGAGAGCGGTAGCATAGTGGGCCATGGCAGCTTGCTCCACCTGCACAATGGGACCTTGCTGGTTCTTGGCCTGCGCAGCATTGTTGATGAAATACTCGCTCATGACGATGGCAGCGGTAGCGTTGCTCTTGTCGAGCTTCCAACTCTGCTGAAGGCTAGACATGCCCTCGGTGTAAGCAAGCTCGCGGGCTTCCTCTTCCGACCTCTCGACGTGAGCGCCGAATGTTCCAGGAACAAGGCGAGCGGTTTGCTTGACCAAGTTGAGAGATGAGATACCGAGAAGAAGATGAGCGGCGGCGTTGCTAGAGTTGAGCTGAACGGCACGCTTCCAAGCCTTCCTAGCAGCATCATGGTGTCCCAGACCCCAAAGACAGAGACCGATACCGACACGAGGGTCAGGACCTCTCCATCCCAAAGTGGTAGCATTCTCACCCTCCTTGTCGGCTTTAGCCTGAACGATGAGGCTCACCTCGAGCGCCTGCTGGTAGAGTTTGAGAGCTTGGGCATACTGACGCTTTCGCAGGTAAATGCAGGCTCTGCCGAGCAAAGCAAGAGCGTGCCTAGGATGCTGGTTGAGGATGGCATCGAAGAGTACAGCAGCGCCATCGTTCTGACCGCTGTTGGTGAGAGAGATGGCTTTGGAGAGCTGGTTGATGTGATGTTTGGGATCGAGGATGTGAGCCTGGGACTGGTGGGCGGCGGATTCTTTGTAGAAGCCGTCCTTGGTCTGTTGCTGGGCAAGGCGCTGATAGCGTGCATCGTTGAGGATGATCTTGGGTGCGGATCTAGCGTTGTTGAGAGCAAAAGCAGCGAGGAGGGCACGAAGGGGGATGGTCTCTGCTGGCTTGTGGGAAGCAAGGACCTGGACACCCTTTGCGCAAACCTGGATAGCTTCGGGGATACGATTCTCGAAGTAGAGTTGGGATGCAAGGCGAGACCAGTACTTGGAAGGAGGACGTTCGTAGACGAGCGCTTCCAAGAAGACCTGAATATCTTCTGCAGGAGGAAGAGGGTCGAGGTCGAGCGAGATGGACTCGTTGACGGCGACGGGAAGGTCGAGCGTCCTGTTGCGAGGCGGCATGATGGGCGTCGATCCTTTTTTCCACCTTGCCAAGTCGATGGTTGTGAGGATGGTAGACGAAGGCAAAGGATGGATGCGGAGAAGAGGTGCTCTGTGTAGCAGAGAGGTCCGTTCGTGTCGCTGTTCTTCTCGCGTCGCTGTGTCGGAGCCGATCGAAGGCGAATGGTTTTTTTTGTAATTGTTACATTTTCCAAATCGACATCTAAGAAATTTTTGCGGTTTCTTCTAGAATCGCATCTGCCGATCCAAGCAAGATCTTCTCAAATTGTGCAAAATTTAGAGCTCGAAAGCGAAGCAAAGCTGTGCCGAGTCAGCGGCGGCGAAGATTCTGTGATTGTTTGCCATCACGCATGACTGACAGACATTCACCCTTTCAGTCAACCAACCCCACACGGCATTCAGGAGATTAGTAGTGCCACACTAAGCCTTCTCTCCGACCACATCTCTTTCGCTCTTACCATCAGGGTTCGCTACTCAAGACACTTCTCGCTAGGCACAACACCTCACAATGGCCGGCATCGGTGTGGCAACAGGCGCCGCGCTCTCGAATGGCCTTCATGGCAGCGTCTCTCCTTCCGCTTCGTCCTCCTCGTCATCGCCCACCATCACCGTCGGAGTGCTCGCCATCCAAGGCGCTTTCCGCGAACACGCCTCCCACATCAACCGGCTAAACACCCTCCACCCGCTCTCCACCATCCGCAGCACGCTCATCCGCACACCCGAACAGCTGGCCGACTGCGACGCACTCATCATCCCCGGTGGCGAGTCGACGGCGATCTCGCTCGGCTGTGAACGAATCGGACTGCTCGAGCCTCTGCGTGCATGGGTGCGATCGGGTCGACCTGTGTGGGGTACGTGTGCTGGGATGATCATGCTAGCGCGTGAAGCGAGTGGTGGTAAGAAGGGAGGGCAGCAGTTGATCGGTGGTGTAGACGTGAGGGTGGGGAGGAATGGGTTCGGGTCGCAGATTGATTCGTTTGAAACCGGTTTGGTGATTAAAGGGTTGGAGAAGGCAGAAGAGCCGTTCAATGGCGTGTTTATTCGAGCTCCCGTGGTGGATGCGTTGTTGTTGCCGACCGATTTGGAGAAGGTTGGGGTGGATGAGCCGACACTGGTTAAGAGGGTGGATCCCAATGCGCTGCCTGAAAGCGTTCCGACACCAATAACGAATGCCAACGCTGTACCCTTGACACCAACAGCAGAGTTGCCCGCCAACGCTTCCGAACCCCCTCTGCCGAAATTGGCGAATGCTGAACCAGCGTTGCGAATCGTCGTCGCTCCTCCGCTCTACGATACCTCGGATCCGGTCAGTTCGGCACAGAAGAGACCACCCATTGAAATTTTGGCCACTTTACCCGAACCTGTAACGACTCCCAAATCACCCAGCAATGTGCCTGTAGCATCGCACGTGGCACAGCGAGATCCGAGGATGGATATCGCAGATCGACCCGACCACGATTCGCAGATCGTAGCGCTGCGACAGGGAAACATCCTGATGACGAGTTTCCATCCGGAGTTGACGCCCGATACGAGGTTGCATAACTTGTTCGTGACCAAGGTGGTGGTGCCTTGGAAGAAGGAGCAGCAGCAGCAGTAGCGTCCAGCTCTAGATCAGTCAACTCTTTTCCACACGTCTCCTGTTCTCTTCTCATCTAGCAATACATAGAGAGTCCCGTCACGTCGTACCATTCCACCACCTGTGAACACCATTGTGCCTTTCACCATACCATAACCGCTGTTAGCTACTCGGAAGTCGGGATGAACATCTGTCACGTGAGCCTTTTGGTTTCCCACCCAATTCCGGGAAATTTCGCAACTTTTTTTTTTTTTTTTCCAGAAAGGGTCCTTTTTTTCTGGTGCAGCAGCAGCAGGGCCGCGGCAAGTCGGGAGAACGCGCAGCAAGACTGCATCTTGGAAAATTTGGGTCGTGTGGAGCTTAACTCTAAAGCGTGGAGAAATTTTTCCTTGGTTCTCACCATCATCATCTTCTACGAACAGCGACGAGGACAGAGCGTACTTGCGGTCGAAAAGCGAGCAACTTAGTACAGCGACTGTTAAAGAGAAACAAGAATAGTGGATTAAGGACACCGACGAACGGCTGAATACAAAAGGAGGTTGCGGTTGACGAGCAAAGATTTCTGCATCAGCCTTGTCCGACAGCTGACGGGATCCATCCTAACGGCATTTCGGTCAATCATGTCTACTTCAACCACACCCGCCGCAGCCGCCAGCAGCTCACACCTACACGACGGACCTCCATCCTCACACTCCACACCCGCCTCCTACACCTCTTCCTCTCACCCCGCTATCCCCACACACGGCACTTCCACCCCCACCTCTTCAACCTCCATCGACCTATCCAACCTCACCTCGCACCCCACCTACACCGCCATGTTTCCCGATCCCGACCTACCCATCGCCAACATCTCCCGAATCATGAAACGTTCCCTCCCCGACAACGCCAAGATCGCCAAAGATGCTAAAGAATGCGTCCAGGATTGCGTTTCCGAATTGATCAGTTTCATAACCAGCGAAGCGAGCGACAAGTGCGCTGCGGAGAAGAGGAAGACGATCAACGGTGACGATATATTGTATGCGATGAGGGTGTTGGGGTTTGATAATTACGAAGAGGTGTTGAGGGTTTATCTGAGTAGGTATAGGATGGAACAGGAGCAAAATCCGAAGGGTAGGAAGAGCGGTGGTGAAAGAGCGGTGGGTAAAGGTGGGGCGGCGGGGGCGGAGGGGGAGGGGGAGGAGGATGATGATGAAGAGGTGGAGGACGAGGACGAGGAAGAGAGGGGCACAGAAGGCCTGGCCAACGCTCCACCGACACAATGAGCTTTCACCCACGGATACCAAATTCTCGATTCGTCGTCGTCACACTTTTGTACTTTTACTCTCCTTTTTCGACACGCAAGCAAACTCGTGCTCTCTCCATACAGCGCTTCACTTTGCATTGCATTTCCTTTTTGCTCTCTCGAAAAAAACTCTTACAAAACAGACGCAAGACGAGGCCATCTCACCCCATCTCCCTCCTCTTCCCCTCCCACCCCACTCGCCTTAGCAGCCACCTCTTCGCACATCCGATCGAACCCATAACTGGCATCCAGTCGAGGCTGACACGGCGTACCGATGAAATAGCTATCCATAGCCGACAGGAATCGACTCGCATACTCCGACGGTGGCAAGATGGTAACGTTGCCTTTGGCGTCTTGGCCTTTGAGCGCCTTTTTCGAGCTCGATTCTAGCTGCTTGGCCAATGTGAATGCTCCCAAAAAGTCGACGATCCTGCAACGGAATGAGGGTCGTTCGGGTGCTTCTTCCGAGTCGAGTTCTTCGTCGGATGCGACGCCGCCGCCTCCTGCGGTTGGGGCTGCAGGTGGGTACAGGTCGTCTTGCCGAACAGGTCGTTCCATGACTCCAAGCAGCAGCGAATAGTCCATGACGTTGGAGGCGGTGAGGAATTGTGTATCGTTCTGCAAAGCGCGGTAGAAGAGCTCCTTTTGCGTCTCGGGCACAAACGCTCGATGACGGTATCGTTCGATCCATTCGCTGTCCCACCAGACTGCGCTCGAACTCGTCGAAGAAGAAGACGCATTCGCATCAGCTTCTCCGGCTTTCTTGTTCCCCTCTCCTGCTCGACCCGGGCTTGTCTGAGTACTGCTGCTGCCGTCGCCGACCGCAACACGATCCGTCGACTCGCCACCTGAGACAGACAGCACACCCGCATTCAAGGCAGTCGTCGCTGACCCTTGGACGGATGAGCCTTTTGCCGCACCGGCAACATCCACAAGCGCCTGACCTGTCGCCGCAGCGTTCGTCGCAGCCTGCTGCAGATTCTGCTGTTGCTGAGCGCTGAGCTTGACTCGGCGATCTCGGATTCCCTTGAGATCGAAACGCACCGACTTTCCACCATCGCCAGCCCACAGATTTTCAAGCAGCATCACGTTCATCTTGAGCTTGGTCTCGCCCGACTTGATGTCCTTGATCTTGATGCTGTAGACGCCTGCAATCTTGACGAGCAACGTCGGGCAGTCGTTGACGGCAGAATTCATCATGTAGCGAATGTAGGCAGGAGCGAATTCCAAGAACGCCTCCTTCTCGTCTACACTCCATACAGTCAACAGCTGCTTGGCGATGAATCGCTCATCAGCTGTCTTGAAGAAGGCCGATTTCGATTTGCCTCCCGTCGCGACCCAAGGTTGACAGCGAGAAAGACTTTGCACATAGTCGTGTTCGACTCCCCACCTCTCTCGAAGTGCCGCAAACTCTTCTGCAAACCATGAGACGCAAGAGATCTTGGTGCTGCCGTGGACCAAATTGTGCTTGATGTGTGGCGACTCGGCTGCCTGAGAGCCTGGCAGGGTGCTGTTCGAGACCAAAGACTGCGCATCTGCACCTGGGACACCCTCGCCCTTAGGCAATGCCTGCGATGACGACGACCGCTGCGACTTGCTGCTGTCGTTTGCCGCAGCCGCAGGTGAAGGTGGCACCGACAGCTGGGCAGTGTCTTTGTCCCGCGACACATCCGACGCCGCTGAAGAGGACGATGGTCGGCCTCGCGAAGCCGAGCGAGGGATCGCTGTCGGTGCAGCCGCACCAGAGACACGCGGAGACATGCCGTTGAGCCTTGGACGCATCGATGGGGAGCCTGGCTCGTCGGACGAAAAGATGCTGGCGAGCGACGCAGGACGACCAGATACGGGCGTGATCTGCGCGTGAAAGGTAGTATCTGTACTTGCGTTGCTGATCATGCTTGAGCCCATGGCCTGACCAGGTCTAGGCTGCTGGAGAATCGATGACTTTCTGTCAGGGATCGATGAGAACGAAGACTGTGATCGCAATTCGAAAGTACGTCGTAGCGCCGAGACGCTGCCAGAAGTGTCCATCCCAGGTTTGCTCGGCGAAGGTGTCTTTGCATCCGTGAAAGCAGCAGACGGTCGCCTCGAAGGCGTCGTGTCAGTGCGAGGTGCGACCAATGTCGTGTCATGACCGCTGGTGGAGCTTCCAGCGACGGAGCTGCGTCTGCCAGTCCCTGTCACGGCCCCATAATCATTCTCCTCGTCATCATCTTCGCCAGCATCGTCGTCGTCGTCTTCATCATCGTCGATCTCACGATCCTTGATTGATCCGGCCGAAGAAGGTGGTCGTCCATTCGCAGTCATGGCCCGGTAGCTGACGCCCTGAGACTCGGAGATAGTCGAACCAACACGACGCAAGGTCAGGGACAAAATTGACGACTCTCGTCCGCGCTTTTTGCGTTTCAGCGCAGCGCGCACGGGCTCGGCATCGAAAAAGACCTCGTCCTTGTCCGGATCGAGCTGCGACAGGGGCACCTTGCGCATCGCCCGATCTTGGAGCAGCGACGAGGCAGTCGTTGTCGCAGCGCTCGCACCAGACGAAGAGATGTACGAACCATTGGGGGTGGCGTCGCTGCCATCGACCACACCGCTTCGCCATTGCTTGACATGCTCCTCGTTGCTGCTGCCCATGTATCCCGCTGCCTCCTGTTGGCGATCAACGAGTGTTCCCATCTCGGCACGAAAGTCGCGCGAGCTGAGAGAGTAAGCGATGATGGATAGCGGCTCGTCGTCGCGGATGATGTAGCAGCTCCCAGGGTAAGCACGTCGACCTGTCTCAAAGTATTCGGGGTCGTCATATGTGCAGCTCCCAAAGTCAACCTGCTCCTTCTTGCTGAGGTGCTTCTTGGTCCACGCACTGAGGCGGTTCTTGGCCGATTTGGCTCTGTCGGCAAACACCTTGCGAACATCGTTGATCCCATCCAAGAAGAATGTCCTCTGCAGAGCCTCGTACAGCTCAAACTCATCGGAACGAAGCGAGGAGCGGAGGTTGGTGAGCAGCGTCAACGGCTCTGCAACCTGTTCTGAGATCGTCGAGCTGGAAGAGGATGCGACGAGAGCGGGAGCCGATGCATCCACCCTCGTCTGGCTTGCCTCTGCTTGCTGTGCTGTCGACTTTTTGCGGATGGTCTTGCCGGCCTCATCCAGCTCGCGAGACACGAACACGTCCTCCAGCTTGGTCGTGTTGCTCTTGACGGAGGCGAAGAAGCGTTGGATCTCGAGCCGTGTCTGTTCGGCAATCTGCTTGAATCTGCGTTTCTCAGCCTGGGCTTGCTTCTGCTTCCTCTCGCGTCGACGTTCGCGGCTCGTCTTGAGACACGGTCCTTGGATATGGAGGTCGTAGAGAACCAGGGGCTGAACCTGTACCTTGACTAACGAACGACCGTTGCGGAAGAAGCGCAACAGGTTGGGACCCTCTGCGATGCTGCGATTGTCCTCGCTCCTGCCTTGACGAAGCTGTTGCTGTACGTTGGCCAGACCGCCGTACGCTTTCATATCGGCAGGCTCGAGTCCTGCGGCTCGACGCAGAGCTGGATGGTACGAAATGGCTTCCAAGTAGCGAGCAAAGGAAAGAAGATAGGTCGACTCGGACATCGGCGTCGCCTTGCCCTGCCATCCACTTTTTGCGCTGGCATTCCACATCCAAATGCCGCTGGCGCTTCCACTTCCGCGTTGGTCGACGAGTGGCCGTGATGTACCGCTCTCCGCAGCTTGCACGGCCGTTTCTGCCACGGCAAAGGCCGTGTTAGCCGCTTCTTTGTTGGTATGTGAGGCAGCGGCAATGGCAGAAACGTCAGACTCGCGAGATCTCGTCGGTTGCAGTGAGGGTGACGCAGCTGTGCTTCCCTTGTGCAACCCCGGATCATCAGGGCTGCTATCCTTCTCAGATTCTGCCTCCGGTTGCGAGTGGCTTTCGACCTCGTACATTCGGGCTGGCAAGACGGTGGCGACGACCTTGATGCGGCAAGACCCGTGGATGAACTGCAAGCGCTGCTCAGGCATGCCATAGACGCTATTGATGCGTTGCCCTGCGGAAGCGTCGCTGCCATCTCTGCCGCCATTGACCTGGCTCTTGCCGCTGACGATGCGCGAGTCTTGATGTCTATTGGACGCGACATCGGTGTCTGCCTCTAGAGCGCAGGCACGAATACCGAGCTCTTCGATGACTTGTCCCAGAGGAACATCTCGGCAATTGCTGAGGCGCTGGTAGAAGGCGACTTCTTCGCGGCACAGGCCCAAGGCTGAGCCATCCCTCGAAAGCAGCTCGTAGGACAAGAGCTGGACCGATGTCGTGCCGGTTCGCTCATTGATATGCTGTTGCTGCTGTTGCTGGCTTCGCGACAGGATGACGCTCCACGGTGAAGATGATGCTGGTGTCTGTACGCCGACAAAAGGCAGAAGGTCGCCCGAAGCGGAAATGCCGTGAGAAGGCGAGGCAAAAGTCGAGTGTTCTCGACGTTGATCGGCCAAGAAGCGCAGAAGCTGCAGACGATGGAAGGCAGTCAGGTATGCAGCAGTTGGAAATGTTGGCTGATGAGCATCCGGACGATACTGGTAGCAAAGGAGCATAGCAAGCTCGGGCGAGGTGGTGAGCGCTGCTGGGCTGGGACTTTGAAGAGGAAAGACAGGCTGCGGCTTGGCCTGGATGCGCAATCTTTGAAAGTTGGACATTTTGCCCTCTACCGACGCTCGAGATCGCGACGAGACTAAATCGGCATTTGGCTTCATCTGCGCTCCACCCACCGCAGCAGTCCCGGAGGATCCAAGGGTCGCACTGGAGTCAGAATTGGACACGAAAGGCTCTGTGCGGTGAGGATCCGAGGATGAGGGTCTTCCAAAGGCATTCATCAGTCGACCTACCAAGCGGTGAGGTTTGTTGTTGGACTGACTCGTGGCATCAGCAGCGGCACTGCGACTTCCGTGTTGCGGCGTGGAGGGGGCAGAATGGTTGCTCGTGCTGGCGAACAGCGCGGCTTTTCTGGCAGCGATCGACTGCCTAGGCTCTTCGCCTGCTTTGAAGAGAGCTCTCCGGGTTGCTGTATTTGAGAGACTGTTGGCATCGTCTTCGGTGTGGTATCTGTGCATGGTAAGCGAAGTTCGAGGTGCCGCTGCTGATGATGCTTCGTGTCCGTGACTGGTTCCTGGTCGTCCCGTCAAGCTCTTTGCAGGAAGCTCTGCGGATGTGTGCGGTTGCTCCTTGATCATGCCCCACAAGCTCTTTGTCCATTTGCGCGCACCCGATTTGGAATTGGCTGCGTCAGCCTCGTGCATGTTCGCATCAGCCGAAGCTGACGGTTCGGTGTATTGCGAAGTGGGCAGGGTGCTGCTGCTGCCAGAGACGGATCTGTGATCGCTTTGAAGACTCTGCTGTGAGCTGGTTCGAGAGATGGTGGGCTGTTGGACAAGGCTGGCTCCTCGATGTGGCGCATCGACGGTCGAAGTTGTGCGGGTGGGGACCTTGACGACCTTGGGTCGAGCCGCGTCGGAATCGGCCAGGAAGCTCGACTCGAGCAGCATCGACATGCCGACATACAGAGCAATCTCCAAGAGCTCGACCAGAGCCTGCCGCTCCCTTTCGGTCTGAACATGACAAACGAAGCTGCCACCGACTAGCCTGACACGCTCATCCTCGTCGTGGGGCGAGACGCTGGCTCTGCGCTCATGCGACGAGGTGCCGTGGTGTGCGAAGAGCTCTTCGCCGTCAAAGACGTCGGCTTTCCACGTCACTGGCTCTGCGTTCCGCTCTTGTGTCGAATCTGAAGCACCGTGACGAACTTCTGGCTGAGGATGACCATGACCGACCTTGCCGGCTTTAGCAGTCATGTCGGACCTTGTCGAAATGCTGGATCCTACGTCACCTTCGTCCGCACCCGCAGCAGCTTTGCCAAAGTCTCTGGCGGTCAGTGTTCCGGAACGTCGACGATGCCCCTTTCCGAGCGGGCTCTCGGCGACAGAGATGGAAGCGCATAGTCGGCAGACGACCATCTTGGCCCATTCATCGCAACCCTGACCGATCTTGTCCAGGTAGTCACGCTCGGCCTTCTCGAGCGCATCCGTCTCGGCTGCTTCTGCTTCTGAGCGGCTTGCAAAGGAGCGCAAGCTGGGTCTGCTGGAATGAGGATGCAAGGTACGAGAACCAGCAATGGTTGCATCGATAGCGTCTTCTGGTTTGGTGCCATTGAGCGCAGCGGTATCGGCTACCTGTTGGGCCTTTTGGCGCATCGCAGCCCCAGCAGCGGCACTGAGGGAAGCGAGATGTTCCATGGCTTTGCTCTTCTCGCTTGAGTTGGCGTTTGTGGATGCTGTCTCGCTGGAGGGTGTCGCAGGAGGCAGAGTATGTGGCAGCGGTGAGCTTTCTGCAGAGTCGAGTGCGGCCACGGATGGCATTCGCGAGAGCTGGTGGCGAGAAGAGCTTGCGGAGATGTTGCTGGCATCTTGCAAGGCCGCGGGAGAGACAGACGGGGCAGAGCTGGTAGACGATGGCGCTTCTGAAGCGGGAGTGGGTGGCGCATCAGATTGACCGCTTTCGGGAGTGGCAGTACCGCTGAGAGCTGTGGTGGCGCTGGATTTGGAAAGAAAGTTGGGAAGTCCAGCATTCTTTTTGAGAAGATTCTCCGATGTGCGGCGAGATGATGATAGCGGAGGGGGTGCGAGTGCGTCAGACGACGTGAGCTGTGCTGCCGCCTTGGGCTGGCGAGAAGCGTCTTTCTCGTCCAAGTCGCCATTGGGACCTTGGAGCGTTTCGACACCAGCGACAGGACCATAGTTGCGAACGAACCATACAGCGTTGCCTAAGATCTTGACAGCGACGTCCCTCTTGCGAATGCGATGGTCTGGGTCGGAATAGAGGCCAGCGTAGAACTCGCGATTCATTTGCAAACGAGAAGCTGAAGCAGAGCCGGGAAAGCCAGCGTCGCCGGGTAGAGGATGCAAGATGTTCTTCTGAGCCTCCTTGTATGCCTTGCCCAGAGCAGCTGCTGGCCAAGCAAAGCGAGCCCAGCGTGAGGACAGGCCATTGCTCGCTTCTGCGGCTTGAGCAGCTGTAGAATTGCGAAGCTGAGCCTCTGCACGCCATCGAATGGAAGCAGTACGTTGCAAGGCGCCAAGGACTTGCTTCTGTGAGAGATGTCGAAAGGCGGCTTGCAATGCACGGTAGAGGCTGTCTAGCGTAGCTTCGTCGAGGATGTAGAGGTTCTGTTTGTCGGCGTCGATGGCAGCAGGAGAAGAGGCAGGTGGACCGTTGGATGCTGACTGCTTCTTGTATGTGCCTGTTGCCGAGACGACGACGTTTCTACCGATGGTGCCATCGTCATTTGGTGAAGGAGTAGCAGACTCATACCTGAGCGCTGCATAGTGAAGGATGGTGAGGAGGTGACGGAGGCTTTGCTCATCCAGACCTTGGCCGTCACTGGGTGCCGTTTGCTGCATAGAGTGATGCGATGCGGTCGTAGGATTCGTGGAGGAGGAGGAAGCAGCAGAAGTCTGCTTTTCAGGAAGAGCATCAGGCCACCATGACTCTGCTTTTTGGTATTGAGCATCAAAGTGAGCCGAATCTACGAGCGCGCCATCTGCACTGTCTGCTGTGCTTGAACCGTTGAGGCTAGATGAAGGGATCTGCGGCAGCGGTTTGCGGATGAGTCGACGACGAGTGGTGAGCGAGAGTTCGATGCTAGCCTGCCAGTTGGAAGTGGAGCTTTGCGAAGGCGAGGTGTCTTGGGTGGCTGAGACGATGGAGCTGCGGCGAGAGGTGGGAGTCGATGGGAATGGCTGGTTGAGAGAAGGAGGTGATCGATATCGACCAGGCGTAGTGGGTGACCTTGGCTGATTGAGCGTCTGACGACTCGAGGACGGAGCTGCCGATGTGGTCGGATCCGCGCGAGGAGTGTGTGTGATCATGACGAGCTGAGACACTGCATCCGACGCCAACGAAGGAGCTTGTCGCAAGTGCTGAGTCGTTGTGGGTGGTTAGAGAGAATGGCGAGGCGGTTCTGTCACGAGGTGCATTGTAGTGTGAGATGCAACTTGTCGGAAACGAATGCTGAGTAGCGCTGCAGATGCGGAACAGCTCCGACTGCCACTACTAGCTTCTTTGAACAGCAGCTGGAGACCTGAACTAGCTATGGTGATGGTGGTGATGGTGGTGATGCTGTTGGTCGCTGTTGATCCGAATGGGCGGGAGATGTGATAGAAGGTCGAATGTGTAGGTGTGTGGCTTGACTTTTGCTCAGTCGGCTCAGTCGGAAAGCATAGCATCTGCAAGCATCACAGAGTTGTGCGTTGTGCTGCTGCTGCCAAAGTGTTGTTTGTCAGAATCACTGTGAAATGGTTTTTGTTGCAGCCGCTTGCCGCTTACGCTCTCTGTCTCTCTCTCTCTCTCTGTCTCTCTTTGGCAGAGTGTTTTTTGGATCTTCGGCCCCTGAGCTGAACCCTGCGCTCTCTTGTGTTGAACTGCGCTGCTGCCTTGATTTTGTTTCTGTTTTGAAAAAAACATATGCAAAGCGGGCCGACGCAGCGGGTCGGAGAAGTCGGCTCCAAAAGTCAGAAAAATAAAATTCGAAAATAAATAATAAATACATTTTCGAGTTTGAGAAAGGGCGATCTTGGGCACTTGAACGGTGTGTGTTGCTCTCAAGATTTCTGCGACTCAAGGTGGAGGCTTGAGAGCCAAAAAGAAAGAGTCGTGTACGTTGGGCTGTGTTGGTCCAAAGACGCGTCGTGCGGGAGCATCAGCCAATTACAGTCACAGCCAACGGGCCGTTTGATGCGGTTGGTGGCTCAGACCTTCGACATGGTTGTCTGCTCAACGCTGCTGCTAGCAATGCTAATGCACAACAGCTGTCGGCAGTTGATAGCGATGCTCAGTCTAAGCAGATAGGATCAGCCGAATGAGTATGCTCGAAGTGGGCTATGCCACATACTCGTATCGCGTGACAAAAGGCCTTTCAACAAACTCTGATCAGACTTGGAGGCGCAAAGACGGCTCTAGTTGCCACAAGTAGCGGCTCTCTCTCCCTCTCACTCTAGACTGGATTTGGCATGTTTGAGGCTGAGATTTTCATGCTTTGATGCAGAAGCAGCCCACGAGCGCACACCAGATCCAGCGCAGCGCATCTTGCATTTGGCAGCTTTCTTGCGCTGCGCTCACACTTCGAACTGCTTGTAAGCGAGGCAGCTTTTCATCGGCCAATTTCCGAAGGATCTGATTGTCCAATTTCTGCATTTGCGATTGACACGTTTAGAGGCTTTTCGAGGCATTGTCATTGTCAAAGAACAAGATGGTGACTATGCTACAATGCTGCTTGCTGTCGAGATAGAAAGCCAGACAACGCAGCGTAGCATCACAGTAGATTAGTATGCGGTCATCCTTTTGTTTGGTCGGTGTTTGAATTGAGCGGTGGTTCCTCTTTCGTCACAATTCCAAACCTCCCATTTGGGCGTAAAGATGCAGCAGACACGAGATGCCACTCTTAGGCCGGCCTGTCAAGCAAGGGTCTCGACACTGCAGATCCACTTTTAAACTTGCTTTTGCCCCGTCATTTCCCGCTCCCACTTCATTTGTGGGCCCTTTCTCTCCTCCTTTCCTCTCTCTCCATCCAGGCGACGCACCACCAACTGCCACCACTGATCATCACAACCGCTGGACCCTGTCTGCTTGTCCCCACCTTTGGCTGCACGGTATCGTCAAATGTCGCTCTAGGGCGTCAGAGGCCGAAATCATAGCGTAACCGTACTGTATCCACGCGAGCAAGACCCCTCGATTCTCCGGACTGGCTTGCTGACTGGCTTGCTCAACAACGACCATCATTCGCAAGCATGTCGAATGCTGTCCGCGAGTATCTCTCGCTTCCCTCCTCAACCCGAGTTGACTCGCCCAAACAGACGCAGCAGTGGCTCGACGAGATTCTCACCGGCGGTCTCTCTGTGCTAGGATCCGTCAGCGACTCGATACGCACCAAGCTCGCCACGGCTGTTCTCAACGATGTTGCTGCTGCTTCGGGCACACGTCAGGGCGACTACCTCCTCAATGCTAGGACCAACGTCCGCTGGAACTCTGCAACCCGACTCTCCGCATTGAAGCTGCTCAAAGAACTAAGCCGCCTCCCTGGTGGAAGTGCTCCTTTGGGCAAACCAGAAGCACTCCGTATCCTCTTGCAACAAGTCGATTTCCCCAAACAGCGCGTTCGAAGGTCCTCCATCTCCTCGTCAATCTCAAAGACAGGCTCCCTCCCTGCTTCCACTTCATCTGCTTCCACACTTTCCAACAACGCAGCTTACACCTTGACTTCGATCGCAAAGACCTTGCGGCGTGCTGTAAACAGACGAGGCTCTCAGCAATCCGATCGGCGTCATTCCAAGGACTCTCCGTCTTCAGATAGCGGTGGCGAAGATTTTGACACAAGTGCCGACCCTGACTGGCCCATCACCGATATGGCCTTGCGCTGTCTCAACAATGCGCTTTTCCTCAATGAAGACTCTCGACTTCCCTTTTCCAGCGAAGACGTCGGCGGTGGACATGTCGCAGTTGCCCTTCTCTCTCGTCCTCTAGACACACCAGCAGACATTCTCTTCCTTGGCGCTCGACTTCTCTTCTTCAGCACGCTGTTCGAATCGCCTTTCAACAAGACAGCCGTGTCGACGTTGAACGCTGTCCGTATCGAAGCTGCATGCGTCGATGCGCTCGTCAAAGCTGTCGTCGAAAAAGCTGACAATCGAAATGCTGCTTCGTCGGTTCTCGTCGCCAGTGGTAGTGAAGCACAGTTGAACATGGCGCTGTCGGATCTGCTCAAAGCTCACTTCAACATCTGCCTCTATTATCCGCGCATCGTGCAAGCAGAGGCAAAGGAGAAACAGTCCACTGCGAATGCTGCATCGACATCAGCATCAACAGGAGATCAACAGCGTCCCATCCTTGGCGAGGGCTTTGATTCAGAGCTGCTCGAAATGCTGCGACCTCTCATTTCGGTCATCACTGATCTTCCACTGCCTTCGCCAGTCCCCTTGATGCCGCCGTTCACGCACGCTATTGCTGCTCTACTCAACTATCCTCTTTCCGAAGTCAAGAAGGAAATCCTTGCGAACAAGACTTTAACGTCAGCCACATCGTCCGCTCTCACAACTCCGATCTCACCCTCATCCACCGAAGCATTCCAGTCCGCGCCACTCTACCTCCGCCGCCTCATCACGTTCGCCGATATCATGCTGGCTCGCTATTTTGCATCCACAGCAACAGACGGCGACGACGGTGGCAGACGCGTACCCGAGGACGTCGATGCCAAAGCTGTCAAGCAGAAAGCCGGTGCTGACGGTATCGATCTCGAAGACACTCTTGAACCTCTGCTGCTTTTACTCCGCAAGACCGCTGCTGAAGACGAATCGCTCCGATCGACGCTTGCTTCCGTCCTCTTACCTCCCGATCTTGACCGTAGTCTTGCTCTCGATCGCCGCCTCGACGTGACTGGAAGACTCGTTCGGCTCATGTCGTCCGTCACGCTTTCTCGACCAGCACGAGCCTCTGGCGAATTTTTACTTTCCATGTGCAACGGCGACGCCAAGCAGATGACCGAAACCATCGGCTACGGTCCCTGCGCCGGGTTCCTGATGAACACCGGTCTCGCCTCAGCTTTACCCTCCGGTGCAGCACCCGCCGACTCGAACGGTCGCACCGTCGACCCGATCACTGGCGAATACGAGGCGACGGAAGAAGAGAAAGCGATGGACGAGATCAACCGTATGACCGAGGAGGAGAAGGAAGCGGAGGCCGAGAGGCTGTTTGTGCTGTTTGATCGGATGAATAGGACAGGGGTGGTGCAGGTTAGGCATCCGATGGCGGGTGTGCAGGAGGAAGGGAGGTTTCAGGAGATTGAGGAGAAGGTGGAGCAGGAGGAGAGGGTGAGGAGGGAAAAGGAGGATGAGGAGGTGGAGAGGGTGGTGGAGAGAGAGATGGCGGAGAGGAAGAGGAGGAAGGAGGAGGCGAGGTTGAGGGCGCAGAAGCTGGTGCAGCAGAAGGAGGAGGAGGCGAAGACGGGCGCTCAAGATGAATCGGAAGCATCGACGTCTACCACGACAACATGATTTCACATGCTCTCCACACCTTCACATACACATCTAGCATCTCGAACACACACTCTTATCTAACATTCTAATCCCAATTCGCATTTCTTCACCACCCCTTCTCAGCCTCCTCCAACCACCCAATCACACCCCACAACCTCCACCCAACCCCCAACGCAGCCCCTACGACCGTCGCCAGCGTCACCAACTGTACGGCTGCCAACAAGCTCTCCTCCGGTACCGGCACTTTCAGCTTCACCGCTGACCCTGCTGCCTTTGTGTGTGCGACGAGCTTTTTCCCGTCCGCTATGTTTTTGCTGAATTGAGCTGTTAGATGCGTATGAGACGCGGGGAGAAGTGATGCAGGAGATTTGCCTGAGGTGTTTGTGCAGGCGATGAAGAGCGTTGGTGGCGGTAGGGTTGTTGAGGCGTATGAGTTGCGTTTGAGTGTTCGTTGTGAGGAGGAGTGATGATGGAAGAGTCGTTGTCGCAGACTGTGATACGCGTCGATTGCGAAGGTTGGTAGGATGTCGTGCGCCAATCCCGTAAAGGAGGCTGTCAACGACGTTACCTGCCTCTTGACCGTCGGTTGGTGGTACCTTACGTGCAGCGGAACGTCGACTCGAAACGCGGTGTTGGCGTTCAACAGTTCATCCACGTCGATCGGGATCACTACTGTGCTTCGTTCCCTGGTGTCCTCCCACCTTTGCTGCTGAGAGGGATTCACTTTTAGTCTATTTCCGTCCAAACTCAACTTCACCGCTTCACCGCTCGCCACTTGTTCAGCTTTACCCTTCAACACCGAGCCCAAAATATCCTGCAAATCGACCTTCTGAACCTCGGCACCATCTTTACGCTCCCACCACTGTCTATCCTCTTTTCGCGTAGATCTTCGACTGATCCATCCAACCGCTTGCTCCAACTCCACCTCATTCGACGATGTAATCACCGTGCCACGTTGCTGCTTGCCGATAATGGAGTTGGTTGCTGTGTAGGGGTCGTAAAATATCCCACTGGGAAGGTGGAGGAGGAGGTTTGCTTCGCATGTAGATGAATCGGAAAGAGGTGGAATGGTGATGGAAGAGGAAGGTAAAGAGACGTAGAGCGTGGGGTGGAAGCTCCGTGCGTTGAGGAGGTGGGTGGTTAGGGTGCCTATAGAGTGCGGTGTTGTCATCGTGAGAGGGGGTGGTGGTGGTAGTGGCGGTGAGATGCTATACAGCAACGCTGCAATGGTGAAGTGCTATATGACGAAGTTGTTGGTGCTGATACCCATCAGCTGAAAAGCGATGATGTCCAGGGTGCGATACCGCCAAGCAAACGACAGTGATGCTCGGCACCACGACAGAGCGAGATTGGCGAGCAGGCAAAAGGTTGGTGGTGGTACGATCTCAAAGCAAAACATCAGCAGGGTCCTTGAAGAAATGCGGGGGAACGGTGCTTATTTCTTTTTTTGGCCCGAGCGCCGCTTCTTCCTTCCTTTCCTTTTTCCTGCATCCGGAAAATCAGAAAAGGCGAAGAGAAATTCAGACCACAAAAAGAGGAGCTGTAAGAAAAAAACCACCTCCTCGTGTCGCAGCTCTCGACAACCCACCTCGACAGACCATTGCCCCCTTCCACATGCAACACTCTGAATAAGCACCAACGGTCCTCGCAAAGCAATGACTGTGAATAAAAAGTCGGTGAGAAGGAAAGGAAGCAAATCAAGAGCGACGATAGAATCGTCAAGGCTCAGCTGAGAAAAGTGTGTCGACATACGTCCTGCTACAGCCTCGTGAGCAATCGCACACAATCAAATGACACGTAACAATCGCTTGGTCAGACACAATGAGCTCCCGTCTACTTCATTTGAGCTGCACAGCGTTGGCGTGCGTGCGATTGGCACTCTGGTGTGGACCGACGTTCGAGCTTTGGATAGCACGGCTCAGGCGGGTGGGGTTTGATGGACTGGTTTTTTTTTCATCTTTGGCACTCGTCCTCCTTGGCTTGGGATGCACCATGTTTCTCTATCAGCTTTATCTTTCTCACCACCAACTCATCCATCTCAAGAATCATCCATCTCCTTCACGATGCATCTCTTACACCGCTTCGTTCTACCCTTACTCCTCCTCCTCCTCTCATCTCCAATCCCATCCACCCTCACCGCAAGCTCCGGCACCGACAGTACCATCTACTACACCCCTCACATATCCTCCGAATCCTCCTCCCCTCCCACACCTCCCGAACTCCCTTCCCGAATCGTGTACGAGGATGAAGATCCGCAAGCGGCGCGTATGGCGTGGTTGCATGCGCGTATGGGGGAAGGCAGCAATCCTAGTACCAAGATGAGGTATGTTGATCATCGGTTGTATCATCCTAGTACGAACTACAAGGCAGAGGAAGGGGGAGAGGGGGTGGAAAAGCCGTTTGGTGCGCAAAAGGAGGAGGAGGTGGAAGAGCGGCAGAAGGAGAAGGGAAAAGGAAAGATGTTCGAAACACCAGCAGAAAATCTTAGAGGAGATCTGACGGACGAAGAAGATTTCATAATGGCTGGAGCTAGAAGTGAAGCTTTGTTCGGCTCACCCCGGGCAGGTAGAGGAAGGAGCAGGTTTAACGAAGGCCGTTTACGACGACCTACGTTTGACGCTCCCATTTCCGATGACGAAGCTGTCGAAGCTGGCGATACTGTCGAAGCAGGTCGTGGAATCCGATACTACAGCCCAACCAGAGCAGCCCTCAAAACGGCCGCCGCCAAACTCGCTTCATTCAAACAGCAACAGCGGGCACAACAGCGCCAACGTGAAGCTGAGCTACAACGATTCACTCGACCATCATTCTATCCCGATTCAACGCAGCAACGATCTCGAACACCACCCCCCAGATTCACCTACGACTACCCCAACTCTGGAGCCGACACTCCTCCAGCTCCCCACAGTCACTCCTTACCATCTTCGCCACCTTCGCTCGACACCGACCAACCACCTCGTGCACCCTATCGGTTGTGGTCGGCTCGTTCAGCGTTGCCTATGATCAACATCCCCGTCGAACACCTCACCCATCCTTCTCAGCCCGATCTGGCGCACTACCAACGAACGCTCGACGCCCTACGTAAGCATGATTGGTTCGAACAGCTGCCCAACCGTGTTTTCTGGGCAGGTAGAACTCGACAGGATCATTCCAGCTCTGCTCGAACCGTAACCCCTTTAGGAGGTGTTTTAGGATCCGACCTCTCTACGCAGGCTCCTGAATTCATCGAAGATCCTTCCGATCCCATTCCCATGTTGCCCAACGTCGAAATCACCGAAGTCCAAAAAAAAATTAGCGCCTGGATAAAATTCGCCGGCCTCCTACCCAACTCACTCAAAGGTCAAAGTCGAGCCGTTTGGGACTCGCACCATGCCGCCGGTTACAAGCACCTCGATAAATCCATCCACGACGCTGTCCACCCGATCCAGTACCTCGGCGAGATGTTGAGAGACAACAACGCTGCGGTAGCACTGGAAAACAGTATCCACGAAGAACTGCAGCGAAGCAGCGCCTTGTCCAAGTTCAAAGGTGGTAAAGCAGCGAAGCAAGGTCTAGGTAGGAGTTATGCTGCTTACAATGCCTTTTGGCCAGATTTGTATCATGAAGATAAGCCGATAAAGATCGAGAGTGCGCTGGATAATATGGAGAGCAATCCGGCTTTCAGTATGTTCAAGGACACGGTGAAGCCGAGGCCGCTTTGAAAGGTGGTGGTTGGTTGCAAGGGTTGGAGAGAGCGGGGCAAGAGAAAGCCTGCTTGGTGGGATGAAAATGCATGCTTCTCAGCGTAACTCTCTTCCGGTGATGGTTTTAGGCTGACCGTCAAAAAGGCTGGTTCCTTTCGGCAGGTCTTCCCACACTAATTGAGCCGTCTGCTTAGCGCGAGCTCGTTTCCCGTCTCACATTACTTTGTTATCAGTTTGTTTCGCACGTTCATTCGTTCTGTCGATCTTCTTAACGTACTCATCCGTTCGGCGGTAGGTTCACGCTACAGGCTGGAGCTTCTCTCCAGCAGTGTTCAGGTTCAATAGTTCCTCCCTCTACCGAGTCATCTGCTTGACGTTCCACTCTTTCATCTTCACACACACATCCACACTCGTTTTTTCTTTTACTTGCTTCGCACCTTCCTTTTTTTCATCTTCCCCTCGTTGGCAATACATTCACTGATCAGTACCGTTAAACAAGAACCAGATCTCCTTAAAGTCCAACCTGTTGCCCTTGACCAACTTGCTTCCCTCGAGCGCTGCTTTGGCCAGTGCTCTCTTCTTCTCTTGCAACTTCAGAATCCTTTCTTCGACCGTATCCTTGATGCTCAATTTGTAGATGTAGACATCTCTCATCTGACCCAACCTATGCGCACGATCGAATGCCTGCTCTTCAATCTGCGGATTCCACCATAGGTCCATGAGGATGACTCGACTGCAACTGGTCAAGTTGAGACCTGTGCTACCCGCTTTGAACGAGATGAGGATGACGGTGACGGAAGGATCGTTGCGAATGCGCTCGAGGGCCGATTCGCGGTCTTGAGGTTTCATGGAGCCGTCGTAGCGTACGTATTTGAAGTGGTGGCGAGAGAGATGCGGCTCGACGAGGTTGAGGAAGGAGGTGAATTGGGAGAAGACGATGGTCTTTTCGGTCGGATCAGCAGTGCGGATGGCGGAGAGGAGCGAAAGCATCTTGCGGATCTTGGTGGAGCCAAAGGAAGTCGCGAATAGATCTTGCGAGTGGTTGGTGGCAAGAGCGATGCACTCGGCGCAGAGACGACGATTCGCCAGATTCGGGTTGACGGCTGCCATGAGATCGCCTGGGACGTTGGCTGTGTCGCTAGAAGGTACTGCAGCGTTAGCAGGGATCTCGACATTGCACTGATCACAGCGTTTCGTCACCACACTGAGACCCGAAAGCATTGCAGCCAATCCATCGTCGTCGTCATCTTCTTCTTCTTGAGCCACCGCAGACGCGCCGTTTTGCTGCGACGACTGGGACTCTGAAGTCGAAGTGGCAGCAGACCCAATCGCACCTGCATCTGTACGCAGGCTGCCCGTAACCATGGCAGGGTGACTGCACGCCTGACGCAGCCTGAGCAGCAACACGAGCGAGGCAATCATATTACCCTTTTTACCCGTCGCCCTCTGTCGCTCGTCTTCTTGTTCAAATGCTTTCTTGATCCTCGCTTGCAGACCAAGGTAGAACTCCTTCTCCTGAGGGCTGTCAAACTCGAGCTCGAGCAGCTCCAAATTACGTTTGGGCAAGTTGAGGATGGGCTTGCCATCGTCCGTCTTTGCCTCCTTGGTGCGACGCAGCATGATGGTTTGCAGGACAAAGCAGAGTCGCTTCATACCCCAATTGACCCTGTTCTGATTGTTGGACTTGAGCGGCTCGCCGATCTTCTCCTTGAAATGCTGAAACTCGTCAAAGGGCTGCACGCGTAAAAAGTGGATCAAGGAAAACATCTCGTAGGCGTCGTTCTGGAGCGGCGTACCGGTGAGGCACCAACGCGAGGTAGCATTTGCCGCAAGGAGGAAGCATGCACGCGAGCACTTTGCCTTGTGATTCTTGATGTTTTGCGCTTCGTCGAGCACGATGCGAAGCCAAGGAGATTCGAAGAGAGGCGTAGGCATGATCTTCTTGGTGACTTTATTTGCCGAGGTAGGACCTGCAAATGGATCGTCAGAGTCCTGCGAATCGATCTCGATGGGACCATTTTCGTCACCGGACTCAGCATCCGAGTCCACAGCCCGCGACGTTCGAGCATTAGATCGAGCAGCTGGCTTTGACTTTGACTTTGACTTGGATTTAGTCTTCGACGTAGAAGCCGTCGTGACAGGGAGAGTCACCTTGGCTTGAGCTTCGAGCTTGGAGAGATAGTTGCCGTACTCGCTGGCTACGGTGGTATAGGTAGTGATGACAATGTCGAACTTGGTGAAATGGGAAGCCTTTTTGGCACGCGAAGGACCGTGGTAGAGGTAGACTTTGAGGCCAGTTTGGGTCTTTTCGGTGACTTCGCGCTCCCACTGTTTGGTGACGGCGAGGGGAGCAATGATGAGCGTGGTCTTGGAAGCCATCTCACGACGAGGCAGTGACTCCAAAGTCACAGGTGTTGCTGTCTCGACTGCATTATGATCCGCAGAGGTGGCCGCCTTCTTGCCACGCTTACCCTTTTCGGTCTCTGCGGGCACGTCAAGATCGATTGTGGACGAGTCTTGACCTGGACGATTCGACACGATGAGAGCCAGCGTCTGAACTGTCTTACCGAGACCCATGTCGTCTGCAAGAATGCCGCCCCTGGCGCTGCCCTTTTCACGCTCGCGCATCCAGGTGACTCCCTGCACCTGATGGGGCAAGAGCATGCACTTGAGACCGGGGATATGAGCACTTGTTTTGGCATCGTCCGAGATCTCGGTGACGTTGACCATATTTGACACAAGATCCTGGATCTGCTTATCACGAGTCGCGGCATCGATGGGAGGTCCCACTGCAGAATCCTCTGAATACATGTTGCGACTGGGTAGAGCTGTAGGCTCGTAGTCGTCACTCATATACAGCGATTGACTAGTCTTGTAGCTGGATTCGGAAGGCGAAGGTCGCTGAGCAAGAGGCGAGTGGTAGAAAGGATTATTGTTCTTGAGTGGTGGTGGAGGAGTGCTTTTGGGAGAGATGAAGGGTATTTGAGAAGATTTGGAGTTGGGAGAGCGGAAAGGTTGAGATGCAGCGTAGCTTGATGTAGACGAAGACTGAGCTGTTGGAGTTCTGGGAAGGACGGCAGTTGCGCTATTCGTTGAAGTGGGTCTAGCCGTTTGGAAAGGATTTGAACGAGAGGCAGCACCGATGGGCGAAGCTTCACCAAAGACGATTGGATCAGCACGAGAGCCTGTGCCTCTATTCGGCGTGGAAGGGATTGCGCTGCTGTTGCTGCTGATGCTGGACTGAGCCACATTTGATGGAGGGTAGGGCACCAAAGGTGGCTGATATAGTTTGACCTTGGGAGGCGGAGCGTGCTTGTTTCGGTGGGGCAGAGATGAAATGGCAGGATTGGTCGAAGAGGAAGCTTGCTCCTGTTCTCGCCTTGCTTGCTCCATGGCGGCCAACTGCTCTTCCATGATCTTTCTGCGCATCGCCTCCATTTTGGCAGAGGATCACCGGTGGAAATCAGAAAGGGGAGAAGCTTGGTGGTGCAGATGAAGTTGCGTCCGTCGGTCGTCGCTTACCTGCGCAGCTGAACCAGCGCGTGATTGTAGGAAGGTGGAATGAGTCTATCGTCGGCTTCGCCGTTCTTGTGGCTGTGACTGAGTCGACGGTCGCGATCCCGATGTTGCCGTGTTGTTCGCTGCGCTCTATATGTGATATCAAAACGACAAGCTCGAGGTCGGTGATGTCGTCGAGTGTTGTTGTTTTTCGATAAAGTCACACTGCAGCTGCAGCTCCGAAAAGTGTTGTTCTCTCCACCTTTTTGGTGCTTTTTGGCTGAGCGCGCAACGTGTTGATTGGGCTTTTCCCGATTTGGTCGTGCCCGATCTACCTTCTGTGAAAGCGGCGCAACTTCGGATCTGTTCGGCTAAGGCGGCGTGGGCAATCCGTGCGACAACCGAGCCAAAGCGCAATCTGAGTCAGAGATACGGCGGAAATCGTGGCATCCTCGAGTGTCAGTCTGCCTTGAAGCCTCCACCCTGAGTGTCGCTCTCGAGCAGCGTAACCAGCTCTTCGTAATTGCGCTCAGTCATCCTTCCAAGCGAGAAAGTGGGCTCAAGATTGACAGATATTCTTCACACGACATCCCTCGCTCAGGCCATCTTTAACTCGGAATTGCGTGCGTGGATACAAACACACCTCGCCATCCTTCTTCTCTCCTGTCTTCCACTTCCACTTCCATCATCCATCCACCTTTGCCTCATTACACTCTCTGCAACACGAAATCAAACACCATGACCAAAGGCCAAACCATCAAATGCAAAGCCGCCGTCGCATGGGAAGCCGGCAAGCCCATGTCGATCGAAGAGGTCGAAGTCCAGCCTCCTCGTGCTGGTGAGGTTCGCGTTCAGATCACCCACACCGGTCTCTGCCACACCGACGCCTACACTCTTTCCGGCTCGGACCCTGAGGGAGCTTTCCCCGCCATTCTCGGCCACGAGGGTGCCGGAATCGTCGAGTCGGTCGGTGAAGGTGTTGATCACGTCAAAGAAGGTGACTCCGTCATCTTGCTCTACACCGCCGAATGTCGTCAGTGCAAGTTCTGCAAGTCTGGCAAAACCAACCTCTGCCAAGCTGTCCGCGCTACCCAGGGTCAAGGTGTCATGCCCGACAAGACCAAACGTTTCAGCTGCAAGGGTAAAGAGCTCTTCCACTTCATGGGTTGTTCCACCTTCTCCCAGTACACCGTTGTTTCGCAATACTCGCTCGTAGCGATCGATCCAAAGGCGCCTAGAGAGAAGACGTGCTTGTTGGGCTGTGGTGTCACTACCGGCTGGGGTGCTGCTACCCACACTGCCAAGGTCGAAAAGGGTTCGACGGTGGCCGTGTTTGGTATTGGATGTGTGGGTCTTGCTGTGATTACGGGTGCCGTGGATGCGGGCGCTGGTCGAATCATTGCGATTGACACCAATGATCAGAAGGAGTCTTGGGCGAAGAAGTTTGGTGCTACCGAGTTCATCAACCCTTCCAAGCTTGGTGATAAGGATATCGTTTCTCACTTGGTCGAGATCACCGACGGAGGTCTCGACTACACTTTCGACTGCACTGGTAACGTCAAGGTCATGCGAAGCGCGCTCGAGGCCTGCCACAAAGGTTGGGGTGTCAGTACTGTCATTGGTGTAGCTGCTGCTGGGCAGGAGATTGCTACTCGTCCCTTCCAGCTGGTTACGGGTCGCAAGTGGCAGGGATCGGCGTTTGGTGGTGTCAAGGGAAGGACCGAGTTGCCCGGTATCGTCGAGAGGTACTTGAACGGCACTTTCAAGGTCGACGAATACATTACCCACAAGACGGATCTGGACAACATCAACAAGGGTTTCGAGTACATGAAGCAGGGAGAGTGTGTTAGGTGTGTTGCTGATATGTCGTAAGCGCGCAGCGGATCACGACCATCTTTGACGATACACACAGGAATGTTCAAATATTCAAACCCATTCACACAGCCAGAAGAGTGATAGAACAAACGAGTGACATTGTGTGTGAGAAGTGAGAGAACGACAAACAATCAAGCTCGACAACGAGCACTTGGAGCGACAAAACCCAAACTCCCTCCTCCTAAGCCGACCCAACTGGCTCATTCCTAGGCACGATCATCGTCACTGCGCTATCCAGATTATGATAGACCAGATTCTTTTGGAAAAACTCCATCCCCACGATCCAAACTTTGAGATTCGGACCATTACTCGGGAACATTTTTTCCACCTGAGGACTGCCCATCAAAGTCACTTGACACTGTTCCTGCAGTCGTGTCTTCTCGTCTTCATCTTCCTTTCCACCTCCTCCGTATGCATCTTCGCCATCTTTACCGTCACCGCCAGCAGATAGACCTACACCCACCTGCAGCAGTTGTCTTCGATGATGACGATGACGTTTAACAAGACCCTTGAGGAACCCGGTGACGCCGGAAACGACGCCCTTGATAGATTCGGAGATGGGGCCGCAGTAGCTCTTCCATGCAGTGGCTAGGCTTCTTTTAGCCCAATCTTCGGCTCTTTCGGCTTCGTGTTGGCTGATTGTGAAATGTCCATCTTTTTTCACTGTTCTTCGTACCGCTTCGAAACCTGCTCTCTGACCGGGACCGATTTCAAAACCCATGAGTAAATCTTCACCACACCCGGTTTTACCTTGAACCACCTCGGGAGCTGGAGGAGGTACGACGTTGATACGTCTGCCTGCTGCTTTGAAGATCTTATCGACCTCGGAAGGTGGGGCGATGATTCCGGATGTTCCACTGTCGAGTAGAAGCGCGTCGATACGCACGTCGGGAAGGATGGAAGAGTCGAGGACGAATTGAAGGTCGTTCCGATGGGCGATGCCCCAAAATGGACGTTTTGGGTAGGTCGAACCGGAGGAAGGGTCGATGATGATCGCTGCGGTGTAGTTGTAGCCCGACGTGGAAGTTGGGAGTGTGGTACCGGTGAGAGGGAAAACTAGTTCACCGGACGGTGTGGGGGAGGTGACACTTGACGGTGAGAAATCAATGTAGAAGTGAGATGAGCCGGTGATACCGAGTGTCTTGCGGTTGGTGGGGGAGAGGTAGGAGTGGAGGAATGAGACGTCTAGCGAAGGCAAGCCTGCCGGTTGAGCTTTCGAGTGTTTGTCATCTGCAACGTCTCTTTTAGCCTTCCCACCATCCTTCTGCTCCGCTCCTGGAGGAGACGACGGCTGCTGACCACCCGGCGCACCCGCAGCATGAACCATACTAAACGGCGGACTCAACCCCAACAAACCCTGCGAGTCCTTCAGTTCATCCAGTTCTGCCAACCCCACCGTCACATTTCCCCTCATAGCTCCCCAACCAGCCCTCTCACCACCCGCCTGATTCAAGCTTGCCGTATCCTCTACAAAATGCATCGTAGGTTTCACCGCCCCATTCTTGTCAGCGTTTTTATCCGTTTTACCATCAGGGTTGGTAAACATGTATCCACCCACACCGCCGAGGTCGGGCTGGTCGGCGTTTCGAGGATCGTAGGTGGAAGGAGAGGCCTGGAAGGAGGAGTTTTGGATGACGAGGAAGGGCGAACCGGTGTCGACGATGAGGTTGTAGGTGCTTCCAGAGGTGCCGATGGTGATGGAGGCGGTCATGAGGTTTTGTGAAGGTTCGTAGGTTAAAGGGATGACGAGGGAGTGTTCGTCGCGACGTTGGAGCAAGGTTGCATCGCAAGAGGTGAAGAGGAGGGAAAAGAGGGTATAGCAAAAGAGCATAGCGGCCAGCAACCAGTGCTGGCTTTGGATTGTCGTCATGGTGACGAGATTCGTCTTCTGAAGAAAGGAGCGTGTTCAAGTATTTGGTACAATCAAATCTGTTTGAAAGGGGTAACAATCGTAAGGGAGTGAACAGGGAGGAGGCGAGACTTATATCTCTTTCTCATGATCCACAATCCCCACCTTCAGACCGCACATCTCTCTCGTTCGCACAGTCGTCCGTCGCTCCAACCAAAAAAAAAGTGGGCGAAAGCCACCCTGCTCCTCATTGCATTTCATCTCTGCAAGCTTTCTGCTCAGCCTCTGCTGTGAGGCGTGAGACAAAAAAAGTACCTCGCTCAAGCTCAATCACCACCCCTCTTAATGAGCACAAAAGGTCACCACCACCGCCATGACACACAATGACACACAACCTCATAACGCGTGGGAACATGTGCTCTGCATTGACACCCATGCACAGACGTTTTCATCGCCGACATTCCAACTCCCCACCAATTCCTTCCTTCTCGGCCGTGATTTCACGTCCACAACCCCTTCCTCTGCAACCACCGATACGCATCAGCAACCAGATACAAACTGCCCGCCACAACCACCGGCCCCTTGCTGCCTTTAACCCACTCCATCGCCCCCTCCACACCTTCAAACGTCCTAATCTCACCAACATCAACCGTCTTAGCAACGCCCTTCAACGTCGACAACGAATCCCCGAGCTCTACACTCCTCACCCACGGCATACCCTCCGGAGCGGTGAACGTGGTCAACCCTACATTCTGCCTCTCCACCAACTCTCCCGGATCTTTCAACAACACTCTCACCATAGCTTCGTAATCCTTACCCTCCGAAAAGGCAAAGATGTACGTCACTTCATACTGACCAGGCTTCTTGCTCTTGCCCTTCCCTACCGGCTCCGAGAGCGCTCTTGCAGCCAAACACCCATCAATGTACTCCCTCAACGCTACCGCACTAGCTTCATTGTGCGCACCATCGATCAACACATCCATCCCATCCACCGTATGCCACGAACACCTACCCGCCCATTTCACCGCCCCGATCGATGCTGAAATCCTCAAATTCGCTTCGGGATCGTCTCGCAACCCCCACATGATGCGCGTTCGCAACTCTTCCCACCGATCCTGCGCCCACTCGTCGCGCGCGATCGAAGAAAGCGTTTGAACGGCCATACATACCCCTGTCAAATTGGCTCGCGTACGCTCGACCGTGACGGGCACCGAAAACATCACGGGATCGTGAGGATGCGCTACAAACGTAGACGGAGGATTCAAACCCGAAGTTGAGAGGAACAGCGTGGGACCAAGTCTTGGGGTGAAGTCGATCGAACTACCCCAACGCTCCGACTTCGTCGGTGGAAGCGAAAGCAACTTCCACGGAATATACGTCTTGACCAGCCGCGCGTTGCGAGCCATACACACATTACGAATCGAATCCAAGATCCCCGCTGCCCTCGCACCCAACTGCTTAGCCTCGTTCTCCAACGGTCCCAACGCCAACTGATCCACCGGCGTCAAATCCTCCAACCGCTGATCGGCGATCACGCACAGTCCGTTCTCCTTGACAATCCCAGCTTTTTCCTTCGCGATGCCTTCCAACTTGCTACCCAAGAACGCCTCATGATCGCGATCGATCGGACAAATGATACTCGCCAACACCTGCGAATCGTCAAACACATTCGTCGCATCCAACCTTCCCCCCAACCCTACTTCGATAAGCAAGATCTCCGGCCGCCTCGATTCAGGCAGCAGCGAAAACGCCTGGAACGTCTGCGCTGTCAACAGTTCAAACGGTGAACTCTTCAAGGGTTGACCATCATCGTTGGTTGACGCAGGAATATCCAACCCCTGATCGGCGAAGAGTACATCCGACTGCGCTTGCCTCCATACATCCTTGGCGATGACTTGGCCGTCGACTCTGCAGCAATCGCGCCTTTCGATGAGGTGCGGACTGACAAAGGTGCCTGTGCGGATGTCGAGTGCGTTTCGAATGATCGAGTCGAGGTAGGCGATGGTGGTGCCTTTGCCGTTGGTGCCGGCGACGTGGATGACGGGGAAACGCTTGTGTGGGGAGCCAAGACGTGCGAGCAAGCGAGTGATGCGTTCAAGACCGAGCTCGATGCGCTTGCCCATTTCGCTACCGTTGCCGTTCCCGACTGAGCCGTTACCGTTCGAAGGAGCAGTCTCACCGCCCGACACCGGTTGCGAAGCAGACGCACTCAGCCCACCGTTTGACGTTGAAGCAACAGCACCCGCCGCCGCCACCGCCGCCACCGCACCACTCTCCTGCTCTGCATCTCTAGCCGTCACACCAGCACCCGCCGCTGTCGCCTTCCCCTTACCCACAGACGCCCCCGACTCCCCCGTCGCCCCACTATACAACCTCTGAATCCCCGGCGGCACAGCCGTACCCACCCCACTCTTCTGCCTGCGCCTCACCTCCTCCCACATTTCCCACTTTTGCTCCTCCGCCCTCTTCTTCGCTTCGCTCTCCTTCCTCTCCCTCTCCTTCTCCTTTCGCGCTTGCGCCGCTCGAATCTCGTCACCGCGCAACTTCTCCGCTTCCGCCTGCTTCTCTCGCTCCACTTGCAACGCCTTTTGCACTTCCAAATACCTCCTCTCAGCCCGCGTCAAACTGTTGTTCTGCGACACTTCACCGTCAAGAGCCGGCTTGATAGCTGGATCCATCTCTTCCAACGGAACGCTTGTCGTCTGCGGCTGCCTGCTGAACCCAAGACCTCGGATCGCTTCCTGTCCGGGCGAATCCGTCCCACTATCCGTATTTTTGCTCGCTTGAGTATTAGAACTAAACTTGCGCAAGAACGACAACCTCGGCGGCTTGCTCTCAGTCGGAGCACTCACGGCTACCATCGACTTGCTCGCCTCCACCTCCTCCGCAGCCATCGGCATAGGAGGCAGATCCCTCTCCTTCCTCGCCTTCAACCCATACGGACTGTTCGACGCCTCAAACTCCGGGAACGGCGCCAAATTCTGGATCGGAGGCAAGACGGGAGGACTCGGAAGCTCCGTCTTGTTGATCCGACTGCTGCTGGACGTCTGTCGATCCTTAACCGGTCTTCTAGGCACAGCATCCGCACTCTGAGATTGCTCCGCAGACGACTGCCTAGCCAGAGCCGCACGTCTCTCCGCTGCATCAGCTGCAGCATTAGCCGCGTTCGAAGGTCGATGACGTGAAGCGCTTGAATCTAGAACATTGCTGTCTCCGGTAGAAATCAATTCTTGACTATCCTGCTTGCTCGACTTGCGTCTCGGTTTGGCTCTGAGTTCCGATCCACCGGCCGAAGTGAACCCGGCAAGCCCTTTGGCATTACCGTACTCGCTGAACTCGGCACCGCCATACGACCCGATGGGAGAGCTGACGCTGGCCGGGTTGCGACCGACTTGACCCTGAACACCGGGTCCAATGACAAGAGCCGTCGCTGGCATAGCCGGGAACTGAGCCGACGACTTTCCATTTGGGTTTGGCGACGAAGAAGAGGCCGCTGCTGGTGCTGCGGTAGATCGCGGTGCAGCTGAGGCAGTGACATTGGAAGAGCTATGCCTGCGAACAGCTCCGGTCGGTGCACCAGAAGCTGAAGTAGGAGTAGCAGTGCCCGATCCCAGCCTAGGCGACGTGGGCGGCGAAGCTATATCCTGCTGATCAATCGTAGATGCTGGAAGTGCGACTGTGCTAGGGTTGGCTGATTTGGCACCCGTCGTGGCGGTCGTAGCAGACGTCGCATTCGGGGTATTGTTGGTAGTCGGCAACAAAGCCGACGAGCCAAGCTTGGGACTGGCACTCGCCTTTGGCAGGGCAGCAGACGCCGACGAGCGACGCTTTCCCTTAGTGCCATTTCCCTTCCCAGACGAAGACTGCAGAAGGTTCAACCCTTGACCGAGACCAGCTGGGTTGTTCGCGTACGCCGATGCAGTGTTGGAAGCTGTGCCTCGACGAATGTGACCAGAGCCGACATTATTGGCGGTGACGACGCGAAATGCAGATCGATAGTCCTGATACCTATGCTGATGATAGTTGGCATTGGGCTGAGCGCCAACAGAAGACGAAAACGAGGAAGGCTCTGAAGGTTGGATGATGGAATACGGCGGTGGTTCCGAAAGCGTTCCAGCGCGAGTGAGGGATCCTGCGGGAGCCGAATAGCGATGCCCTGGGCCCAGCTTGGGCAGCTCAAGCTCGTCCAGTGTGTGGCCAGGTTTGAGACGAACCACAATCATGTCGCCCTCTTCGATGAGACTGCACTCGTGGTGATCCTGAAGCTCAAAGCCGCGCATCTCTGTCGAGTCTGCTCCTTCGTCATCTTCGTCTTCAATTGCTTCCTCGTTCTGATCCTCTGCTTCAAGGTCGTCTCGTTGTCGAAGTTCGAGAGTGAGCATCTGCATCTTCCAGCCGTTGATGGCTTTTTCCTTGACTTCCTCGGAGAAGGTGAGTGGCTTTGTGGATGACTGTGCATTGGTCTGACCCGTGAGAATGCGTAGGATGGAGAGCTTGAAAGAGGAAATGTCGGTCGATGGATCGGGCACACGGTGAGGGATGCTGAAGCTGGGAAGCGGCGGGTGCGTTTTGAGTGTGATCAACGACGCAGGCCCACCGCCTGGTAACGTCCTGTTCGGATCGGCCGAAGGCATGATGGATGCAAAGCTGGTCCACTTCGGAATAGAGGCCGATGCAGGTTGGTGGAATTGGCGTAGTTGAGAGGTGGCTGAATGCTTTTGGGCTGTCGATCCGAGAGTGATGCGTGGGAAGGTCCAAGTTGTTGAGTTCAAAAGGTGGGGAAATGGTCTGCGGAAGTGGTCCGACGTCCAAGTAATGAGACTTCGCGGAGGGCTAGCGCTTTTGAATACGGCTAGATCGTGGGTGAGCCGACACGAGGACGACGGTTGAGGTTTCGATGGTGCAAAGCGGAACGTCGTGCCTGTTGCGGTCGTGCAATGGTGAAAGACGACGAGAGTGCAGTTGGTCTTGAGGAGCATGCAATCAAGTGATGATGCTCGCTTTCCAATCGCATATCACTTTGGCCAATACGACATTAGCCAGAGGTGTCGAAAGTGTCCAGATGATGCTCGTCAGCACAGCCAGTCGAGTCGAAAGCTGCCAAAGGCCGGATTCCTATCGACCGTCGCAAGCTCGAACCTCGAGTCGTAGATGCTTTGCTTCTTGGTTGCGCAAACGGCAAGGAAATTCCGGGTGGGTGATGAGCTCCAAATGAATTGGCTCAAATGCGGGGAGGTAAGCTTTTGCAACAGCTTGTCGTCTTGGTCGGATGGAGGAGGATTGACGAGAAAGTGATCTCGCTTGTGTCTTTGTCTGACCGCGAAATGCACGTCGCAGCAAGATGACGGGATTTCCGATTCTTTTTTAATTTGGCCGGTGCGATTTCGCTCTTTTTCCGCTTCTTTTTAGGCCTCTTGGCTGTGATGATCGTGTGCGGCAGATGATTCCCGTACAGCGGGAGAGATCTATCTTTAGCACCTCAGCCCCTCTTGTGCGGCTGACCCGATGACCATTTGAGGGTCCGATACCATCACACTGCGGCTTCTCATCCAATCTCATCCGAATGTCGTCAAAAGAGATTGACAGCATGGGCTGTCGACCCTGAGGCTGATTCATACTGTTGTTCACTGAAAGTGATCTTCACCGGTACTTTGAAGTCACTGCTTCGCTCCTGACTGACCGCCTTGCCAAGCTGCCGAAGATACCAACAGATGTAGCTGGATGGATGAAGTACAATAAAGCTTTCGATGGCATTGCTCTCTTGCGAAACAAAGTTCACCAAGTTGAACGGGCTATCGCCAACCGCCGCCTGACTGGTGAGCCCAAGCACGATCCTGTGAAGCGCCACCTCTGGTGGGCAAACTGGGAGGCTCGAATCCAACCTAGACTCGAAGCTGCCCTCAAGGAAGAGGCTGAGCAGGCTGAGCAGGCTGAGCAGGTCTCGTATGCTCATATCAACGGGCCAACGAAGACAACCCGGCACCAACAAAGCGGCGGCTTGGGCTGCGGTCAGCCGCAAAGAACCCATCGAAAGGCACCATGGCTGCTGCGGAACTTGCAAGCACTGCACCGCTTCGGTATTTTGAGTATGAGCTCCAGCCATCTATGAGCACGAAATGGCTCTTCATGCGCTGAAAGCCGCCCCAGCCATTCCGCACTTTCGTCACGAGTGTATCGAAGGACCACTTCGAATCAGCCGAAGGCAGGCGCTACATGAGAAAGTCTCACACGGTCACCTTCAGCCACCAACACTTGATTGTGCAACAGCCGCATCACTTCCCAACACTTCCCGCATCGGGTTCACCATCCGCATTCACACCCCGCAACCTCAACACAACCAAACCACATCAAGAAGGGAAGAAGAAACTCGAATTGAAAAAAGGGGGCGTCTGCCTTTCTCTAACGAAAGAAGATATACAAAAGCGACAAAGAAAAGCCGGTTTTCTACAGGCACCTTCTACCTTCTTTCCCAAGGTGAAGTGCGAGGACTGACCGGGCCGGCGATCGTCTACGCGCCCTTCACAGCAGACGAGACGAAATGAAAAGAGGAAGAAGCGAAACGAAATAAAACACATCTGGGAAAGAGACGAAAACGAAACGAAACAAGCCGGGTCATGATGGAAGTTGGAAGACTAAAAGAAGAAAGAGGAGGGAGCAATTCTGCGCGCCAGGAAGAAAGAACAAGTGCCAGCACCCTACTACACACGAGGCATTGCGAAACCATTGCACGAAGCTAACCAAGGGCGATGACGACGACGAGAATGGTACCGAGCAGAAACGATGATGAGCGAAAGACAAAAGGACGACCATGTAATGACCCGTGACAAATGATCAGTTTCGATTTGAATGAAGAAGTAAAAAAATGAAAAGACTTAGTTAGTTAGTCTCTTCGTCCTCTCCATCCTCGTCGAGGTCGTCCTCGTCGCTGATCGAACCGTGCTCGGCCTCGTATTCGGCAATCGCCTTCTCACGAGCCTGGCAGTATTCGTCACACTCGACAATGTGCTCAGGAGGGTCAAACTCGTCCTCGTCATCGACAACGTCGTTGCCCTCCTCATCCTTGTGCGTCAAAGCACGACGAGCGGCGTGAGCAGAAGGAAGAGCGCGGTTCGAGTGCGAGGCGAGCGAACGCTTGTGTTGGATCTTTGTCGAGTAGAGGTACCAGTAGGCAATGTCACGAAGCGAACCGTTGCCGTTGAGGAAGGCGTTCTTGTTGTTGGCATACGAGTCAGGAGGGTTGTTGATCTCGAAGCATCCTAGCCAAGCGGCACGCTTGACGTAGTTGACCTTGGACATCCAAGTGGTGGCGTCCATGTGGAACTTTTTGATGGCAGACATGTTGGGACCCGATTTGGCGGTGACACCGTACTCGGTGACCCAGATGGGCTTGTTGAACGTCTTGTGAATGGTCTTGATCCACTTTTTGAGCTTGGCCATGTCGCGGGTGGTGCCGTACCAGTGGATGGCGATAAAGTCGATGGTGCATCCGAGCTTGTCGCACTCCTTCATGAACTCCTTGAGCCATTCGGTCTTGTAGACCATCTGGGGCGAGCTGATCTTGACACCCTTCCTGGCGTAAGGCTCGAGCTCCTTGTAATGAAGTTTGGCGGCGTACTTGGGGTCGAGGTTGGACTGGCCGGGGATCTCGGGCTCGTTGAAGCTGAGGATGTGTTTGGGGAGGTTACCCTTCATCTCCTTCTTACGCTGGTTCCACTGCGAATAGTACTTGGGGCCCCAGAAGTTGGGAACCCACTCCAATTTGCCGTTGAACTTGGGGTTGGGACCATCCTGCCAGTGCCAGTACCACTTGATGAGACCTTTAGCGACACGGGGACCGTAGTTGTTGTTGACACCCCATGCGAGACCACGCGAAAGCTTGGCCTCGGTGGAGGAGACTGCGCAGAGGAGAGCCGCAAGGGCGACGACCAAGATTTGTAGTGAGAGACGCATCTTTGGTGTATGTGATGATATGGGTTGGTGGGTGAATCGAGGTTAATGAATGAAACAAGAGAATGTGGATGGATGTGGGGGGAAGATGGAAGTGCAGATCACGTCGATTGATTGATGAGATGGGGGAACAATGCTGATGCGCGAAATGCTAGGTGGAGATAGGTATGCCGAAAGACTGGACAGTATGCTAGTGAGTCGGAACGGGTAAGGTCGTGGTGGATGCTGTTGCAGCTGTGGTAGTTGTTGTAATTGTCGTCGTCGTTAGTTGTTGTTGTTGGGAAAAGAGACACAAGGTGATGAATCGTCGCGAACTCTCAAAGCCACGAACGACGAGGTTGTTGGGGGAGATGATGAGGATGGGGTTGGGACGTAAAGAGGAGAGAGGAGAGTAGGATGATGATGATGATGGTGATGAGGAGGATAGTGAAGAGGAAAGGGACACGGAAGCAAGCCGATTGAGGGAGGGGACAGAGAAGCAGAGACCAAGACGCGATAACTGAGGCGGCACACACAAAGGGCAATCAAAGAAAGAGGCGGCGACGCCATCAAATCTTGCTTAGTCGCAGTCAGTGGCTGACTGTGCTCGCTGCTCACTCGACCTGCGTCCCATTTGATTCATTCATCCACGCGAGCTTGGCCCGCAAAGGCATATCAGCAGAGACTCCAGACAAAGGGCAGAAGAGAGCGCAGAAAGAGAACAACAAAGGCTGAGGTATTGCGCAGAGAGGAGGACGAGACAAGGACAACACCACCATAAAGAACATCTCGGGCAAGCCGCTCCGAATGAGCAAGCAAGCAGAGCACAAGAGCAGTCAGAATGGCTGTCGGATCAAAACCGATCGACATGAAGCATTCAGCGCAGACCCGCTAAGATGATCGACAAACTTGGCACCTTTGACAACGCTCTTACCGAGCTCCGCCATAAATATCACAGCCGAGCTGCATTCCAACATTGCAACCGCACTAGCTCAGTGTGTTTTCCTCCAAACTAAAAATAAAATAAAAATAAAGAATTCAGCTCGCTGGTCGCTGTGTGAGAGAAATTCCAAAGAGATGCATCGGATGTCGAAACGTCGCAAGAGAGAGAGAGAGAGGAACGAACAGAATGCTCTGGCGAACTGCGCGAAACACGCTCATACACAGGCACACGCGCAAACGCACGCCGAAGGGAACGATGCGAGAAATCAAACACTTGAGCAAAGCGCATCTCGTTTTAGACTCTCTCGCGCCAATTTGCCTTGCCTTGCCTTGCCTTGCAATGCCATCCCTCTCTGCCCTTTTTCTTGTTTGACACTGAGACATTCACCTTGCCAAATTGACACTGTGTGGCTGCTCTGCTCTGCTCTTGCCTCGAAGAAGCGGAGCTCGTTTCTCACGGCATGTCCGCCTTTTGTTCATAAATTTGGGCACTGCAGCTAAGCTATGCATCTCGTAGATCTCTCGCGATTCCCTTTCAAAGCGCGAACTGCCTTTCCTTTCGCAAGTCTGCTTCGTGCCTCTCAGATCTCAAAGGCATGGTCTGAGGAATCAACAGTGCTGATCGTGCCTGGATACCGGTAGAGCATGACGTCGCGACCATTCTTTTGCCCAAGCATTCAACGTCCGCTCACATCTACGACGGCATAGCGGCGACCATTGTTTCCTGCCCGCCGGTGGTTCCTGATCCGATTCGACCTGGACTAGAGATGCCTCCGGGAATCGAGGGTGTGCTTCCGGGCAGCATGTGCACCTCAATTCTGAATTTGAGGTTGCTGAGCAAAATATGCTCGAGACCGAGATCTCGCGCCCCCAAAGCTTCATTTTGACTCAAGCGCTTGTGCGAAGATGTGATGACACAGAAGGTGCGTTGAGCCAAGAAGCTCGGCGCAGAAGCTTCGCTGCCTAACTATGGCATAGGGGCTCTGCACAGTAGTGACTGTAACAAAGGTGACAACGGATCCAATTACGATGATCAGCCTTCCCTTTGTGGTCTCAGCATATGGCAGTTTTCGCTGGTGGTTGCATCGTGTGGTCGCTCGGATCGCTGCCCTTGGCGCTCAAGTCGCTGCATCGTATCATGGATTCAGCCGACATTTGAGGCAGGCGTTGACGGGGCACGGTTCGCTTGTTCCTACATTACAGCCGAATCCCTTTCGAATGGCATTGCTTGGCCTGCGACTTGGCAGCTTGGCAAAGCCAGTCTTGACAACGCCTTGGCAATCTATTTCCAGCATGCTCGCCCTGCATCAAGAGACAATTTCGGCTGAATCATCACGATGGAGAGTACGTTAGCGATGTCGAGCATGATCGTCGCCTGGTTTCAGATGATTGCGCTGTCATGACGTCGAGTGTGATGTTTTGAGCTCAAGCGAGCAGAGTGTAGAACTTCTTTCTTTCCAGCCTGGATGCTTCGCTTACAGTATCGCTTGCTCAATTCTCGATGCTTTTTCGAATTTCACGCTCAAAGAGGAACAAGTCTCATGGCGCTTCCACAAACACGGTCTAGGACGATGCAGGATGCTGCACTGCAACCTGGCGCCGCTTAGTGTGGCTTTTGCACTGCAGCGCTGCGGTCAGTGTGGGCAGCGACCGTATTGGTCGGTCGATTGGCCTTGCAGAGCCCGAAAAAGCAAGAGCGTATCTGTTGAGCCATGTAAATTAGTCTTGTGCAAGGAAAAACCTTGATTTTAGTGCGAATTCACTCTACAGTATGCTCATGCACAGCGTTGATCTCAGTGCCTGCTGACTCGTCTTAGCAACTGTCCAGCTGGCACCCTCTTTTTTTGAAGCCTCTTGCATGCCACAGCGACGGAAGCTGTTTTAAAATGGGCTTGCAGCTTCAAAGCGGAGCCTCACATGTGGCTTGTGACGGAGTGGCTCACACGTTGCAAGCGGTGTTGAAGCGTTGGATCTACCTTGCACCACAAAGAACAATCCAATTTTCATGCTGTGTTCATTAGAATTTTGAAGCAGCGACTGTCTGCACGAGAGCAAAGAGCGGGAGTGGCAAGCATGAGAACGGCTTGTCTCGGTCACAGCAATACAGTACGCGGTCTCGCGGCCGAGAAGCACGATTTTGGACGCGACCTCCTCGGTCAAGCACTGCTCGACTCGGAGTGCACCACGGCCAACGTCGGCACCATCCTCGGTCAGCTTGGAGCGTGGGCATCCTCGTGTGCCGTTTGTCTCGGAGCTGTATGTCCATCACAAAAGTCGCAACGGTGATTGTGAACCTTTAAACCTTGTGAGACAGGGCCCGACGGTCACGATGCCCTCAGAGTCGGAAGAGACGCTTGCCATTAAGGATTAGTCAAAGATATGACAGGAAGTGGACGGGCGTCCACGTCTGTTGTTCGTGCTGATATGCTCTGAGCCTTGAAAGATGCTCAGTGTCAAGTGTCTCTATCGTCTTCCTCATAGCATTGTCCTGAAAGAGTTTTTTGTGTCTCGTTTTATCATCCTGTCAAAAAACAAACGAAAAAGATGGACAGAAAAGTCAACGGAAAATCATCATTTTGACGTGCACGTGGCGAGTGGAGATCGGGTCCATCTTTTTAGTCCGATCCGACACATGAACAGATAAGCGATTGCACGCTGAGAGTTGGCGCTGTTCAACGGCCGTGTCCCGTGCTTCCCTCCGCCTCCGCCTCTCCTTCTCCGCAATATTGGATTAGACTCAGCCAAAGGGGTCATCTGCACGACACATTCACACACTTTCGACCGCTCGAACCGCTGAAAAAGGGGAGGCTCGACACAAGGTAGCCCATTGCAGTCAGGCAGGGCGGACAGCATTCACCGGAAGGATCCAACAACCACGACCCTCGGTGCTCTTAGAAGCACAAAACCCGCAACATCGATATAAGCTGACCACCAACCATGTACGACACGCGCTGAAGCTCGACTGAGCCCCAATCATGTGGAACCAGGCTTCGACGTCTAATCCAGCTGCTCCGGGAGGTGGAGGTAGCGGCAGCGGCAGCGTAATGACTCCCATGACGAGCTCCTTTGCGTCGCATGCTCGCTCCAACAGCCTAGCAGCCAACAGCCCGTCAGCTCATCGTCGAGCTGCAGTCGCCGGTCCAGCTCAGCACGCATCGCCCTCCAACAATCCTGCCTTTCCACGACCTTTTGCCAACGTCGCCTTTCCCGGCACTGTGACGACTCCTCGCTCAACAGCAGCTCCCAATACCGCAACAGCACCTCCAAGATCCTTGCAGCACCTTTCGCTCCTCACCACCCGCACCCCCACCTCGATTGCCAAGCTTTCATACCCGCAAAACACCATCATAGCTTGGTTCCGGCTGCAAAGGAAAAGTGACGAATGCATCACCGCTTCCGCAAACGAACACCAACCCCAATACGAAGCTCCTACCTCAGCAGCTGCATCAACCAGCAGCTCGTCCAACCAACCCACCAGAGCCTGGGATGCCGGTGTCCAACGTGTCTTGTCTAGCGCCAACAAGTCACGTTCCCAGCCTCTACCTCGCGGACAGGATCATGGTTCCATCCCGCTTCTGATCAAAGAACCACTGATCTACACAAGCTCGAAACAATCCTCGTCAGGTACGGCACCTCGTACACCCAAGGATGAGTTGTGGGTCTTCATCGCCATCACATACGAGCAAGAACTCAGAGATCAGACTGTCTCAGCTGGCGCCACGGAGTCGAGCGAGAACCGCTGCGGACACTCCACTGTCGGCGAAGAGGCTACGAAGCCGACCACGCAGCAAACAAGCACCGGCACAGACTTGACATCGCTGGACATCATGCTTGCTCGTCATATCTCGGTAGACCTCGCCAAGCCGATCTTACGCCTGTCTGCAGCTGCCCATGTCACCTCTGGCTCGTACCCTCTTGGCTTAGCTGCCAACAAGACTGTCATCAGCAAGGGCAAGCAACCTCTGTTCACCTCGCAGCAGCGTCAAGCACACAAGCGCTTCATGGCGTCCATCAAAGACAGGCTGATCGACTCTTTTGTATATCCTCCATCGTCAATTTCGAAACAGAGTCGACCAGAGTCCCATCGCTCCCGACTTCGCCTGGGAGACAGTGTCGTCTTTTTACCGTCTCAGCAACCAGATTCACGTTGTACCGCAACGACTGATGCAGCATGGTTCGCTGGCCCTACACAATCCAAATCGTCGCTCGGCAGCATCACCGACCCATGCTGTCTCATGATCAGGCTGGATGTCACGCTCAGCTGCAAGTCTCTCTTTGTGAATGCTGCGTCCCGCCGGCTTGCCGCACTTCCCTTGATCAACACTCGATATGCAAGTTGCCTCGCGCCTCTGCCGCCAGACTCGCCTCGCCCAACAATGCTCATATCTCCCTTGGGTTGTCGTGTTGAGCTTATAGGCGTCGTACCGACGACTGGCATTGCAACAGAGCATTTGTCCGAGCTATCCTCTGCCTTTGCGGCCTTCAATCCTACTGCACAAAATAGAGCAAAGGAAAACGAATCGATGTTTTCATCCGGGGTCGCCATTTGTGCATTCCCTCGACCAAGCTCGGATGCTCCGTCACCTCAGCAGCACCCACCCTTGCAAGATCAGCAGCAACTTCAGACTGCCTCATTCGTCTCTTCCTCCCAAGGAGAGACCGGAGGTCAAGAAACGCGTCTCCCTGCTGCTACGGCTGTAGCTAACGAGACAATGAGAAGCAACGACGGGCCGTTCCAATTTCTTTGGCCAGCTGCTTGGTGCCTCGTCGTCCAAGAGCGCGCATACACGTCGTCCGGCAGCAGTGCCATCAACGACCTGCACAGCATGCAAAGCCAATCAATGACTCCGCTCAAGGAGCTAGTCTCTTTCACGCTCAAAGTGCTCAACGACGCCAACGATTCTGCCCTTGCACAAAGCACAGCACCCTACACGCCAGGCGAGCCAGACGACCCCTCTCTGGCAAGGCAACGTACCGATCGCTTAGCCTCGACGAGGGCAGACATCACCCCTGCCAGCATCTCTTTTGCCGACTTTGACTTCGCTATACCTACAGCTGGCTCTGGCACATCATCCAATATTTTGCCTGCCACTGGTCAGTCGGTGCCAGGCACATCGCCTTTGAAACGTGAAGCGACGAGCGTGGAGCCGGTGCAGGCCGGCAACAGTACCGAAGCGTTCGGACAGGATTTAAATTGGATGCAGTTCTTGCCTACTCAGACCAGCGACGAGCCAGCGACCTCATCGGCTTCAGCTTTTGCGATGCAGGTCGATGCCACGAACGCGCCGGCATCGGCGTCGGGTGTCGTCCAGGCTGTTCATACGGTCACAGGAGCAATGGAGGAAGCAAAACATTTGCAGACCGATCAGACTGGCTCCAACTGGCTTGCCGCTAGCGGCGCTACATTGTCTCATCAAGGAGCAGGTGCTGCGGTCTCACAGGCCTCGAGCCTCTCAGCCTCGCAGTCTCTCCTACAGCCGCACGCTCACATGCACTCTCAAGGCTCAACACCGTTGCAGGGACTAGACTCCACCCCGCTTGGTTTCTCACAGCCCTCATCCACAAAACGCAAAGCAGGCGAAGGCGACATCTTTGGCAATCTCGGACTGCTCACTGAGGACGACTTTTCCTTCTTTGACGAATCTGCATTTGGTCTGGACGCAGAGTCTGCTCTTCCGCAGCATGTTGACCAGCCTACGCAGTCGATGCAGATGGCTGAACCGCATGACATGACATTTGGTCAAGATTCTACCGCGCCAAGCATGCCTTCAGCTTCCAACCCTCAACCTGCGACATCAACGGCGGCAGGCATGGATGACGTTGCAATGGACGACGTCGGGCAGAGCAGTCTCGACGCGTTGTTCAGCGCCATTCCGGGACTGCAGGATGCGATGGCGTCCTCGCAACCGCCTCAGGCTCACAATGCGTCTCTGCAGCCTTTAACTACTTCTGCCGCAGTGGCGCAGCCCGCTGCATCTCGTGCAGGGCACAGCGCTGCTCAAGACGTGGCCACTTCGACTGCTGCCTCGATGCATCCTTTCCACTCTGCTATGAGCTCGTTCCCACCACGCGATGCGTCCGGAGCCACGCCATTTGGCGATCCGGCCTCGTTACCCGGCTTCACTCCCAGCTCGCTTACAGAAAGCTCGCCTGCTTTTGGCAATCCGCACTACAAGACGCCCAGAACTCCATATTCTCCCGTCGAAGAGTATCGAGACGGCGCCACCATCGTCGACTTGCAAAATAACCACCGCATGGGAGACGCAGTACAGAGCTTTCGAGACCGCCATGCCGCATCGGCCCCTGATCTGCATGCGGCCGATCAGCATCCGCTTTCTGGACACAAGGCTGACGCTTTCCTGCAAGACGACCAGCAGCTGCGCCTAGCGGACGCCACCACGGCAGCGGTGGCTGCAGCCAACGCAGCCATGGATACGGACGGCTCCAGCAGGAAGCGTCCGGCTATTGTGCCGAATGCTTTCCTGCCGCTGAGACAGCCAGAAGCGCGCAAATCGCTGCAAAGGCTCCCGCCTGGTGCCCGCGCCAATCTTGGTCGCAAGTACGATCTGCTCGGCAAGTTCGCGTCGAGGCCCAAGACTGCGACTGCGACGACGGCGACGACTGCCTTGAATACAAGCAATGCATCAACGATTGCAGAGCATCTTCCGTCGGGCGACGCAGGCAAGACTGCTGATCGACTAGATAAGGGTGATTCAAAGACCGGTCGTTTCGGAAGTCAGTCTTTAGCGTCTCATTTCGGTCCAGGTGCATCAAGACCATCTCCGTCCAAGACGCCATCGGCTCGAGGTCAAGCGCTGTTGCAACTTCGTCGCGATCGTCGCGGCAAGCCTTCGCCTGGATCTGCACTGACGAATGTCGGTCGATCTAGCTCATCACGAATGATAGAGGGTCCAATGACGCCGAGATCGAGCGAAGATGTTGTCATGTCAGGAGCAATGAGCGCTTCGGACAGCGATAGTTCGAGCAGCGGAGACGACGACAGCGACGATGCGTTGAGCGACTCGGAGGCGACCGCGCTGACCTTGTCCCCGCAAGAGCAAGTGACGCTGAAGGACTTTTCTCTCGATGTTGTTGCATCCTACCTTTGCGGCGCAGCACATGTCTCTAGGATGCACCGGGCGACGATCTCGTCAGCAGCCACTGATCCGGCTAACGAGGATTCAGCCATTCCGATACCATACCTGCCGCTATCACGCGCCTTGCCGGTAGTCTCAGTCGCAGGTACAGCTGCGTCGTCACCTCGACCGACTGTGAGAAGGTGGATGTTGTCTAGGACGGCGGAATGGCTGGTGCAGAACCCTCAGTTCCGTTCCATGTACGGCATCCGAGGAGCAAGCAGCACGTCGGGCTCAGAGATTGCTATTGGCGACAAGATCGAGGTGCTCGAAGCTATGGCTTCTGCCCTGAGCATCGCGCCTGTTTCTGCTCCACCAAAAGAAGCAGCTGACATGGACACTCGGGCCACCAGCACGGACGCCGAAGCAGCTCTGCCGACATTGAAGAGCCTCGCCAAGCCGTCGAAGGACGTTGCTGCCGCTGTCGCGACCTCCGAAGGTACGGAAGTGGCAGAGGTGCTCGAGCCAACTCGGATCGCTGTTGGGTGTCAAGGATCGGTAGTGGAAGCGCTGCCTTCGTCGCTGACGCTGTGGGACAAGTCAAAACTGTCAGCTGTCAGTGGTCAGAAGCATGTTGTCGCGAAAGTGCTGTTGACCGACGCTTCGCCTGCGTGGCACGAAGAGATTGTAGCATGGCTTGACCGTCTTCGTGTCACATTCGAGACACACGGTCTGGGCACTCACAACGGTGATGCGCAGTCGATCTTGGCCGTGGCAGACGGATCTGAATCTCTGGCACTGTCGAGCTGTCTGGACCAACTTTGGAAGGACGGCGAGACATGGCTGGATACGCTGCGATCCATCTCGAGCCGCGTCGAGCTAGAGCTGCTGCAGGGCAAGCATGTGGTGGTGTATACGCTGCAGCCGCCCAACTCGGCAGCGTGTGCTTCGACAGGTTTCCACGGACTTTTGCGACTAGAGGCGGATCTTCGGGCGATGCTGAGCGAGCAGGTGGGCGTTCTTGCCGAGCAGCTGCTTGTTCGTGCTGTGAGCCCGTTGATGATGACCGAGAGCGGTAGTCTTGGGTTTGGGCAGCAATCGCAGACGCTGAGGCGGTTGGCGTTTTCGGTGTACGATCAGCTGCCGAGGCTGGTTCGACGTCAACCTGCGAAGGTGCTTCATGGAAGAGAGCCAGGGCCGATTTCGGCTGTGGTGCAGTTTCCTGCCTTCAGCTTGTCGAGTGTACCGGATGCTCGCACTGCAGGACGAACCAAGTTGTCGTTGAAATGGCCGCAGGAGCCAGCTGCTGCGCTGGACGAGAATGTCTTGCTGCACGTCAGCTACCGGATCTGCCAGAGTGGATCGCGTCAGGAATCGGAGCAGGTTCGAAGCAGTCGTATTGACAGCAATGCCTCGATCGATACTGTCGGTATGTTTGGATTGGGTGGCTTGGGGGCGGATGGTGACCATGCAGCATCGTCGTCGTCGTCGACGGCTCAGGAAAGCATTGTGATGGTAAGCGCGATCGACGAGCGTGGTGGGTCAAGCACGGTCAATGCGCTGGCTGCCAACGACGGTGACTCGAGTATCGAAGCGTGCGTAGAGCGCGTTTGGCGATTCGCGCTGGAAGAAGCAAGTCGTGCACGTGTTCGTTGGCGTCTTGCCATCTCGAGTGCTGGATTGGTGGGCGTACGAGAGCTTGAGGCATGGCGACGCATTATCATGTCGTATCTAGCATCGACGGATATACAGGAGACAGTGATGGGCAGCCTTTTGCTGATGAGCGTGCGACCGGACGAGTCGGGTGCGGTGTTAGCGGAGAGAGGTGGACGGACGAAGCCGAGTCAGGAATGGGGAGCGATGACGGACAAGTCGGGCATGGTGTTATTGGATGCAGCGGATTTCTCACAGATGGTGAAGTTTGATGAGGGTATGCCGATGGGGTGGACGCAGGCGTTTCCCGACTCGATTACGGCGATTGAGGAAAGGGAAGACGAGGAGGAGGCTGAAGGATATGACAAGGACTCGTTGGCCATACCCATCGCATCCGCTATGCTAGTCCATCGCACACGACCTGACTTGCTCAACAGCCACAGTCACCACATCAATCGTCTCGACGGAGCCAACTCAGCAAGCCAAGTTGTAGCAGTCGACATGCTTGAAAAATTCACATGGACGACAGCTCAGACTAATAAGAAGGCAGAGAAAGAAGAAGCGATGGACGCGATCCTACGCAGCCTGCATCGATTGCGACTGATCAGCGAGGAACGACATCAACTGCCGTGGCCGTACTGCGCTCAACCTTGGAGCGTGGCTAGTGTGAATACGCTAGCTGCTTGTTTGGACGGGGTGGTGCTTGGTGATTGATGTATAGTACTGAATCGTATGGAATCAATTGTTTATGGATCGAAGGAGTGTGTCTTTTGTGAGGGTGCCAAGGATGATGATGATGATGATGATGATGGCGAGCGATGGAGAATTTTTCGGCGCCCGAAGGGATGTTACGTTGAGGCGGCGCACAGCTAGAAAATTTTTTCATAGAGCGGGGAGAAAACGGGTAGCAAGGACGGAGGTGGCCGGAGCAGGGCTGATCCGTTTTGACGCGCAAAGTTGGACACATGACAATGCCGTCAAGAGTCGGCTGTGTACCGAAGACAATGCCGATGTTGCCATCTTTTGCTGCCTGACCGACTCATGAAGAAGTGAATGGAAGTGTACGGACTGTGCTGATGATGGGTCGCTGTCTCGGTCTGGTACGGATCGCACAGAGAACGGATCTTGCAGCCTCGTTCAGAGCCTTTGCGAAATCTACAACGATATGATCGTGAAGTGTATCACACCAGCGCTGCCAGCTGTACACAAGCTTTGAGCAGGCTCTCTGGCAAGTTGGTCTACAGCAGCGATCCCGCGGTGATCTCAAAGAGCAGCTTTTTGATCATGTTTGCTCTCACAGCGTTGCTTTCCTCACCAAGATCACCGCGGAGCAGCTTTTCATAAATTTTTATTTATGAAAAAACCCTCCACTTTTTTCTTCCTGCTTTCTCCTTGCCCGACACGCCCCGATACGGCTTTTGGCGAGAGAGAAGAGAAGCGCGAAGAAGAAGAAAAAGCGAAGAAGCAGTGAAAGCACAGCAAAAAGGACCCCTTTTTTTGCAGCAGCATTCGACGTGGGAAGAGGCGAAAGAGAGAGTTTGACTCAGCTGAAATTATCTCCTTTCGACTGACCCAATCTTCTGATTCCTTTCAACACCATCATCTCTCTTATACAACAACGATTTGCGGGGCATCTTTTGTTGCCCTATCATTCAACGCTACTAAAACACGCATTCCCTACTTGCAATCACGGTCACTTCTCGTTTTTATCAACACCACCAACTGACCTTCGATCGCTGCAGGGCTGGCCCTCTTCCCACTACAACTACTGCCAACCATACCCTGATACATATCGACATCATTAGACCAGGAGAACGATCCATCCCGTCTATACAACCTTCCGCCTTGCACTGATCCTTGATCATCATACCCCTTTCGATCTAGGACTGGTGTTCCACTCTTTCACTTCCGGCCATTGCGCCATCCTGTCACTTCAACCTTGCGACAGCCATTCTGTCATAGGCAAAGCTCAGCTTCACGGCATCAGCTGCTATGCCCGTGAGCTCGGCTGCCAAACTCGCCTCTCACTTATGGAGGGGCGCTGCACAATCTGCGGCCAACGCCGCTCATAACTCGGCCAACACCTTCCGTGGTGCTTTCCAGGGAGCTTCCTCTGGTCCCGCCTCTTCTACCACCGGTTCATCTGCTTCCGGATGGGCCTCGGGTCTCAGCAGCGGTGGCTCTTCTGCCGGTGCTGGAGCTGGTGGTGCTAAATTCCACGCCGGCCGCGGTGCTCACTTTTCCTACCAGCACACCGGTCGTGCTCTCTCTCAAGCGTCTACTACTTCCAATTCGGACTCCAACAACAAGAGCACCGACGACGATGAAGAGGTTCGCAGGCAAAAGGCGTACAAGTCCCGCCTTGATGGTCAGCATCACTACGAACGATCTATGCTCGGCTCCTCTGGTCACCTCACCCACTCTCAAATGCAGGTGCGCTTCCGACATGCTTTTGCCGCCAAGCAAGGTCCGCTTCTTGTGACCTCGGCTGCCCACCAAGCCGATACTACCGATGCCTCTCCCCAACTCGAACGCCCTGAAGCCACTTACGAAAAAGTTTCCGAAGCACTCGATACAACCACTGCTCACAATCGCATCTATGAAAACCTTCTCACCGCATGCAAGACGAGGGACGCTAAACACGTGCGTCTCGGCGTCGAAGCTTACAATGCTCTTCCCAAGGAAGAGAAAACATTAGCAGGTTTCAACTTGGTCATGGAATCGCTCCTGTCCGTCCGCCAATCTGGCCAGCCGATTAAGGAGATCACCGACACCTACAACGATATGATCCACGCCGGTCTCGCTCCCAACAGTCGAACCTACACCGTGCTTGTTAAAGCGCTTTGTGCGCGTGACGCTGAAACTGCTCCTGCTACCGCTTCCGCATCGAATGCTGCGCCCGCTCAGGATGACAGTGAGACCGATACTACCAACGTCACCGACGCCGGCTCTGCTGATGATGCTGCTGCTGCTGCTGATGCCGATGCGGTTTCCGCCGAAGACAACTTTGGTCAGGCGCTTCAGCTCATGAGCGTGGCTCACAACACTCGAAACTGGTTCAATGACGAAAAGGCCTACAATGCTGTCCTCTCCAGCTGCGCCCTTCGTGGCGACGTCGATCGCGCTCTCAGCGTGCTCGACCTCCTAGAGCGCAGCTCCTTTGCCAACACCGACGCACAGACATTTAAGCATCTCATCCGAACGTTTGTCATTGACCCGCAACTCAAGCCTGACGAGACCCAACAGATGCAACAATCTCGCAAGCTCGCCGCATGCAAGCAGGTGTTTGACGAGTTCCTCCTCGCCAGTCAGAAATCCGATTGGAAGCACGACTACAACGGCGTCGTCTGGTGCACGCTCATCGAGGCTCATTTCAAGCTCAACGACCCTGCCGGTGCCATCAGGCTGTTTGAAAAGATGCTCCAAGGCGGTGACAATGTGCCTGCTCTCCATCAGAACACCATCTCGACTATCATCCGCGGTTTCTTGGACTTGCGAGATGTTCCTACCGCGCTGCACTGGTTCACAAAGGTCGCGACGTCCGCGCCATCCTCTGCCGACTCCGCGTCGCCGTCGCCATCATCGCTGCCCATGCCCCACGTTGCAGCGATCGAGTATCTCATCTTTCAATTGGCTCGATCTGGCGATCAGTACCTCGAACCGCTCCAGCGCGTCTTCCACGTCTACCTGCAGCGTTGCATCGAGACCACGTTCCGCGCATTCGTCTATGTCTTCAACAATCTCGTCTCTGCCAACGTTGCCAGTGCTCAGCGTCTGCTGAATGCTGGCTCGATCCAAGAAGCCAATGCCTCGCTCGATCGTGCTCTCGAAGCCGCTGCTGCCTATTTCGCTCAGGAAAGCACCTTACTTCAGCGCATCAATCCTTCAAGATTCAAAACAATTCGCATCACCGTCTCGACTATCTTCCAACTTACCGATGCTCTCCTCGCTGCCGATCGTATTGTCGACGCTGGCTCCACTTTGACTTACGCCCGCATTTTCTTGGACAAAATCGATCTGGCATCAGAGCCGTATCAGGAGCTCGGTGCTCAACTCTCGCAATTTGGTTCTCGATTCTTGACCGCCGCCAACCCTGCCCAAGATGCCAAGCTGGCTTCGATCCGTCTCTTTGTTTGCGCCGAATACGTGGCTCCCGTGCTGAGCGAGGCCGGCTTGCTCGACGAGCAAGTGGCTGCTTCGATCGCCAACTTGTACCGAAGCGTGCACACACAGTCGCCTGATGCTCTTCTCGACCTGTCGCTCTCTGCTGATGCTTGGACTATGATTTTGGAAGCCTTCTGCTTCGAGGAGCTCAACATTCGACCGCTCAACCTCGATGCTTTCAAGGCAGATGGTGTTCCTATTGTCTTGCACGATCTTGCCAAGTTGCCTGCTGCTGATGCTGAAAGTGGTGTCGACCGTTCGGCTATCGGCACAACCAAGGCAGTTGAGGTCACCCTCGCTCGATACGGACAGGAGGCACTCTCGTTGCTTCCCGAATGGGTCACTCAAAACGTCGCCGCTGCTGCCGCTCAGCAAGAAGTTCAGGAGTCTGCTTCAGCGGAAACCAACAGCGAGGCTGGCTCGGCTTCTCAACTCAGTGCATCGACCCCCGCCACCATGCCGCCTCAACAGCATTCGCCTCTTCACCGCCAGGATCTGCCCACACCGACCATCTCTGCTTCTAACGGAACTTCAACGTCTGCCTTCTCTTTCCCTCCTGTTCAGGTTATTGACACCGATCTCGGTCACGAACTCAGCCAGCTCGCGCGTGCTTCGGGACAGCATGAAGCACCTCGCTTCTACGCCATGTTGCGTGACCAGTTGCAGGTGGGCAACTTCGCCAACCCTGAAGGACTTGCCCTGCTGATCGGCGCTTACGGTCGTCTTGGCGATGTGGAACGCGTGGAAGAGCTCTATGCCATGGCGCAGCATGTCTTGCATGCTCTGGTGGGAGATCCGGATTGGCAGACCAACGCCTGGTTCGTCGTGGAGGACGCCATGATTCAGGCACTCAGCCATGCTGGCCGCACTGATGCTGCCACCGTTCACCGCCACCGCATCATCACCGCTGGTGGCTCGCCGACTTCGACTTCGTACGCTGCTCTCATCGCTACCATCCGCGACACCACCGACGACGCCTCGATCGCTCAAGAGCTGTTCGACGAGTCGCAACGCTTTGGTGTCCGTCCTACTGCCTATCTGTTCAACACGGTCATCTCGAAGCTCTCTCGCGCACGCAAAGCCGATCGAGCGCTGCAGCTGTTTGACGAGATGACGATCACCCTGCGCATCAAGCCCACCAGCGTCACGTACGGTGCCGTGATCAACGCTTGCACGCGTATCGGCGACGAGCAGCGTGCCGTTCAGCTGTTCGAGCGCATGGAACGTGATCCTGCCTTCAAGCCGCGCGTGCCGCCTTACAATACCATGATGCAGTACTTTATACAGAGCGTTCAGGATCGTCAAAAAGCTGTCGTCTACTACCACAAGATGCGCGCTGCGGGTGTGCAGCCAAGTGCGCACACGTACAAGCTGCTCCTCGACATGTATGGTGCCATCGAACCGGTCGAGCCTCTCGAGATGGAGCGCGTGTTTGCCGAGCTGACCCACGATCGATCGGTTGGTGTGCAGAGCACGCACTGGGCTTCGCTGATCAACTGTTACGGATGCATGCTCAACGACCTCGACCGCGCTATTGCTACTTTCGATTCGATCGCCTCGCACCCTTCGTCGCAAGCGCGCAAGGATGGAGCTACTTTGCCGGATGCTGTCTCTTTCGAAGCGCTGTTGGCAGTGTTTGTCGCTCACCACAGGACGGATCTGATTCGCGCACACTTTGAAAGGATGAAGGAGGCTGGTTTGCAGATGACCGCGTATGTTGCCAACCTGCTGATTCGCGGATACTCGATGGAACAGGGCGAGGCTGGACTGAACGAGGCTCGTGCGCTGTTTGAGAGCATGAGCGAGCCTGCGGCTGGTGTAGCTGCGGCTGGCAATCACCCACCTAGGGCTCACGGTGCTGGTGCTCCTGCTCCAGCTGATGCACCTGTCTCTGCAATGTCGCCTCAGCCGTCTTCTGCTGGCGTACCTGCATCGTACGGTGGTGCTCACAACAACCCATTCGGATCGGTGCAGCGCGAACCCTCGACATACGACGCTATGATTCGCGCCGAGTTGAGCCACGGTCACGCTGACCGAGCTGCTGCTCTTGTCGACCGCATGGAGGCGCGAGCATTCCCTCCTGCGCTTATCGTACGTGCTCGTACGCTCGTTTCTGATGGTGTCACTCTGAACGACGCCACTGCCGCCGCCAATGCCGATGCCGGTGCTTCCTCTGCGATGAGCGGAATCGAAGTTCCTAGTCGTTTGACTTTTGGACAGACATCTCCGCGCTTGAGGAACGCTGGATTGTATTCACGCTTTGCAAGTGCTATGACTAACGGTGGGGCTGGTGTGATGTCGGTGCGTCAAGCTTCGACCATGGCTGGTAGCGGTGCTGCTGCGCCTGCACCTGGGCCGCCCAAACCCAACAGCCCTTTCACCATCTTTGACCGAGCCGTCAAGACGCTGCAAAAGGACCGTGCTGCTCAAAGGCCGTCTGTCACACACAAGGACGACGGACATGCCTTTGAGGCAGACTCGACACGGGGCGAGGCATCTCGTCAGACGGACTATGTGCGTCGTGCTATCGCCGAATCGCTCGCTGACCGAGTGCAGGACATCAAGCGAGACTTCCCGACCATTGTCGAGCTCGGAGCGGGACCAGGATTCCTGCGTCACTACTTGGATCCTCAAGGATGCGGTACCAAGAAGATCATCATGTGCGACACGAGCGAGGCGCTTCTGAACCGAGATCGTCACCTAGACGACCAGTTTGGATTCGAGGTTGAGCGTCGCGTGGTGGACGAAGAGGTGCTACCGTTCGAGGAAGGATCGCTCGACTGTGTTGTGGTCAGCGGTGGCTTGCACTGGACCAACGATCTTCCTGGCGTACTGATTCAGATTCGACGTGCGCTCAAGCCGGACGGTGTGTTTATCGCAGCGCTCTGCGGAGGAGATACGCTGTTCGAGCTGCGAACGAGCTTGCAGCTTGCAGAGCAGGAGCGAGAGGGAGGTATCTCGCCACGCATCTCTCCGATGGCTGATACGCGCGATATGGCATCGTTGCTGTCTCGTGCTGGATTCACCATCCCGACCGTAGACGTGGACGAAGTGTCTGTAGGATACCCGAGCATGTACGAGCTGATGCACGATCTGCGCGACATGGGCGAGTCGAATGCGGTGATCAACCGCCGAGGACAGCTGAGGCGCGATACGATGCTGGCAGCGGGAGCCATCTACCAAGCGCTGCACGGCAACGCTGAAGGTGGTGACGCTGAAGGCGGTGTGCCAGCGACGTTCCAATTGATCTTTTTGATCGGTTGGAGTCCAGCACCTACACAACCCAAGCCGTTGAAGAGGGGCAGTGCCAAGTCGAGTCTCAAGGATGTGTTGGCAGGTCAGGAAGGAGATGTCCAACAGCAGATTGAGGGTGATATGGAGGAAAAGCAACGTCAACAATGGATGAAATCGATGGAAGAGTCCAGCAGCAAGAATGATAAGTGAAAGAAGACCGATACGGCCGTTATTACCACCACCATTCATGACCTTTGTCCTTGTCTATATAGTCCTATGTATATGTATTTGTATCGATGTGTTACTACAGCATGCGGTTTCTTGCTCGACGATGTATGTATGGACGGGAGTGTGAGAGGGATGGTAGAGTCTTTTCCGCCAAGAATCTCAGCACGGACACGGCTCGAAAAGGAAATCGGGAAAATTTAGAACTCAACTTCTGTTGGTTGCCGATCTGTGCACGCGCGTGTTCCTAGCATGTGTGTGTGTCTCTCTCTCTCTCTGTCGAAAAGAAATTCGGTTGCAGATCAGTCTCTGAGCAAAGACCCTTGAACAAGCAAGCAACGCTCACAAGCCAAAGTGTCACTTTTCCTCGCTCTCGTCTTCCATCATCACCTATCACCTACCGACACATCATTCTTTTTCAACCAACCACTGCTCACCTTGTTCTTACGGCCGGACCCACTCTCATTTGATACCCGCATTCAGCCCACCTTTTTTGCATCCTCGCTTCCAGGTTTCCGTCACTTTCATTTCAAAGCAGCCTTCCGGTGCCACATCCACATCCAAGTCGCATACTGTTCCACCGTCTCCACACTCACCGCCATCGACGCTTTCTCTAAAACTTGCATGACCAATACCAACTACTGACGCCATCAGCTCACCAGCCTCGTCTTCGATAGTCTGCCAACATGGGCGACTCGGGCAACATCAAAGTCGTGGTGCGATGTCGTCCCATGAACTCGAGAGAGAGGAACCGAGGCGCAACCAATCTCATCGAGTTTGTCGACCAGCACCAGCTCGTACTCTCACCACCCCCCGATGGCGACACCAAGGAAAACAGCAAGGCCACAAAGAAAAAGGTCATGCCCTTCTCCTTCGACCGTGCCTACGACGAAAACACAGAGCAGAGCACTTTGTTTCAATACATCGGTGTAGAGCTCCTCGAACATGCTTTCAACGGCTTCAACACTTGCGTCTTTGCCTATGGTCAGACCGGTTCGGGCAAATCGCATTCCATGGTCGGATATGCGGAAGCAAAAGGTCTCATCCCGCTCACTTGCTCACAACTCTTTGACGACATTCGCGACAAGACGGCTGCAGATCCCCATCTCAACATCACCGTCGAAGTCAGCTACATCGAGATCTACAACGAAAAGGTGCGCGACTTGCTCAATCCAAAGAATAAAGGCAACCTCAAAGTCAGAGAGCATCCCAGTTTGGGTCCTTATGTGGAAGATCTCAGCAAGCTCGTCGTTGCCAGTTTCCGCGATATCGAGAACCTTCAAGATGAAGGCAACAAGGCGAGAACTGTTGCTGCTACCAACATGAACGAGACCAGTTCTCGATCCCATGCTGTCTTCACGCTTGTCCTGACGCAGAAGCGTTTCGATGTCGAGACCAAGCTCGAAACCGAAAAGGTGTCGCGTATCTCGCTTGTCGACTTGGCAGGTTCGGAACGTGCCAACTCCACAGGTGCAACGGGAGCTCGTCTCAAAGAAGGTGCCAACATCAACCGCTCTCTCACTACGCTCGGAAAAGTCATTGCTGCCCTTGCCACAGCTAGCGATCCACCCAAAGGCGGCAAAAAGTCGAAAGCGGCCAGTCTCGATAGCTTTGTTCCGTATCGAGACTCGGTTCTCACCTGGCTGCTCAAGGATAGTCTTGGCGGCAACTCCAAGACTGCAATGATTGCCGCCATCTCGCCTGCCGACTACGAGGAGACGCTCAGTACGCTTCGATATGCCGATCAAGCTAAAAAGATCAAGAACAAGGCCGTCGTCAACGAGGATCCCAACGCCAAGCTTATTCGCGAGCTCAAAGAAGAGCTCGAGCTGCTTCGATCGCGCGTCGCTGGTGGAGGTGGTGTCGAGGGTGAGAGCAGCTGGGATCCATCAATACCTCCAGAAAAGCAGGTGGTACGCTATCAGACGAGGACAGGTGAAATCAAGACCGTCACCAAGGCCGAACTGCAAGAACAGCTCGAGCAGAGCGAAAAGATCATGAGCAGCTTGAACGAGAGCTGGGAAGAGAAGCTTGCCAAGACGCAAGAGATCCAAAAGGAACGAGAGAAGGCTTTGGAAGAGCTCGGCATCTCGGTGGATAAGGGCAATGTGGGCGTGCATACACCGAAGAAGCTGCCTCATCTGGTCAATCTCAACGAGGACCCGCTCATGTCCGAGTGTCTCATCTACCAGATCAAGCCTGGTCAGACGCTGGTTGGCAACTTGGAGAGTGGAGGCGATGTTCATATCAAGCTCAGCGGTACCAAGATCTTGCCCAAGCACTGTATGTTTGATCATCAGGACGGAGTGGTTACGGTCACGGCTATGGCGGATAGTATGACTATGGTCAACGGCAAGCGGCTTACGCCGGACGAGCCAAAGAGGTTGCGATCCGGCTACAGGGTCATCTTGGGCGACTTCCATGTCTTCCGATTCAACCATCCCGAAGAGGTGCGCAAGGCTAGAGATCGTGTGCGTTCCACTTTGGCGCTGTCTACTGGTGAAGCGCACAACGAGACGCTTGTTGACGGTGACCTGCCTTCGACTCGTCCAGACTCGCCCGCTTCCGGAGACGTCGATTGGACCTACGCCCGCCGGGAGTATGCCATGGCCAAGCTCAATGGACAGAATGTCAACTTTCACAATCTCAACGAGGAGGATCTCGAAAAGCTGTTCGAGGACATTTCGCGCGCTCGATCCAAAAAGTCGATGGGAAGCGTCTTGGGTCGACCAGAGAGCAGGGCTAGTCTGTTTGACGACAATGCAAGCGAGTCGGCAAGTTCGGTTGTCAGGCCGTATTCGTATGGTGCCATGACGGACGATACGAGCATCGACCCGTGGAGTCAGGCGGGCAGCGAGATGGGCTCCATGCGATTCGGTGCGGGGACGCCGATGAAGGAGAATCCGTTCATCGATGCGGGCGCTGCTTCGCCGGCCATGGTGGCCAGTCATCGAGAGACTGAGTCTCTAAGAGCGAAAGTGCGCGAGTACGAGGAGAAGATCACGAGGATGACCAACGGCTCGCCGCGGTTGGGCGACGGGCCGGTCGAGTACAGCGACTCGCTCAAGGTGCTTTTGCGCAAAGTTCTCGCAAAGTGGAAAGGTCACACCAAGGTATCGATGGCCGAAGACGCTCTCTCCAAAGCAGTCCTCGTCAAGGAGGCCAACGTGATCAGCAAGGAGCTCGGCAAGCGCGTCACCTACCAATACACCGTGGTCGACGATTTCCCCCTCGCTGTTCCCACTTCGGGCGTCGAAGCCATCGCCGGCTTGACCGAGTTTGACGACGTCTCGGACCCAGACTTGGCTTCATGCGCCAAGCCTTGCATGGGCATCAAGGTTCTCGACTACGTCCACTCGACGTGCTACGTCTGGTCCATGCCCAAGTTCGAACAGCGTCTTCAAAAGATGCGCAACCTGTACACGTTTGTCGACAAGCCGGAATACTCGCAGCATTTCAACTGGTCCGATCCGTTCTACGAGGCTCCGCATCCTGCCTACGCCTTTGTAGCGAGCACGCTGGTGCCGCTCAATCCGCTGTCGAGGCAGATTTCGACAAAGTATAGGTTGCCGCTGCACGATCGACATACGGGACAGCAGATTGGGTCTTGCTCGGTTTCGGTTAAGTTTGTTAGTCTTGCAGCGGTGCCGACGAACGGTAGGGGAGGAGGAGGCATAGCGAGTCTGTCGGCGCCCAGCGGGTCTAACTCGCGTGGGCCCAGCTCGCCGACGCCTTCTTCGTCTACCAATGGTGGTGGTGGGACGGATTTGCCGGTGGGTCAGAAGCTTGGGTTCCAGATCTTGGTGGATTCCGTTTCGGGCATTTCGAGGGACGACTTTGCTAGCATCCACCTTCAAGTCAAGCTGAGCTCGTTTGCAGGCAATGAGCTTGGCAAGGACGAAATCTACACTTCGGTGCCGGTCGATCTGCTCAGCGAAGAGTCGGTCGCCGAAGTGCGATTGCGAAGGACAATGTCGTTCGTTCTGACGCCCGAGTCGATTCAGTGGCTGCGTACAGGGTTGGCGCCGATCGAGTTGTACGCCAAGGTACGACCGCAGTATCTCGTTGCGTTGGAGCAGCACGACAATGCGAGGGAGAGTGAAAATCAGCAGGCGTCTGGATTTGCACCTCTCCATGCTATCAATGGTGCGGAGGATGGTCACTTTGGCTCGTCGAAGCGAGGTCGACAACCGACCATGACCAACACGATGAAGGAGCGATTGTCGGAAAACGAGATGCGCGGCGAGGAGCGACATCACATCCTAGCTTCGGTGCAGATATGCGAACTCGACGCTTCCGGAGAGTACATGCCTGTACCCGTGCGTGCGCAGTCTGCGCTCGATCCGGGTTCGTTCTTCCTGCGGCAGGGGCTGCAGCGGAAACTGGTGGTGCAGCTGGCGCATGACTCGGGTAGGCAATTTTTGTGGAGTAAAGTGACCAAGTTGGAGCTTGGCGATGTGAGGTTGCTGGATGCGAGGGGGAGGGTGCATGGTGGGAAAGCGTCGGATACGGTTTTGCTCAAAGCGCCGGTCAAGCAGCAGACGTTAGAGTTCCGTAACAACGGTACTAGCGAATTAGGTTTGTGGGCTTGGTGGGATAGCAGTGTTCACGATAGTCTGCATCTCAACCGTACTACGGCGAGCGGACATCGGGTGCTGATGCGGTTGACGTTGGAGGTCGAAGTGGAACGATGTTCTGGGCCGGTTGTGTTCAGCATGGATGTAGCGGTATCGATCAACGCTCGAGACGCCAAACCACCGGGGAGGTTGATGAGCTTCATCGAGGCTGCGACCAGCGGTGCGCGAACGTTGACCAAGACGAGCGCGATCTTCAGTGTCAAGCTGGTGCCACCGATGACCAAGAAGACGGCGGATCTGTGGAGGTTGGATACGGCGAAGAAGTATGTGAGGGGTCAAGAGGCGTTGAAGGGTTGGAAGGCGAGGGGGGTTAGTTTGGTGTCGGATCATGAGGGGTTGGTGAGGAGAGAGGTGAGGAGGGCAGAGGTGGAAGGTGTGAGGGCGGTGTTGAAGGTTCATCCTCCGACGGTTGGGCGGGGAAGGGTGGAGGAGGAGGTGTTGGAGAGAGCGGTGAGGTTGTGGCAGCGCGCGGTGAGGGATGCGAAGATGCAAGTTGTGATCGGGGCACAGCCAAGTGTCAACGTGGAAGAGAAGGGAGCGTATGGGTTGGCGAGCATGTTTTCGCCTCCTTCCGATGCTAGCGGGCTTGGTCTCGATAACCTCTCCACATCAACACCTTCCACCTCCCTCTCTTCCACTTCAACCTCACCAACACCCCTCCTCACACCCCAAGTAACCCTCGTCACCCGCTCCGACAAAGCCGTCCGTCGAGGCTGGCTATCCATGCCACTCGAAACTTTCACCGACGAATGGGTTCGTCGATGGTTTGCCCTCCGTCGGCCCTTCCTCTACATCTACGAGACTTCAGCTGAAACCGACGAAGTTATGGTGATCAACGTTGCCAGTGTTCGGGTGGAGCACGACGAAAATGTGGAAAGAATGTTGGGCAGGCAAGGGGTGTTTGGGGTTTATACGGCTAGCAACAGTTACTTTTTGCAAGCGCAGAGTAAAGAGGATATGCAAGCGTGGTTGAGGAGCTTGGATTCGCTGTATCAGGATGGGTGAGCGGGGGTGGGGGTGGGGGTGGGAATAGAAATGGTTCGTTCGTGCAAGGTTGTGGTGTGTGTGTGAATGTGTGAGAGTGTTAGAATGGGAGAAAGCGAGGGAGCTGAGAGGTGACGAGAGGGGCTGTGATCGGATGAGAGTGGTCGATGTGAGCTTGAGTGATGCCTGAGGGAGTTGCTCATTTGATAGAAAACGGCTGCTCGGACTGCACAAAGGGAGACGAAGTTTAGGATCGCATTCTATGTTCGGCAAATGGCATGCAGTTTACAAGATTCCAACGATGTCGGCGAGTGAATCAAGTCCAAGAGAATGCGAAAGCGTACTTCTCTTCCATCAAGGACTCTCACTCTCGGTCAACGACGCACCGGGCTTCTCCAATTGTGCACCGTTCTCGCCCACCGTCGTGGTTGTAGCCTCCGACCCTCTTCTCTCCTCCTTCACCTCGTCCTTTCTCCTCGTCAAAATCCCCACCGCAATCCTGCCGATCAAACCCTTACCTTCCCACAGCGGCAAGAACGTGAAAATCAACAACGCAGCAAAAGCCCAAATGATCGCCACCACAACCCAGCCGACAAAGAACGGTTTGCTAAACTCGTACTTTGCAGCGTACATTATGAAAGGCCATAGGATCCAAATGCCGATGAAAAGGACGAGACCAGTCCAACCAGCGACGTGAGATTGACGTTTCATGTATCGCAGTTCTGCGTCTGTGTAAGGGTGGTTGCGGGAGGTGGGTGATCCGGTGGGGTTGCCTTTGAGGGTGGTTAGTTTTTCCGGATCGGTTGGGGAGGAAGGGGTGTTGAGGGAGGTAGTTGAGGAAGAAGCTGAAGAGTCCTGGATCAACTTGATATCGTTGAAGCGTTCCCAGGCGAAATCGACGGGTTGAGGGTGTGCGTAGGTGATCAGTGGTGAAAGAATAGCAGGTACGAAAGCGGCGACGATCGTACCCCACATGCACGGCAGAAGCTCTCCCGTGGTCGTAACGTTCAACTGTCCACCTCCGTACTTGCTAGCCGTAGCTAACCACGTCGCGATACCAGCTGCCATCCCAACCACTGGACTCACCACCGCCGCCAACCAAGTTTGCTTCTTCCACAACACCGTCAGCGGCAGCGTCACCATTGCTGGGCACGTGATCAGCCCCAAAAAGTACAACGTCCAAGTCAAACTGATCCCAATGTAGTACAGCATGGTCGAAAACCCGCTTGCAAAGATCGCAAACGCAATGCAGGCGAATCGACTAACCCTAATAACCTGCGCATCCGTCGCCTTAGGTCGAACGTACGTATGGTAAACGTCGGACGAGACGATCGAAGAAACCGCAATCAGCTGAGCCGAAGTTGTCGACGTAACAGCCATAAAGATCAAGATCACCACCGCTACAGCTCCACCTTTACCGGCAACCGCCAGAGCGGCGTACGCCAGCGGTAAACCAGCGGAAAGCTCGGTCGACGAAAGCGCCCGACCGTACGCCGGCCAAATAGGGTTGGTTTGAAGCGACCATCCTGCAAGACCCATGACTGTTCCCAGACACCAGGGGAGACCAAAGTAGAGGACTCCGCCGAGGATGTAGCCTGGAACGGCGGCTGCTATGTCGGCCGAGTAAGCTTTTTGCCAGTACGACGAGTCCATGACGCTTAAAGCACCAAAATGAAGTAGAGAGGTCGATATGACGATGTAGAAGAAGAAAAACGATGAATGGTCAGCAAAAAAGTGGATCTCGAGTAGCATGGACCGCCTTCATATGCAGGCAGATGTCAATTTCTGCATCGCGTTCCAAAAAATATTAAACTTACACGAGGCCGAAATTTCCCAACGTGTGCAGAATTCCAAATTCAACCGCTCCCTTGGAAGTCATGGTCAACACCGAACCGTTATAGTTGTCTGCGGTGGGATTGCCAACATTCGCCTGCTTGACGAGCTCCCACAGATGACCCGGACTCTGAATCGCCGGATTCGTAATCGTCTTAAGTGTCAAAAACAGAACGATAATCAACAGGGCAACGCTGTGCATCCAATCTGTCAAAAAGGTTGCCTTCAACCCTCCCGAAATGGTATATAGACAGACTCCAACGGGAAGCAAGAAGGTGGAAGCGATAATGTGCATTCCGGTGAGGGCTGAAACTGTCGCTGAAGCACCCAAGAGCATATTAGCTATGGCGATAAGGTTGTTCGCCAAGCAGAAAAACATGTACAGCCAATGCGCTGCCGTTCCGTATCTCACTTTTACCACTTCGAGTACGGTATGCGCATGCGGGGTTTTGAGCTTGCTTTGGATCGCTAGCAATGCGAACGCTGAGATCTGGACTAAGCATCCCGCAGCGAACCAGAATGCCCCCCCTACGCCGTAGCTAAACGTGACGAGGGAGGAGGAGAGGAGGGCAGTCGACCAAGCCCAAGAAGAGAAAACTGCGGTAGCGGTTAAACCGGTGCCTACTTTTCGGCCTGCGGTGGCGTAAGTTTCGAAGTGGGAGTTATTTTCGCCGTTGAAGCGCCAGAGAAGGCGAGTGATGTAGAACATGACGCCGGCGAAAGCGAATCCGAAACCGAGGACGACGCCATAGCCGACGCCTTGGGGGAGCGGAGGGGGGATTGAGTCTGCGGCCATTTTTGGTGAGCACGCAACTGAGCGCGGAGATCTGAGGTCGATGTGAGTGGTGGATAGCAGTCGTTATGATCGAGCTTCAATGGTAGAGCGAGCGTCGATGGTTGTTGAAGAGGGAAGATAGAGGCAAGGTGGATGGGGGAAGGGTGAGGGGGAGGGTCGGTATTTAACTGATCCCATCGAGGAAATATTTTTTTTTTTAATTAAATTTTTTTTCCAGTCCATCGTTTCTTCTTCCACGCACAATGGGGCAGCACAGACCTCGCCACTCTTCTTTCCTTCTTCGTCCCCCTTGCATCTCATCTCGTCATGACGTGCATAATCTCGCCGGATTTCAAAAGTGTTTCAGGCACAAGTCGGTGTTCTTTTTGACGGCATGAAGCGGATTCGGCATTTGCTTCTCGTGGAACAAGGGCGTGGCAAGGGAAAAAAAAAGATCTGAGAGGTTGCGAATAATGTTTGGTGCATTGCGTGCATCCCCGGCTCGCTTAGTGGCTTCTGCTGAAACGATGGGGGGGGGGGGGGTTCAACGGTGCGGAATGAGAAGCGCGCAAGAAGGACATGAACAGAAAGCTCCGATTGAATGGTTCGGCTGCGACTGAGGCGGCTTCTTAGGGAGAAGCAGAGGTTGAGCAGCGGATGGTGATAAGGGAGAAAAGCGGACTCAACGCTAAATCTCCTTCGAAACGAAGATGAAAGCTAGAAAAAGACGATTGCGAGATTGCAACAAGCAGAAATCTTCTGACGCCGGAATGTTTCTGAAAGCAACGTGCGCTTTACTCATATTTCAGGGCATACAGCCGAGCCCCATCAAGCGCACTTGAACAGTCATCAAAAGATATACAGGGAGCTGGCTATCTAGGAGAGAAGCGGATCTCAGAAGTGAACGTTACCGAGGTTCAAAATGGGCTTGACGTGAGACTGATGGAGATGGCGACATTTGGCACAATTTGGCAGGCTGGGGGAAATGTGAATCCAGGGTCCGCTTCGGGGAATGAAAAGAATTTCATGGCTATCACTTTGCTATGGTACCACAGGAAGCGGTGACTGTACGGCTGTACCATCGGTACACACTAAGCGGAATGGTGTGCTTGGTTTTGGCTTGACAGGTACCGCCGTAGCCGCTGCGGGAAGCCTTCAGAGTGTCTAAGGATGCAATCGTGGTTGGATTCGATGTCCAGATTGCCGCCATCCTCGAAGAATTCCCTCCTACCTCACCCTGGAGTGGACGCCGAGAAATGCATCCTTCTTCAGTTCGGCAGGTCGCTGGTATCAGTCAAAGTCAAACAGCAGGCAACGATGCTGCCAATTCGAGAAGGTGGCGTCTTTGCAATGCAATCGTACATCACACAGAAGGAATCTTTCACGATCAGCTTTCGAAGTCGGGGAAACACACAATCTCACACAGTCGCTCGATGGCACCGTCGTCACGGCAGATAAGCAGCAACGGATTGACCCTATTCCAAACCGCGAATATGATGTGAGCATTCGCCGCTATCGAGCGACGAGCAAAAGACTGTCTCCGCGAAAGCACGCAATGGAAAGCGACCTACAATGGACCCTGAACGTTTTTGCCGAAGTGACGCTAAGATGGCACGCCATCGAGCTGGGTCTTCGCGTCAAGATGTAAGGTTTCTGCCAGTATCAAAGATAAATGACATTATATATGCAATATAAGCCAAAACCAACACGATCGGGGGTTTAGCTCAGTTGGTAGAGCGTTCGCTTAGCATCTTTGTTTCTAATTTGCGAAAGGTCGCGTGTTCGACTCATGCAGTCTCCATTTGATTTGGTTTTTTTGTTTCCTTTTTAAACCGCGACCATAGGTGTGCGGATTGACGTACTTTTGCCTCCTAAGACAGCATTGGTGAGCATAGGAACGAAGGACGTACGCATCTTGTTAGAGAGGTGCCTCAACTCAATGCGCTGTCTTCATGGAGCTCAGAACGATTACGGCGAGGTTCTGACACGAAAGCCAGCAGTCGAGCCATCGGGAGAGCAAGTGCACACCCGATGCCGATTCCTAGAAGCCACTGCTCCCTTCATGGAAGCAGCAAAGTATTGCTGGTCATCTATGAAGCTATGGAGCAGATCACAAGCCGGGGTAGAAAACTACATAGTCGCAGTGCAAAAGAAACAACCGGCAAATCAGCGTTGACCGACAGCCAATTTGAATTTTTTTATGCGGCTCTGTAAATTTTTCTTGACACATCAGATGCGACACGTCAAACAGCGCGCGCCAAGGTTTTTGGTGCTGCATGACAAGAACGGCTGGTGAAGGCGGCGTAAAAGTCGACAGTGTATCTACTCTGATTCACACATGCTCTGAGTCAACTTCGTAGAATCAGAGACGAGAGACTAAGTTGAAGTCGAACCGTGCTGAAAGTTTCGACGACTGCTTGTCGAAGCGCTGCTCAATTCGGCAGTAGAGGTTGAGGTGTGCAGTAGTAGTCCGAGGCCCACAAGGTCGAATGCATCGGTGTTGCGATGCTGTAGAGCTTACGAGAAGCAGCTAAAGCCGCAGAGGATCACGTTAACTGGGAACCTCGAGCCATTAAGACTGACGACTGGAAGCCAAACCGCGGGTCAAGGAGTTCCGGTGTGGAACAGTATAGAACTCTACCACTGCAGCCTTACTGCACTCGATCATGCTTTTAAAGCGAACGGCGTTCTATGATGAGCACAGCCGATGGAGGCGTCCATGTGGAAGAGGTCAGCTCGCTTATGCAGAAACGGCAACCTAGATCGAGTTCACAACGCTCTATTGCGGCTGAGCTAGCAGAGTAGATGCCAGTTCAACTCGTTACACCCCCTTTTCTCTTTCCTCTTTCTCCATTGCTTGACGATGTGAACGTCTACAATGTTTCAGGCACACAGAGTCAACAGTGGGGCAAGAGAGAGCCCCGTTTTGAGGGCAGTCTGAAAAAGTATAAAGGTGTGCCGAGGTACGACCTCCTTCCTTCTTTCGTTTCCTTGCGGCCCCCTCTACTTCTTTACTCCTTCCTTTCGATTGGTGTTGAGCACCTCTCCGATTCTCTGCACTTTCTCTGTTTTTCACTTGTGCTTCTTCGATTCAAAGTCTCCACCACCAAAGGCTCTGGTAGCCTTCATCACTCTCCTTCACTCGACGAACGATCAACAGAAGAACGATCCGGTTATCGTTCAACACACACACGCACACGACAAGGCCCGAACTTTGACAGTTTCTGAGTGCCTACATCCCGATCTTTATATCTTCTTGCGAAACTTCGTCTCGGTTTCCTTTTTCTTTCACAACACAACACTTTTTCTCCTACGCAAACATGGTTACTTCCACCAAGTTCGCTTCGCTGGTAGGCAGCGTTACCCTCGCCTTTGTACTCGCTAGTTCGATCCACCCGGTTCGCACGGCTCCTGTTGGACTGGTCGCAAGACAGGATGCTACTGGAGACGCTTCCGCCGCGACTCCGCCTGCACCGGCGGGATTCATCTCGGTCGCTCAGCCGCAAATGAGCGAGCAGGATATCTACGCTGTTGGCATTCCTGATGACCCTTCGTCTGCGACTGCTTCGAATGCTCAGGCTTCGGACCTGCAAAAGGCGCTTCAAGCAGCTACTTCGGCCGCTCTGTCGTCCACCAACCAGACGGTAACCAACGTCAACCACTGGGATCCTACCCCTCCTGTTGCCGGTGCTGCTCCCTCCACGCCTGCTACACAGGTGGCTGCTTCCAACGCTCAGGTTGCCCAACCTGCCGGTGATTCGGTCATGACGGGTAACCCTAACGACGGAAACCTGTATCAGCAGGTGATTGGTACCCCTGCCGGTGCACCTACGACGGCGGATACCGTTCTCAAAGGCGATGCAGACGAAGGAGACGCGTACAGGCAGATCATCGCCGAGCAGATGGCTCAATTCGGCGCACAGGCCAGGAGAGCTCTCGAAAGCGCTCTGACGGGAGCAAAGAGACAAGTGGCACAGCTCGACGATGACGTTCAGGAGGTAGAGCAGGCAGTTCTAGGTCTTGGTGTGCCTGCTCCTGCCAGTGCATCGATGGCGTCTAGTGTCGATGCTCCGCAAGCTACTGCAGCTGCCGCCGCCGCCGCTACTGGTGACGCTACCAGTGCTGCGACTTCAACTGCTGCTTCGACGACAGATTTGACAGACGTTCCTGTTGCAGCTCCTGTACCTAGCGACTACAGCACGCCTGTTAGTGCAGGCGCGGGCGCTTCGGGTGACGTTGCTACTTCCGCGGTGCCGTCTGCTCCTGCTGCTTCGGATGCGGCTACTAGCGCTGTGCCGACTAGTGCTGCTGCTGCCGCGCTCCCCACGGATGCAGTGAGCTCCGCAGCTTCTACCCTTCCTACGGATGCAGTGAGCTCCGTTGCTGCTGTCCCTTCTGTCTCTGCACCCGCTGTGCCTTCTGTTTCGGCTCCTGTCAGCGCTCCTGCTGTGCCTTCAGTATCTGCTCCTGCTGCAGCTGTGCCTTCCGCCTCGGTCCCCGCCATTCCAAGCCTCAAGGACGCCTCCGCAGCATCAGCCACTACAGCCCTGCCCACTTCCAACGCAGACCCTACTCCAGCAGCAACGAGCCTCTCCGCTGCCGCCGCTACCGCAACCGGAGACCTGACCATGACCGTCACCGTCCCCTCCAAGTCGCTGCCCACATCGATGGCTGGTCTGCCCAACGTCAAGACCAACAACGCAAACGACGGCGACGACGATGCTGACGTTGACGAGTGGAAGACCATGACTATCCTCGTCCCCGCCGAGGCGTTTGGTGGTGCAGGTGCTGGTGCTCAGACGCAGGCCAGTGTTCCCGCCAGCTCGTCGTCTGCTGCTTCGTCGAGTGCTACTGTTAGTGCTTCTTCTAGCTCGAGCGCGAGTGCCAGCGCAAGTGGTGACAAGAACGCAGTCGTGTCCTCCTCGTCGGCCAGTCCAACATCGGCACCTATCAACCTGTCTTCGTTTTCGGCGATGAAACCGGAAGCTACGCGCCCTGTACTCACTATCCCTCTGACGGGCGTTATTGACGGTACCACCTACTCTACCATGTTGACGCTGACCATTCCTGGACTCGGTGGAGCTGTTCCTTCGGCTACTACTACTTCGTCGCCAGCCAAGGGAACTGCCAGCGCTTCGGCGACTGATAAAGCCCAATCCAACGCCGCCTCAGCTTCAGCTTCGGCTACTGCACCACCTTCCAAGACTTCCGCTTCGTCCTCAGCTGCAGCTACGTCCTCCGTCGACCCCAGTTACATCAGCCCTGACGATATGCCTCCTCTGTTGAAGAGCTCGATGACCGTCTCAGCCTCGGCTACTTCTTCCGCACCTACTTCGACCCCTACTTCGTCTGCTAAGGACCCTTCGCAGTCCAACGATGACGATGGCGACGATGAGGAGTGCGATGAGGAAGACGATGACACTGCTGCTACGACGACCACGCCCAAGTCGACTTTGACTAAGATCTGGGATTGGGTTACGGGCAAACCTCTCAACGAGCGTGACTTTGCAGACGACTACGGTTACGAATACGACGATGAGGAGTACTACGATGCTCAGCAGGAGTAACTGCCGAAAAATGGATAGGAAAAGATTGATTGTGAAAGATAAACCTCCGCCAACCCCGCCAACTCTCGCCAACATACCGCCCTTTGGATACGAATACCACAACAGCACAAATGTAGTTCCCGGAGAACAAATTGTAGAGAATTAGGTAATGGAAACACTGTTCAACATCGTAACAGCCCTTGCACGCCTTTGTCTGTGCTGAAAGCTTGCCGAGTCTCATATGAACGTCCACGACGGAGCAACACGCTTCGCACGAAACACTCAGCGCAGATTGTGAGAAAATGAAGTTTTGATTGCGTGCCACGTTTCTGTGGCACACGGTATCGCTCTTGCTACTGCTGCTATTGCTTTCACTGCTATCACTTCGGACGCCGGCGCTCCTACTGATGCTGAGTACCGCTCAGCAAACGATTGGGATCCTGCAAAGCCGTGATGAGATCCAAAGCAGCTGTAGGATGATAGTTGGCCTGCTGCGACACGATATCCGTCCCCGCGCCCGAGATGAAAACCTTGAAGAATTCGTCCCACTCATTATACCCTTCCGAGGCGACAGGCATGGATGCCCAGAATGCAGGTTCGTTGGCGTTGATGACTTGCTGCTGCTGTTGCTGTTGGTCGGCGGACATGATAGGCGCTGCGAGCAGCTGGTCTTGCGGATTTGGTGCTTGATAGCTTTGAGGTTGCAGGTAATGCGTCTGCAGCCCGTTCGATGCGCTGAAGCCAAGGCCACTTGGTGCTGCCGAATTAAAGCCTCGGGTCGCGTCGTGGTAGGTGTGCTGGTCAGGTTGACCTGTTGGTAATGCCTGCGGCTTAGCATTGTTCGATCCGCTCGATTCTGGCGGCAAGCCCGTGCTATGCTGCATACGTTTCGAGGATCGATCGGCATTCTGCTGTTGCGAGGCACCCATAGGACCCGGCACACGAGGCGGTTGGAATCCGTGAACTTGATCATCAGATTTGACGATAGTGGGATAGGAGCCCGATTGCACAATGTGCTGGTCCTTTCCGTTCATCCTTGTGTCAGGCATCGACATACTCATAGGCCTTGCTTGAGCACTTGCAATGCACAGGTTTCGAAGCACGGCAACGTGATGTGATGCGCTCTGCCATGTGGGACCGATACGCTTGAGGTAGCGGACGCACTCGGCGAGGTAGAGAGCGCTGCTCTTGACCAGCTCGGACGAGCCTTCGAGCTCTGCTTCAGTGACGCGGTGTGCCTCTGGGTCACCGCCAGCGGCTTGAAGTTCTGCGTCATCAGCAAGGGTAGCACCATCAGCGGCGGATGACGACAGCTCGTTGTGAGGAATGTGGGATCCTCGTTGACTCCGAGTGGACGACTGGCGTGCCTTGAATACCACGACACTCTTACTGGCGGCTAGCGCAGCGTGGATGGTGGCAGTTTGGAAGATGAGGTACACCCAACTACTGGAGATCTTACGGATACGGAAGGAAGAGCCATAAACATGAAGAATGTCGCAGACCTCCTTGGCAGCAGCGTTGCAAATGTCAAGTCCGGCAAGCTCGGGGCCATTATCGTTTGTTGCCGGCTGAGCGCCATTTCTCTGGACCTTCTTCCCAACCAAAGACTTCTGCTCCTCTGCTGCTCCTGCAGATCCAAGCTCGTCTGATGAAGCTGTCGCGCTGCGCGCTCTGGGTCGACGGAGCAGCTTGGGCACTCGCGGTCGGTGGAGCAAGATGAGGCAGATACAATACCATGACCGCATGGTCAGGATCTGGGGCGGAAATCCACGATGTGGGTCGCACTCTTTGCGCTCAGCAGTGCTCCTGCGCGTCGAAGCCAATGGAAGCAGCTCGGGCGACGTCCAGGTGCCTGACCATTTGAGATGAGGTGGCAGATCAGCGCGCCACTTTGTCAAGCGATCGTTGAGCCGAAGCAGCGCCTCGTAGTCGGAGACGCCCTTGGTGCGGCGACGGTCACGCTTCGCCTGAGGACTATAAACTTCTTCGAGGATGCGCTCGAGGATGGCCATGACTTCCGCCCACGCCTTGAAACTGCTGAGGGCATGCACTTTGACGCCTTCGAGGTAGGGCAGCTGGCTCTTGTCGACAAACTTGCGTGTGGTCTCGTTGAGCCAAAGATCGTACTCGTCAGCTTCTTGCACGGATGGCCAGTTTGCTTCGATCTCGGCGCTGCGGAGCTGAGCAGGTTTGTCGAGTGCAGTGGAGAGGATCTTGTCGACGATGTAGCAAGCCCAAAAGACGCGCAGCTTTTCCTGAAGTTGCGCTGCAGACCGATGTGATTCGGCTCTGCCGTTGCTTGCCTTATCCAAGGGAGAATCGTGGCGGCTGCTTTCACGTTGTCCGGCGGAGGAATCCAAAGACGAGGATTGTGCGGTGCAGCGGTGAAGGTTCATGTCGAGAGCCATTCGACAGGCGATGCCACCGAACTGGAATGCGCTCGATGGATGTCCACAGCCTAGCTCGATGACGCTGACGAGGATGGCGGCCTGGATGATGCCAATGTCCTGCGTGAATTTGCCTTCAAAGATGCGCGTCTTGACGCGATGAAGGAAGTGGTCTCGCAGCTCGTTGGATTTGTACGCTGGCTCCTTGCTTTGAGGCGATTCTGCGTAAAGCATCTCGAGGACTGGGTTGGAGCTCTGCTGATCGTCCGTGGAAGAAGAGTCGGTATAAGCGTCAAAGGTGTTGGAAGCGACAGCAAGGATGGCTTCAAACACGATGGGACGCGTGTGCCTGAGCGAGTGCAGAGAAGCGATGGAGGGAAGGTAGACGACGGGCCAATGCGGATGCACAAATGTGAGGTAGATGTCGAGGAGTCGTTGGATGATGTGAGGCGGCAGGCGATCCTCGAGATGCAATTTGGACGAAGAGGAACGTGAATGATCGACAGCGGCAGGGCTGAAGCGCGCGTGGTTTTCGAGCCAATGGGCGCCGGGAGACGAGACCTGAGAGCGGGGAACTGAAGCTGGACCAAGCGGCGAAGGTGGCTGCGAGCCAGTGTACCAAGGACGATGAGGCGTTGCGGTAGTGGAAGGGCTGTGGGCATGCGAAGCACCGTTGAGAGCAGGCGACGAGTCCAAGCTTGTGCTGTGCGAGGTGGAATTGGAATTAGACCAGGGAGCTGCAGGAGATGCCGAGGTTGTGGAGTTCTCGGTGAGTCTGCTGGCTGAGACGGGAAGGCGTCGTGTGAGATTGTTGGCCAACGATGGCAGGGACGAGGTTCTGTCGTAGGCAGCTGTTCCAGACTGTTGGTGAGTCACGGGTGCATCGGGCAACACGCGACTTGAATACATGCGCGGCGAGGCATATGTAGATGCGGAGACGCCTGCATTGTTTCGTACCGGGGCCAAGCTGGTCGCAGATCGATCTGCCGTGGAATGGACGGCTGTGTCTGCGGTCGAAGTAAGCGGCGGCGGCATAGCATGGGACGACGGACGAGGAGAGGCGCGAGGGTGGTCGCGCGAGGGTGCTTGAAGAGGATAAGCATCGTATGGATGCGGCTTGGAAGCTGCCTGGTGCTGGGGGTGGCGGGCGTTGGATTGGAAAGAGGGCCAGGAGCGTTCTGCATGATGGTGATCCGGATGGTGGTGCAGCGAGGGTTGCTGGTGCTGGTGCTGGTGCTGCGGATGGTGGTGCAGCGAGGGTTGCTGGTGCTGGTGCTGGTGCTGCGGCTGGTGCTGCGGCTGCAGATAGTGTTGCTCGTGACCAGCAGAGGTAGTAGATGTATCGTCAAGGCGATGTGGAGAATGTCTGGCGTAAGAAGGGCTAGATGTGCTCGGCGAGTCGTAGGGGGACCTTGACCACCATGCAAAAGGGTCGCGAGGTGAATAAGATGTGGGTAAGGACCTCTCATCCGATGAGGAGTGTGTAGGGAGCGAAGAAGTCACGTTAATCTGAGATGGTGGGTTTGCAGACCTTTCAGCGCTCGAATACGATTCCATCTTGGAAGGCGTGAGAGGGGACCTGACGATGTCTTTGCGGCCGACTGCATGGTCGGCGCCGTATGTCTGAGAGGAAGTTTCAGCAAGCTCGGAGCTGCGAGAGCGAGTTGGTTGCAGGGTGCGAAGCGCAGGATAGACTGCATTCGGTGGTGGCGATACTGGCCGTTTGATCTTAGTGGATGAGGGTGACGGCTTGGGATTGGTAGAAGAGTCTGTTGCCTTTTTCTTGCGACCGCCTCTTGGATCGCAGCCTTTGGGTGGACCGCGCTTCTTCTGAGCACCATATTCGCAAGAGGTCGAGTCTTTGGTGCAATTGTTACATGGCTGCAGACCGTCGCACTTTACTTTGCGACGAGAGCAGTGAAGGCAGGCTCTGCTGGATCGAACGCGGCCCGAGTCAGCTGGGCTTGGTTTCGAGTCTGGTGAGGACATGTTGATTGGTGAGTGGCGATCGTCGTTAGGTTAGACCAATCGATCAGGTGACAGTGATCATGGCTGTGGAAGCCACATTCATTCGAGCATCCAGTCGAAAAGTCCTTTGGGTCGAATATGGCGGGAGCGACTAAGACGGAAGTGTGGCGGTGATGGAAGCGGAAGAAGCCACCGCAGAGTCGAGGCGATAAGCTGAGCAGCTTCAATTCCGGATGATGCGATCGATCGAGAGGTTGCTGTGACGTTTGCTTATCACACTTGCGCGTCGAATCCGGATGCTTCTTCGAGCTTCGGAATGACCGAGACTGAGCTTTTTGGGAGGAACAATGAGTGAGAGTGTGCGTGTGTTTGCGCGTTGTGCGTTGCAACGAGCGTGTGAACTTGTGCAGACGAGCTCTTCGGTACAGCCGTGTGTGTGTGTGGTAGTAGCGAGCGTATGGATAGATGTGATTATACGGAAAGAAGCTTGACTAGGTGAGATGATCACGGACAGACCGAAGCAGACAGGCTGGCTTGATCTGTGACTGCGCTTGATGCGAAACGCTTAAAAGTGAGATCTCGGGTGGAGGAGCAGCGAAGTGCGGAGAACAGCGCGTCTTGACTTTGAAGCTGCAGCAGCCTTGCGTTATGCAATTGAGACAAAGCGACGTCGCCTCAAACCTTGAATGCTAGGAAAGTTCCCGGCACCTTTTTGGGCTTGCAGCAAGGCGCAAAAGGGTCCATCTCAGCTGCTCACTCACTTTATGCATTGCAGGAGTCTCTCTGCGCTAAAAGTCATGCATCCGCTCCGGACCTGGTTCCCGTGTCCCGTTCGACCGGCCGCTTTTGAGCCGACCAATTCGGCAGCACCAGACTCTTTGCCCACCGGCCACTTCTCTCTGCCGTTTGCCCCGTCTCAGAAAAAGCGCCTGTTGAGGTAAGGCTGCTGCAACAAAAAAAGCATGCCAAAAAGAAATGCTTCTGACCTGGATCGAACAGATGACCTCCCGATATGCACAATTCCACTGTCAACAGTGGCGACTTTGAACAGAAACCGAATTCTTCAGTCGGACGCTCGTACCAACTGAGCTACAGAAGCGTATTGCCACTGAGGAAAACAATTGCATATATAATGACTATCAAGTACATCTTCGCTTCTTGTAGCCGTACAATCGGTCTTGAATCGAGCCGAGCCTGTGTGGGATCGAACCTGTATACAAGCGTCGAGGGTCGAGGTCGCCAAGGAGCCGGTGGGAGGTTGACATGTTTGAGACGTATTTGCTTCCCTTCACCACTTCTCGCTTTCGGAATCCCGAGCAGATATGGGAGCTCAACAAGCTTTTCAAGTGACAAAGCCAAGCTGTAGCCTTGTTGCAACTAGGCACAGTCATGTGGTCGGCTTTGCGCTGCAAGTCAGGGTCTTGGAAGCGTTAGAAATCTCAAGCTTGTTAGCCGGCGATTCCGACTTCGCGTTATCTCAAGCGGGACGAGTTTTGGAAGAGCGGGCAAATGTGAGAAATTAAAGCGTTGATTGAGTTAGACCCAGGTTGCGACAGATGCTTCGTCGTTTCTCTCTTCCAACACTCTCCCACGCCCTCGAACTGCGGCTTGTATTGGCCCCCTTCAATCTTGAAAGCTTTCGGCAGCTTCTCCGACACTTTTCACCCGTGCTGACAAACATCGAGCGAGCGGAGCGCGGACAGCTGAAGCAACTTTCAACACATTGTCGCCGAACACCGATGCTGCATCGCCATTGACAACGTGCAGCATCGACCGCCGACTTTGCTTCATTGTCATTCGCTCACAGAAGCGTATACTTTTCGTGTTTGCGCACAACGCACCCATCTCTCTGGCTGTCGTCGCTTTTGCACTCGCATACTCAATCATATTCGATATTCGCTCATCCGCGGTACACGCTCAGATCACGACACCGCTGTGGCTGCCGACATTTCCGATCTCGACTTGACCTTGAAGGCGCCAACCTCCATCTTGCCGTTGAACCCTGTGCTTATTCAAGCTCATTCCACCCATTCTCGAATTTCATCATTGACCATACCCACCCACACAAATCGGCGTCCAAACCACGGTCCCATCAATTGTCGCCGGTCCACCCATCTGGCCAACCTGACCGTACCGGATCAAGAAAGCCGCGGACTCTTAGCGCTCGCAGTCAAATAGGGCGACCAATGTATACCATCTCGATGCACAATCACCTACTCGACCACCATCGTATTCTCTAGGCCTTCGACGTCGCCACCATCTCCTCTCCCCCCGCTTTCTCACAATGTCATCAGCGGACGCTGCCGACTACGGCTTCAAGCGATTCCGCGTAGCCAGAGCTTGCGTCGTTTGTCGTCTCCGCAAGACAAAATGCAACGGCGAGCAACCATGCGATCGTTGCAAGGCGCACTCTGCCGAGTGCAAGTACGAAACCATCGAATCTCCTGCTCCCAAGCGCGTCAGTCGCACTGGCTCAACATCATCAATACCCAATGCTAGCCGCTCATCGCATCCAAGAGACAGCAACGATGACGCCAACAGCGACGACGCATCCGCAACAGCCGCCGCCGACGCTGCTGCAGAAGCAAGAGCTGCCAAAAGGCAGAAGCGCGCCATGATCGATCAGATTGCCGATCGTCGTTGGGGCGACCGACAACCCTCACGTTCTTCGCACAGCTCTCGCAAGTCTGGCTACGTCCAACACCATCTCGAACTCTATGCCTCGGTCGATCAGGATGAGCTCGCAGAGCACGACACCGATCTGCACACCGAAGACGGCATCCGTGCGCACGATCAGAACACGGGTAACATGCAGTTTTACGGATTCACCTCCAACTTCAATTTCCAACACAGACTCGCTCAAACGGTCGAGGCGCTCAGATTGCGAGAGCAGCATCAGCATGGAAGCAGCAGCGGCAGTAGTCATTCAAGGTCGGCAGCAGCTACGGCCAATGGAAGCAGCGACGCCACTTCGACTGGTTCTCCCGACAAAAGCCGCCGCTCCCATCTCCCCGAAAGCATGAAGATCTGGGGTCATCAGGACATCATCTTTCGACAGACTCTTTCCGACAAAAGCTTTCCTACTCTCGACGCCTGCAAGGATGCAGTGGGGGACTCCACCTTTTTGCCCCCCTCCATCGTCGATCGCTTCATCGAGAACTATATGACGCTCATCCAACCACAGCTTGGCGCAGTGCCCAAACGGCAAATCATCAAATGGGTCAAGGATGCCAAGGCGCTCGGCTACCTCTCGCGTGGCTTTTCAGGCGTTCCTTCTATGGCTGCTTCCGGTCCTGGGAACCATGGCAAACTTCAGCTGGGTCAGAAGCCCGGCCCTGCTCCCATGCGCACCAACGAGCTGGCAGCGCTCTACGTCGTTCTCGCCCTAGGTGCATTGATGGACGAAGGTGACTGGGAAGACTGTTTCGCGCCAGTCTCGCTCACTCGAGAAGGTGCCATCGCTTGCGCCACAACGCTGTTCCTGCTTGCCAAAAAGCGACTCGAGGAGATTGTCGAAAACTCGAGCATTCAAAGTGCCCGCTGCCTTGTGCTCATGAGCTTCTTTTCGCTGCAATGGTCCAGTCCCAACGTCGCCTATCTCTACATCGGCTATGCAGCACGCATGTGCATCTCGATCGGCCTTCATCGCGAGACGTTCTACTCTCCTAGCAATCCGCGAAGTGCACAGCATCGACAGCTTTGGTGGACATGCTACGGCATCGAGAGGATGATCTCCACCTGGTTCGGTCAGGCGTCTGCCATTCGTGATGACGATACCTCGGTGCGCCTGCCTCAGCCCGACAACTCGTACGATGCGTATTTGCTCGTGTATGCTCAGATTGCACGCATCTGCTCCGACATGAGCAGGCTCTCCGCTAACCCACCTGCCAACGCTCACGACGTCTTGCTTGCCGCCGAACGCATGGAAGCCGAGATGCTGCGCATCCGACACGAAGCACCCAAAGAGCTTGCAATCGGTCTTCGCGACGGTTTTAACCGCGATGCAGACGACGATTCAGATTCATCTGATTTGGTCGTGCGACGATATTCCATCACCATCCTCTGGTGGTATCTGCGTCTGCTCGTTCACAGCCCGCTCGTCATCTTTGCGCTGTACTGTCGTTCCATAGGCACCGACATCCCACGCACCGTCCTCGACAAGACGCACACGTCTGCGCGTGCTGGGCAACAGATCATTGACGCCATATCAAACGCGCGGAGCGATATGCCTCGACCGGGTCTTGACAATATGCGATTCGGCAGCTTCTACCTCGATTCAGCGTGTACCATTGTATTGGCCGCCATCTTGTGCGATCCAAGCAATCAAGAGTCGGCATTTGGATATCTTGCTGCTATCGACAGGGCGATCAAGTATCTGGAGAAGAAGGAGCGCATCTATGCAGACCACGGCACCACAGCGTCGCTGCACAAGGCAAGGGACTTGGTGGTGCTGGCGAGGCAGGTAGTAAGAGCGGCAGCAGGACAGTCGGCGAGCTCCAGAGTCAACGATCAGAATGCTGCTCGCGGCAAGGCTGCCGCTGCCGCAGCTGCATCGGCCAGCTCGACCGCGCCAGCGAACGGAGTGGCCAGCGCAATGGGCAGCTCTACAGCAGATACGGCCTTGAGGACACCTCGTGCCGGACACAGTCGGCTAACATCGACATTCTCGACCAGCTCTGAACGCGGCACAGCATCGGCCGATGCTGATGGTGCTGCAGACGGAGATGGTCAAGGTGCCCACAACGACGCAAACGGCACTGCTCATCGTCTGTCCTCGACAGGCAATCTGGACGCTGACGGTCAAGGACAGAGAGGCACTCCTACCGATTTATCCGTCTCGTCGCTGCTTGGCCCAAGCTCATCTGCGACAGGTACCGCTTTCAGATCGCAGTCGAGCACTTCTCCCAACACCGCCATTGCATCGGATGCCGCCGATGCCAACGCCGACGGCAAGAGCTATGCTCACGAACGCGATGAGTGGATGCAATACTTCCTCTCCAACTTTGACTGGCTTTCTCAGCCCGGTACGACGCCTCAAGCGCTCCAACCCAATGGCAATGGCACCCACATGTCACCCGCGCTGACAACCGCAGGAACACCGGATACTGTTGGCAGGATGTTCCCACCCCACCTAAGTGGTGGTGGTGGCAAGGCAGGAGGAATGCCGCTCGCATCACCAGGGCTGAGCTCACCTGGAAGTGCGGGTGGGCCGGCTTCATTGAGCGAGCTCGACATTGGCTTGCTCATGGGCGGAGTGAGTGTCATGGAAGGCGTCAACGATCTGAATGATTTCAACAACGGTGGGACCACAGCAGAAGGTGGGAGTAAACCGGGCGGTGCTTCGAGCGGATACAATGCGTGATGTTGTCTCGTTCAATGACAGCAATGCCCCCGACGTCGACTGATTACTGTACGAAAGAGGCTGTGTGATGTGTGTGACGTGTGCGAAAGAGTGTGTGTTTGTCTTTGTGTGGCCGGGAAGAAGCACCCGAACGTCACGACGAAAGGGTCTTTTGGATGCCAAGAAGCCGAGGATTTGCGGCACAGCTTGGCGCGTGCTCCGCAAAAATAAGGCTGTGCTCACTTACACAGGCACGCACAACCCTGCATTACCAAAACATCTTGCTCTTGATCCACCACTTCCTTCTCTAAAGTATCATCATCGGACACGGAGATTCTCGTTCAAAACAGCCCTTGGTCTCAACGATACCCCGACCTTCTATTCTAGGAAGCATTCACCCGACACTTATCGATCAACCATGGCAGACGGCGGAGGCGGTGGTTTCTCCAGCGGTGGTTTCAGCGGGGGCGACGGCGGCGGATTTGGAGGTTCTAGCGGGGGCGATAGTGGAGCTGCGTCTGCGGCTGCGTCTGCGGCTGCGTCTACTTCTGCTTCTGCTGCGGCCTCCACTGCACACATGCACCATCACCACGCCTCAAGCTCTCATGTCCACAACCCGGTCAGGACTCCAGCAAGGAATGCACCCAAGCCTCAACGCACATCAGCCATGCCCAGCGCTACCAGCTCCAGTGCAGCGAATTCATCAGGCCATGTACCACCACCACCAGCAGCAAGCGAGGAAGCGCAATGGTCATTGAAGGACATCTTTTGGCAAGGACGCGAATGCAAGATCATCACGCAGAATCAAAACGGACCCTGTTCGATTATCGCCCTCTGCAACATTCTCTTGTTGCGAGGCGAGCTCCAGATCACTCCTCCAGATCGACCCGTCGTCAGCTACAGCTATCTCAGTCAGCTTTTGGCCGAACATTTGCTCACAAAAGTGACCAACGAAGGCTTCGGCGGCGAAGGGCTGGAAGCGGCACTCAGCACTTTACCGAGAACGCAGTACGGATTGGATGTGGATGTAGGATTCGACTCCATTACTTCCTTTGCCGCTACACCTGGCAACGATGGAGGCCTGGGAGAGCTTGCGCTCTTCAGACTATGCGGCGTGCAGCTGGTGCACGGCTGGCTTCCTGATCCTGCAGATGCGCAGACTTATCAGGCTGTGCAGGCAGCAGGCAGCTACAACAAGGCTACCGATATTGTGGTCAGGGGTGACGAAATCGCCGACGGCGCTGTCGTACGTGATCGCGGAGTCGGCGTGCTCGCAGCCAAGCTCTCGAGCGAGGGATCAAGTTCGAATGGCAAGCAACCCGAACGACAGGCGTGGACCGACGAACAGCGCGGAACGGTGCGCCAGGCACTAGCACTCCAGTCTTTCCTCGATACGCAATCCACTCAGCTCACCTACCACGGCCTCTTCGTGCTTGCTCAACAGATCCCCGCCGGCCAGCCTGTAGCGCTTTTCCGCAATTCGCACCTGTCGGTCTTGTACAGACGGCTGCCACACGAAGGCGTGGATGCTGCAGCGGCCGAGACAACAGCATCTTCACTCCCAACACTATTCACGCTGGCTACCGATGCGAGCTTCTTGATGGAAGACGAGATTGTCTGGGAGAGTCTGGTAGATGTGGATGGCGCGAGCAGTGAATTCTACGATGGAAAGTTCCACAAATCAGCCCTGCGTCAAGGCGACTATGTCGGACAGAACACGAATGGAACCGAAGGAACCGGAGTTCAAGGGGGAGCATTCCTGCAGAATGAAGATGCAGACTATGCGTTGGCGATGCAGATCTACCACAATGATCAAGAGCGACTGGAACGTCACCAGCAGAGACAGAGGAGTAGGCGGTCGCGGCAAGGTGCAACGTACCCTAGGGCGACACAAGGACAGAGCGGCAACATGGCACTTGCACCTCAGCCTCAGCCTCAGCCGGTCTTTGAGACGCCAAACGAGGTGTTTACCACCATGCGATACCAGGCAGAACCCAACAACGGTGACGCAAATGCGTTGGTGGTGTCGAGCTTGATCCCGGCTCGGCTGCGGGACGAGCATGCAGAGCTACTCAACAGTCTGCAAGACCTATCCATCGGAGGCACGCAGACCACCAATGTGACTGCCAGCAAGTCAACGAATCCATTCCTGAACGCAAGCGAAACGGAAACAGCAGCAGCAGCAGCGCCGACAAGCTCAACCAATCCGTTCCTCGTCGATGCTGCTGCGCCGGTCAAGCATCGGCTGTATCAGCACATTCCATTGTTGGAGCAACACTTGGAGCGTCTCAAGAGCTCGGCGGGTGCCATCTGCCGAGCCTACTCGGCGGTTTGGTCGATGCCGCTGCTGGAGCAAGAGAGATCGTTGGAGCCCGAACGCATCCTCGCCGCAATCGAAATGAGTCTGTCATCCGAGGCGAACAGCGACAGCACGCACGGAGAAGTCAAGGGCGTCCGAGTGGCCATCAGAAGGGACGGTTCGATTCGGGTGACGCAGCGCACTGTCAGGCCATTCCCTAGCACGCTTCCTGACGCAAGTGGCATTGCCGCACCGCCACCGAGTGTGCGATTCGACTTTATGCCAACACGCGTGCGTGCGATGGACCTGGAGCCGGTGGTGTTCAACAAGACCGATGCACGAGGGTTCTACGAGGCGGCAAAGCAGCGAGTCGGTGCAGATGCGAGTGTGCTCAGTGGAGTGCGCGAGACGGATGATAGATGCTTTGACGTTGTTCTGTGGAACGACGAACAGACGGATATGGCTGAAGGATCCAATGCTCAGGCTTCATCGACTAGGCTAGTGACCGAGACGAGTGTAGCCAATGTGCTTGTAGAGTATATCGCGGTTGGAGGAGGCAGATCCCGCTTTGTGACGCCGAAATCGTCAACGGGTATGTTGGATGGCCTGCTGCGACACTGGATGGTCGACAGGGGGCTGGTGCAGGAAGAGGATGTCGAGCTTGACGGGCTCATCAATCGGGTGCGCGACGGCGCTGCGCGTATCTGGCTCTGCAACTCGCTACGCGGGGTGTGGAAGGTGGACTTGGCAAGTCCGCCTCGCTACGGTCCTCCTGGTTTCGGTTCAAGTACTGCTGCGGATGCTAACGGAACTGCCAGGGTCAAAAAGACGCGCTTCTCTTCGTTCATCAGGAGCTCCTCACGTACTGATCCCAGCAATGATGCAGCTGGACCATCCACAGCTCCACCCAGTGCTGCTTTACCTCAAGCCGATCAGCGACCAGCAGACACAGTACACGATCAGGTGATTGACGATCTATACGGCCATCGGCAGGAAAGCAGCAGCAGAAGCGGCAAGCTGAAGGGCAAGAAGGGTAAAAAGACAAAGGAAGACAAGAAGGACTGCATTGTCATGTGAAGAGACGGCTCATGTACGTACAATGACGGCTGCGCTGAATGGGAATCTTGTTATGCGACCCACACCGGTTCACCTACACAAGCTTTGATTGAGAGCTTGAGGTTGATGTTATACTTTATTGTTGCTGGTCGCTCGTCAAAGCGCAGCGCAGCGCATCCCACTCAATCACCTCTCGAGCAGCTGCTGCGCATCTCCCTGCATTGTCCTCGTCTCGGTCGCCACTTTGCCTGGACTGTCCCGCACTCTTTCCTTGGACTCTTGAGTCTTTCTCGCTTCGTCTACGAGACTTCCTTTTCAGGGCTAAGCTACGACAATGCTTTGAAGTGAGCAAATGGACTCAGCCGTCCCCTTCACTCTCCCTTTGGAAACCAATCCCGCTCGGAGCTCCCACAAATACATCATCTACATGGACAATCATGCAACTGTACAGTGTGACACCTGATATCCGACTATATAGACCTCGTCACTCTCTCCGCTCATCCCAAGTGTCCGCCATCTACAATCCAGTCCACGGCGCTCAGCAACTCCGCACTCCTTCCTCTATTTTGAACATGGAGATTCTTATCCAAGAGATCGATTCGTGGGTCACTGAGGAGCTGCTCTACAAGCGCATTGCTCAAGCTCTTCACACCAAGCCCGTACGCCTTCCTGGTCAAGGTCTTACCAACTTCAAACTCGTTCTTCCAAAGACAAGTCGCGATCGGCACAAGGGATACGCTTTTCTCACCCTCGCCGAGACATCGACGGCCTCGGCTTTGCTTAGCTACTACGTAAAAGGCAAGAGCGGGATTCCACTCACAATCATCTCAGATCAAGGCTACAATACGCTCAAACTCACTTATAATGGCTACGGCAGGGAAGACGTGGTTCAAGATATCCTCCGCAATTCTTACAAAGACTGGGACGAGAGGCAAAGACGTCTCAGAGGCGAGTCACAGTCCTCTGGGAGCAGCAGCCCCGATTCCGACGAGTTGAGCAGACGTCTCAGATCGGTTGCTATCGCCGATGCGCAGCAAGCTGGAAGCTCGAGTTTTGGGCAGCCCTCGAGCGTGTTAAGATGTGAGCTGCCGAAATCAAGCGTTGAAAAAAGCAGCAGAGGAGTGAGGTCTGTGCGTAAGAAGAACGCGTAGAAATTGCCAGAAAACGGCGCAGGAAGAAAGTGTGTTTTCTTTTGACTTTAATCCTCCTCGACCACAATACTACATATATAACAACCGACCCACTCGAGCTGGAGTCCTTCGATCTTACCACCCTCATCACAGTCCAAGAGTCAAGTTAATTGGCGCAGCGAGATCGCGTTTTCACACCATGGCCGACTCTTCCACCTCCTCGGCGCCTACGCCAGGCAACCCCGTTGTCTACCTTGACATCGCGTTTGGTTCTCAGGCCGCTCCTTCTCGAGCTGGTGCCAACCGAATTGTTCTCGAGCTGTACAAGCACCTCGTACCCAAAACGGCGGAAAACTTTCGAGCGCTCTGCACCAACCCAGACACTACTCTTGCTTCCACCGGTCAACCATTGTCGTTCCGCAACTCGATCTTCCACCGCGTCATTCCCAAATTCATGATTCAAGGAGGTGATTTCACTCGAGGAGACGGCACTGGTGGAGAAAGCATCTACGGTGAAAAGTTCGAAGATGAAGATCTGACCGGTAAACACGATCGACCCTTCTTGCTCAGTATGGCCAATGCTGGACCGGGGACCAACGGTAGTCAGTTTTTCATCACTACCGTTCCTACGCCTCATTTGGATGGTAAACATGTGGTCTTTGGTAGGGTGTTGGCGGGTAAAGCTGTTGTTAGGAAGGTAGAGCAGGTTGAAACGGGTAGCAATGATAGGCCGATAGAAGATGTCAAGATTGTCAGCTGTGGAGAGTTTGACGAAGCGCAGGTGAAGGAAGGCACTTGGGGAATTGAAAAGGATTCGACGGGCGATGTGTACGAAGAGTTCCCGGAAGATCAGAGCGACAAGTTGGAGTCGGATGTCAAGGCGACGTTCGACATCGGTAGTGCGCTAAAGACGATCGCAAATGGAGCGTTTAGCAAAGGAGATTTCTCGACAGCATGCGAAAAGTACCTCAAAGCTTTGCGATATCTCAACCTTCACCCTGTTCTTCCCGAGGACACCGACGCGTCTCTCGCTGCAGAATGGACCACCCTCAAAACAAGCGTACAACTCAACCTCTCACTCTGCGCTCTCAAAACCACCCCACCGCAACCAACGCTTACAATCACCCACTCCACCTCCGTCATCAGCTACCTCACCTCCCGCTCCGCTACCTCGTGGGACGACGATTCGGCCAAAGAATCCAAGCGCAAATCCGACCTCGCAAAGGCACACTACAGACGCGCACTAGCCTACGTTGCTACGAAACAGGATGACAGAGCTGAAGAGGACTTGGTCAAGGCGAAAGAGCTGATGCCGGAAGACGCGGGGGTAAAGAAGGAGTTGAGTGCGCTGGCGAAGAGGAAAGAGGCGAGAAAGGCGGCTCAGAGAAAGGCGTATAGTAAGATGTTTGCGTGAAAAGGAGAAGGTGGGTGAAAGGGGTTCAATGTTCACATATACACGGTTTAATCGAATATAATCACAAGACAGAATCGTGTGGTTGAGAAGGACTGTTTGAGGGAGATTCAGGGTGTCTGACCCGATGTTGTGATCGTTTGGGAGTGAGGAAGATGCAGCTTCGGCTCTGTGCCTGCAGATTCGATGACGATCAAGGTGCGCTGAACGAAGTTTCGCGACGATTCTGGATCGGACGAGTCAAAAGGATGAGGAAGAAAGCACATCGTGGAGCAAAACACTTTTTGATTGAAAACACATCTTCATGCGAAATATGCATCTCGCCAACAATCAATGGGGTGCGGATTCGTCTTCTGAACCTTGATGCTCCTCTCCTTCGTCTTGAGCGGCACCACCACCACCGCCGCCCCAAATGGCGTCCATAGCAGCGCGAATAGCAGCAAATGCACCCGGTCTCGCTGCTTCCATCTCTTCTCCTCCTTCCCCTCCCTCTTCTCCAGCCACATCATTCTCTTCTCCAAACCCACCCGGCATCTCACCTTGCTGCTGCGCAGCCTGAGCCATCTGCATCACCTGCGCCATCAGATCTTCCCTCGTCTCATCGTCCATCCCTTCCATTGCCGCGTCCCAACCCTGTAACCCTCCTAGACCCTGTAAAGCTCGGCGGAAGGCTTGCATCATCCCGCCTCCACCTTCTGCTGCACCACCACCACCTGCGCTACGAGAGCGTTGGGGCGAAAGGTCGGACATGACAGGCGCAAAGTACTCATCGTCATACCTCGTCACTGTTTCTACTTCCTTCTCGACCTCGTTGCTACTACCGGACTTTGAGGTGGGCGGTACGGGGTCGAATGCGTCCATCTGCTCGCTGCTTCCTGTAATCTGTGGCGGCAAGTATGCAATCAACTGCTGCCGTGTGGTATCTGGCACGTCTGAGACCAACACATGACGGTAAACACCCTGTCGAGTGTTGTGCGGCGCAATTGCAGGGTTTGTTTTACGTTTCTTTGAATCGAGCTCGGAATCGGCAATAAGCGCATCGGAGAGCGACATCGCAGTGCTTCGCAGCCACTCTGCGTAACCAGGTTCTTTCCAGAGCGATTCGGAACGGAGGACGTAGATGTGCGTCAACAGGTCCGCAAGGGTATCTTCAGAGCTGGAAAAGCGGGGTGCTAGCTGGAACACGGGGTGGCCGGCGATCTTGGAGGGCAATTCTACGCCTGCTTTGTTGCACAGCAGTGGAACGACGGCGGGGAAGCGCGCGATTGCAAGTCTCAACGCTGCGTTGGATCGGTTGTGTGATTTGTCGCCTTCTTCCTTTTCGATCGCTCGCAGAGCGAGTGCGCGAGAGTAGGCGAGACCGACACACCAGTCGAGAGTGCCGTGGTAGCTCTCACCTTCTCCGGCTGGCTCTTTATCGGTGGCATCGACAATGCTGCGTGCGGGGACTGAGAGTTCGTCGATGTGCGAGACGCCGCCACCTGATGCTGATAAGCGGGATCGTTGTTCGTCGAGTTTTTGGATGAGATCCAACAGCCACCTGTGTTGACGTGATTTGATAGCCAAAAAGTCAATCCAGAGTAGCGCGGCGTGGTGGTCTTCTCCATCCTGACCCAAGCCAAGTAGCAACTTGGACCACTCGAGCGCTGTCCTCCATGTCCCGCGTCTACCCAAGAATCCGATATTGCGGTGGATCGCGAGGTAGAAAGCACGGTTTTCGATCTTGTTAAAGTTGACGAGCGGGGGCCCAGAAGTGGTGCTGGAAAGACAAGAAGTGAAGTACGGACTGGCACAGCGTTCGAGCGCAAACAGAGCACGATCGTTGAAGTCGGCCGCTTGACCCAAGTCACCCTGATGACGCGAGTACTCGGACAGCTGCAAGAGCGTATCGATATGGAAAGGATAGACGCGGAGCAGCGCCATGAGAGCGTTGGGATCGTAACTTCGTACAGCTTGCAGGAACTGCATCTGCACCTGTCGGTAGGCTTTGCTGTGCTTCCATGCGCAGATTCGACCGTGAGAGGGAGAGTCGAGGACGTCCATGCTCATGCCTGTGAAGCTGCGGCTGATGGGTGGCCAGTAGTCCTTCGGCGTGCACAGTAAAGAGCGGACTTTGAGGTTGGGATTGTTTGCTTGAGCTCTCGCTCGAGCGCCAGATGTGGCTCGACCGGTAGCGGAGGAGGATGCGGCTTCATTTTGGTAGGCTTTGATGGCTGCTGATCCGAATTGGCGGCGGAGCTCGATGGCGGGGTCTAGGTTGCGTGGGTCCAAGCTGAGGTGGGTTCGGAAGGCTGAGACGCGGTTGAGAGTGGTAGCAGCAGAGGTGCTTGTGGTTCCGACGCGAGCATTGCCAGAAGCGTCGGTAGTATTGAGCGAGGCTTGAGATGCAAGAAGGGCATCAAATTCGTCGATCGACATTTCAGAGACGTCCTTTGACTTTGCAGTAGCAGCTGGTGTTGAAGGAGCAGACTTCTTCTTAGACGACTTTTTGGTAGCGCTGCTGGATTTTTGTTGTGGTTTTGACTCTTGATCTTGATCTTGGCCATCTTCTACAGGGCTTTCGGCAGCAGCAGCGGCCTTCTTCTTCTTTTTCTTTTTCTTCTTCTTGCTGCTTTTTGACGGTTGGTGAGTCGAGATATCCTGATCTGGCTCCGATTCGTCTTGATCGTCCTGATCGTCAGCGCCGTCGCCTAGCGCAGCGAAGAGCGAGGCGGTGGTTGGCTTCTTTTGCGTACTTTTGACAGCAGTGGACTTCTCATCCTCCTCATCTTCATCGCTGTCCTCGTTTGAAGGCTCATCGAGCTGTTGGAAAGGTGACTTTTTCGATGCCCCTGATGAGGTCGGGACTGGAACATCGGCAAGCTCGTCGAGTTCTTGCTGTTCTCGCAGCTGCATCTTGTTGAGTCTCTTGGAGCTCATCTTTGGCGCTCAGATGCTGAAAAGCCTCGCCGTGATTCGATTTGCTGGGAGGATTGGGTCGTGAAAGAAGGAAGGGAGGAAAGTCTGGAATGAAGTCTGAAAGGAAGTGGAGCGGGCTGAGCAAAAGATTACCCGACTCCCGAGGTTTTGCGCTTACCTCAGGTTTCGTGCCTGTGCGGAAGCAAGAAGAAAAATTGAGGAGCAACTCAGCGCCCGCTTTTCCTCCACCTTCCTCTGGTTCGGCTTGCTTCCGAAGAATAAGGTTCTCTTTCTCACGATACCATCGCAACCCTTTACTGCGCTTCCCTTCAGTCACAGCCATCAACAGCTTTCAGCCATGAACGCGATATCATCAACGATGCGCGCCTCGTCGGCGGTGATCCGATCGCAACGGCAGCTCAGCAGCAGCACTCGAAGCTTTTCGCAATTCTCACGCAACCTCGTCGGCCCATCAAGCCGAGTCACCCCAATCACACCCGTCGGCAACATCCGTCGTCAATATTCCTCTCAACGCGAAGAGTCAGCAAAGGACAAATTCGCCATCGGACCATTCAACCTCAAAGCAGGACTGCTCTTCCTCGTCACAGGTGCAGGCCTTCTCTACTATTTCCGATCTGAAAAGCAAAAAGTAGAACAGAGGCGAAAGGCAGAAACTGCTGCTGCTAAAGTGGGTCGTCCGCGCATCGGAGGTCCCTTCAACTTGGTTACGTCGACATCGCACCCATTCACTCACGATGATCTTCTCGGCAGCTTCTCTCTGGTCTACTTTGGCTTCACAAACTGCCCCGACATCTGCCCCGAAGAACTCGACAAGATGGGCGAAGTCGTCGACAGAATCGATGCAAAGTACGGAAAGAAGGTCATCAACCCTGTCTTTATCTCTTGCGATCCAGCACGCGATACTGTGCCGCAATTGCAGAGGTACATTGAAGATTTCCACCCAAGAATGGTTGGTTTGACGGGAACCTTTGATGCAGTCAAGCAAGCATGCAAGGCGTACAGAGTCTACTTTAGCACCCCTCCCGGTGCCGATCCTATGGGCGACTACTTGGTGGACCACAGCATCTTTTTCTACCTCATGGATCCAGAAGGCAAATTCGTTGATGCTTTTGGTAGGAGCGTCAATGCTCAAGAGACGGGCGACAAGGTTGATGCCTATGTCAAGCAGTGGATCGACGCCGGGTTGGAGATCAAGGAAGCAGATGCTAGGGAGAGGGTGCAGAAGGATGGTCGTGAAAAGGTCGCTCTCTGAGCAGCCTCGACACCATGTACTTTCTGTCTTTGTATAACGTATTTACAGTAGTAGCGACGCAGCTGTGGTAGCGACGCAGTCACGTCTCTTCCAAAATGGGCACTTCAGCAGTATAGCATGCAAAACAGTCATCCTTTTCCAGACAGCACAGCATGGCAGTGGTGATGTTGTTGATACTTGAGTTGAGTTTGAGGTGATGGTGGTGTGATGGAGAGTTGTTGACGTGTTCTCCGGGACCATATTGTCAACCTCAATGTGATGTGAGCCGCAGCAGAGTCCAGACCAAGCGAAAATTGATACAATTCAGGCACTAGACTAGTCAAAAGCATGAATTTTTGTTTTCTGGTATTGAGGTCGCTATGGTGCTTGTTCAGCAGTGCAAAAATGGTCTATAATACAAAGAGCATGCTGTGCATCGTTCTAGCTCATCACATTGTGGCATTGAGATGATGGTTTTGCAGGATAGGGTGCAAAAGTCACAAGCATTTTGGACACTGACCACGTGCCTGCAAAAAAGCGCAATTTCCAACACCATAACACTGCTTCGCACAGCCTTCAGACCAGTCATCTGCTCAGTGAATCATATGATCACCATTGCCATGTACAAGCCATGCAAGTCTCAGCTCAGATAGACCATGTGTGGTGATGCTAGAAGCAATACTAGATTCTGTGAGCACACTGCTAAAGTGCCCAAACTCTGAAAATCGTCGGTACTACATCTGCGTCGCCACTACTGTAAATACGTTACTACAAAATGTTCTGTCTTCTCAAATGTCATTCACCTCTTCTCACTTTGGATCTTAAGGTTCGACCTTCACATCCATTGCATCAGGCATTTGAGCACGTAAGGAAATAGCCTGCTCCGAACGGGAGCGGTTGCCATTGATGCTAATTTCTAGAGTCTAGCGACGAGGTGTGCGTCGCGTACTGCGAGCATCTGACGTTGCCGAGCTTCTCGTCGTAGCTCGAGCCGAGGCAGGTGTTCGCGGTGTAGGCGTCGATGTTTGCTGTTGCTTGTCGCTGCTTCCCCTTCTCGAAGACGAGCCGACGGGTGTCGCAGAAGATCGACTCGAGCGCGTTTGCTTGGCCGGTGTAGAGGGCGTTGGCTCTTTGGCGGCGCTCGAACGAGAGACAACCGAAGCACGCGTCGAACGGCTGGTGCCTCCTCCTGCACCAGCACTACGTCGATTTGATCGACTTGCGGCGCCTTTGCTTGACGCCTTTGTGCGACGTCCGGGTGTAGACCCATCATCGCTGGCATCCTCAGCCTCTTCTTCGTCGGATCCATCTTCATCGTTGGACGCTTCGTCCGATCCACCTTCTTGCTCTTCGTCCCCTTCTTCTTCGTTGTCTGAACCTTCTTGCTCATCTTCATCCGCATCTCCACGCTCAGAGCCACTCTCACCACCAGCTTGGCTGCCAGCATCGCTCTGTTCTTCCTTGGCATCCGCCATCTCTTCGTCATTGTCTGCTGGGTCAACGCCGTCCGATTTGGATGCTCTGCGACTGCTGCGACGTCGCACTGAAGGTCGTGCGTCGTGATCCTCTTCATCGCTTGAAGGTGCGCCTCGCTTCCTGAACGACTTTCTTGAAGTCGTGGATGGCTGTGCTTTTGTAGATCGTCGACGAGTGGCGCTTTCTGCCTCGCTTTGTGTTGCTTCCTCATCATGCTCGCTAGCTTCTGCCTTGTCCTCGCCACCGGTCTCGTCTTCAGATGCATCCTCGTTGCCTGCTCGACGGCTGCGACGTGTGGACCGAGTCGGGGTGACGTTGCCAGATGTGCTTCTTCGACTAGCTGGTGTTTGACGCGAGACACGACTGAGGGGTGTCGGCGCGTTACGACTGCCCCTGCGCGTGGCGATGCGTTCCTTGCCAGTGTCCTCCTCGCCGGATTCTTCCTCGTCCTTGGTCTCTTTGGACGCCTCTTCATCGTCGCTCTGTGCTTCTGCCGTACCGCGTGTAATGCCGCGTTTGGGCTTGTCTTTGGCATCGGCCGTATCTTGGCCTCGACGGGTAGAGCGTCGCTTGGAAATCGAACCTTTGGACGCGTCTGCATCCGATTCGGGCTCTGAAAGGTCTTCTTCCGCTTCTTCGTCGTCGTCGCTGCTTTCCTCCTTTTCCTCTTTGACCTCTTCGACGTTGGAACCCTTGGCGGGAGAGGCAGAGCGCTTGCCCTTGTTGTCTGTGCCTGAAGCATCTGCAGCGGCAGAGCCCTTGCCGCCGGTTCCCTCCTCGTCTTCACTCTTTGCGATACGACGCTCAGCAATCAATGGCTCGTAATCCTCCCATGGCCACAGATAAAAGTCGCGCTTGGACATGCCGTCTCCTGTGCCACGAATGTCATCACCATAGCTCCAGTTCTGAGAGTGTTGGCTGGACCTCGCCTTGCGCTCGCGGTCCATGTGAAAATCGGGTGAGCCAGGATGCTCGAATACGCATCTGGAGAGGACCTCTGCGGATAGCGAGTGTGCTTTGGTGGGTTCAGAAGATGAGCTGTTGAGCTTGCGTTTCGAGGCGGTGGGAGAGGAACGTGGCGTAGTTTCGGAGCTGCTGGATTCGCCAGCAGAGTCTGTGTTCGTGCCTGCTTGGCTGGAAGAGTCAAAGATGGCGCCTTCCTCCATTTCGTCGAGTGCTTCCAGATCAAAGAGATCATGCAGCTCGTTCCAAATCATATCTGCATTCACTTCGCGGTCCAGACCGAGCCCGGAGATGGCGAGCCTAGTCTCCTCTGTCTCCTGTTGACGTTCTCGTTCCTCTTCTTCATTGCGCTCTGCATCGTCGTCGGTACGGTCAGCATCGTCTTCGATGTGACCAGAGCTAGCGACGCTGGCTGAACGCGAGCGAGAGCTTTTGCGTGAATGGCCAGCACCTGCAGTCGCTCCACGACGAATCCGCGATCCTGTGCTGGTTGTGCTGGTGGATGTTGCTGGCTTAGCCTTCTTCTCTGCGGCGATACTTGGCGGTGCTGCGCTGCTGAGTTTCTCGAGTCGAGCTGACAGACGCTGGTAACGAGCATCGAGCGCCTTTTGGGTGTCCATGATGACTGACAGCATCTGGAAATGCTTGTGAGGTCCCACCGGCCGACGAAGCGCGATGGACCGGAGAAAGGCGATCTGGACGTCATCGTCGGAAGGGAGACGAGCCTCGGATGAAGAGGCTTGCGCTGTCTCTACCGCCATGCTGTAGATTCGAGTCACTTCACAGACTGATGCTGCGCCGAGTGGCAGTCGGATGAGGTGTGCGTCGGTGAACGAAGACTCGGGCAGGGTGGGGCGTAGATTCGTGAGCTGGATGAGTAGCTGCGTTGGCTATCGGCAGTCGATCGTGAGTCTCCTGCTGCGAAAGCGGGTATCTTCTACACGGACTCGATATGTGTCCGAGAGGTGCTGCAGCGCGAAAGAGGGTGAGCGTGATTATGGTGGCGGTGTGATGAAAGGGAAAGCGATGCATGACTTTACCAAGATGGATCGAGCGTCCCATCCGACTCGTGACTGCAGCTTGTGTTCTTCTAGCAACATCGCCGATTTTAGTCGCGTCTCGCTCGCCGATCTACCCGATTCAACCGATTCGAGTTCACTTGTCTCATTGTTTACTTCAACATGCTCACTCGCTCTTACTGTCTTCAAAGCATATGACCTTCAGTTGTAGTAGAAAGGTCCGCCTCATACAGGTATTGCAATGGCAATCGAATCATTTTGAGACTTCGTATTAGTAAAGGTGAGACTAGAGCTTCGCCCGTTCAGTAAACTGCACAGCTTCACCGCGAATCAATCGACCGATGCCGTCATGATATCCCTTTACAACACCCTTCTCATCCCTTGCACCTCTCTCACCTGTCTGATTGAGCGGCTCGAGCTTCATCCATTCAATCATTCTTTCGTATGCTCGACCGTCGCTGCTTCCCAACGGAGAGCACAGATACCAGTCGTCCATGTCAAAGCTCTCTACCAGTCCCAACGCGTCTCTTCTGATCGGCCCAGAAAGAAGACTAGCGGCGCTGTGTCTGAGCTTGTCCAGCTGCATGCTGGTCAGCAGCTGTAGCTCGAGGAAGTCGCCGAGCGTCTCTTGCGACAAGATGCAGTTCTGAACGAGGTAGAATCGGAGCAAGTTGTCCAGCGCAGTGACGTGAGAGCTTTGCACAGCAACACCAAAGCGATCCTTTGTAGAGGCGGGCGAAGACGACTTGAGCTGTTGCACCAGGTCATGGAAAGCGTAAGCTAGCAAGTAGCTGCCATGTGCATTGGAAGCACGCACAGCTAGATTCGTGTCGATGTGCTTGGACACGCCGTCAGCACTCTGCGTGGATGCGCGATGCTTGGCGAGTCTATCGACGAGCAACGCTGCTCGATAGCCTAGCAAGTCCAACAGTGCTGTCGGCTCTTGAACTTGCTGCGGGCTAATGCCCTGAGCTCGTCTCGAAATCGCTTCGGTCGGATCAGAAGCACCGGTGACAAGTTCGAGATAGGCGAGTTCAGGTCGACTCGCTTTGCCGTTGCGTTTGCGTGTCTCGTTGAGCTGCTTGACCAAGAAATTTGACGAAGGTCCAGCCAAGAGCATCGAGTTCTCACCTTCGTAGATGAGACCTGCGTTGGGCTGATTGCGTTCAAAGTCGAAGCCCGATGCCTGACTGAAACCGTGACCGCCCATGCTCCTGCGACATCGTTCGATACCTGCGAGCGATTCGTTGGTGCAAACCGCTTTGAGCACGCTCGAGTAGCCGTGAACGATGGGAAGCAGTCCACTGTTGCCTGTCTTCTCGATCTCGGCAATCATTTCGTTGTACATCCGCCTCAGATGTTGACTCGCAAATGTGATGGCGTATGCGCTCGAGAGGGCAGTGAGCACGCGTGTTTGTACCGAGGCATAGTCGAGGATCTTGGGTTCGAGCTGATCCGGCTTGGTGGCTGATGTGCCTTGACGACGAACCACTGCATATCGGATTGCAATGGTGGCAGCACGAGCGAGGTGATGTGCTGCAATCTCGCAGAGGCCTACACGCACGAGCGTCATGGTTCCGCGCGTCATGACTTGCGCGGCTGCGTTTCGCTTTTCGTAGACACCGTCCTTTGAGACGGTTTGGAAGCGTTGGAGGAGGTTGTTTCGAGGAATGCGAACGCTGTCGAAGCAGATGTACCCGTTGTCCATGGCAGGAGCGCCGAGTTTGCAGCCCATCTCCACGATGCGACGGCCCGGTAGCAAAGTATGATCTTGAAGCGAGCGAAGATGGACGAGGAATGGATGCATGCCGTATGATTTGCCTTTGATAATCAGGTTGGCCATCACAACGCCGTACGTTGCAGTCAAGCCGCTGCCTCCGATCCACACCTTGCCCGCTGAGGGTTCAGGGGTGTTGATGACCCATTCATCTGTGTCGAGATCGAGCGTGGCTGTAGTGCGGAGTGCAGAAAGGTTAGAACCATGCGCCAGCTCGGTCTGCATGTAGCATCCAAGCCATCGACCTGATCGTACCATCGGACCCCACTCGGCCCACTGCTCTTGGCTCGCTTGTCGCATAAGCGTAGGTTGGGCCATACTTTCAGCTACCTGGATGGGAAGATATTCATCCGTGTACAGTCGCAGTAGATCGGCGTCCTTCTTCTCGAGACCGTGGCGGTTGCGGATCTCAAAGTAGCGCAGAGCTACCTTTTGACCTTTGAAAAAGCGTTCGTTTCGCGACTGAAATACGCGGTCCTCTTTGTCAAAGGTGTGGTCTGCGTCGTTCTTGAGGAGAGACAGCAGCCATCTTGCATTGTCACGTTCCGTTTTTGAACCAGGCAGGATGCACGACATGGCATCGACGTCGAATGAGCATGCTGCGCGTTCCTGCTGGATGTCGCGAGGTTGAAGCGTCTCGGGTGCGGGTCGAGCGGACGCCATCTTGGGGTGCGGTATCTGATGGTGTTGGTAGACAAGCTTGACGAGGTTGTCCGAAGCAAGGATGGTCGATAAATAGCCATAGCGTACTTGAGGACGAGTGTGGGGTACGAACCGCGGCCGGGAATTCGGTTGTGAGCGTCTCGGTAACGTGCATTTGCCGGTGGCCGAACATGACCGAACCTCGAATTTACGATGGCTTCTTCCTCTCTCTCCCCTTGCTGTCATTGCATCGCCGCAATGCATTCAGCCACCGGCACAAATGATGAAGATCTCTTTGTGAAGCCATCTTAAAGTAGGGGTCAGGTCGTCGCAAGCATCAGCGGAACACGAACACCATGATGAATGAGTTTCTTGACCCCAATTTTTCGACCCCATTTCTTTGGTCGTATTTCTCAAAACTGTCATGCAAAGGCTTCCGCGGAGGTGTGATGAACTATGGCTGGCTCATCATGGCTCAGTCGACCAAATCGAAAGACCCATGTACCTCTTCGTTTCTAGTGAGAAGTCATATTTGCTCATCACCATCACCTCTGCTATTCCCGCTATTCCCGAATTCAACCAGATTGCTGTCACTAACCACAATGTCGAACTGGGACAAGAAATCCAAGGTCATCGTCCAAAACGATGAGGGCGACAACATTGCAGTCAAGAATCGTTTCCCCCCTTCCGACTCAGGTGCATCGCAGACGCTGTCCGCCATTCTGACCCGCCTCCAATCTGGCATAGTTGATTTTGACTCGATTGTCATCACTGTGCGCGGTGTCCCGCGTGAAGACGTTGCACTCCTCATGACTGGTAGTCGACAAGGTGTGGTGGGAGAGAGGGACATTGCCAACGGAGACAACTGATGCAGCGCTAAAGAGCAGAATCGCAAAACCGCTCTTATCTGCAACTATGAGCCTTGTCACGACTTAGAAGCACTCAGGCCAATTACTTACTGACATCACTGACCTTCTCTTTCTTTTACTTTCAGACGTCAAGCGGTTTGAGGATCATATCCTCAAGCTGAGGCCATTCTCAAATCCGAGACGCTTGGCTTGACTAGAGTGCAGTGTGTTTGTGACAGCAAGTTTGCGGGTGCATTTTGGTCAGATGAGATTAGGTAGGTTTACCGTCTGCGCGTTGTTCACGGCTTGACATGAGACCCTTGCTGTCGAAAAAGGCTCAGTTTGCATGAGGGAAAGGAGCTCGGGTCATGTTGATCCGCGTGCTGAACTCGTTCTCGAGTCATTCAACCCCGCTCAACAACGTCTTGACATTGACTCTCGTATGCGATTAGTTCCCGTGGGTCGTCATTTGATTGTCCTGAAGCATCTATATAAAGCAGCTCATTGAGACCAGCGCCTCACTCACAGTACCACCACAATGACACTCACTCGCGCAGAACAGCTGTTCAACCTCACACCCGTCGACGTAGCAGCGCACCCCCTGCAGCCTGCTTCATCGCGCGGCAACCCCGGTAGTGTTCAAGCCGTTCAATCGTCGCATCGGCTCGACATCCTGTATGCCTGGCTTACTGGTGCCGCTCCCACAGCCGTTGAGTCTGACTCCCGTGATGCGAGAGCGGACTACACACTGCTCTCTGGAAACGTGATGGATCTAGGGTGCGGTCAAGGCGATCAAACAGGCGCGCTTGCTGCACTCGTTGCAGCACATCCTGAGCAGTTCAGCAAGCCTACAAAGGTCATCGGTGTCGACCCGGCACGAGCGGACTACGGCTCGCCATACACACTTCAGCAAGCACAAGACGAACTTTTGCAGAACCCAAAACTGTCACAACATCTGTCGTTTGTGCTGGGCAAAACTGGACCGCAAGTGCTCGAAACACAGGTGTTCGATACAGTCTGTCTCGCGCATAGCTTGTGGTACTTTCCATTGGCTCAGGTGCTTCAGGAGACTTTTGAAGCGATCAGGAAGGCTGGTGTGAAGCATCTCTTGCTAGCTGAATGGGCTATGACAGCTTCGCATCCAGACGCACTTCCACATCTTTTGGCCGCTTTGTTACAGGGTCAGTCGCCGGTAGAAGAAGGAAACATACAAACGGTTGTCAGTCCGGAGCAAGTCAAAAAGATCGCAAGCAAAGCCGGGTGGAAGGTCGAACGCGAGCTCACTTTCCTGCCGGGAGAGAAGCTACATGATGGACGTTGGGAGATCGACATGGCTAGAGAGGCTGCCACCTTGGCTGCAAACTTCGATGCCAAAGACGACAAGACAGCACAGAAGCTGCAGCAGTCGGTCCAGGCGACACGATTCGCTCTCGAGGAGGCAGCTAGCAGAATCGGAAAACGCGCAAGGTCGATGGATGTATGGACGGCTGTTCTCACTCCGGCCTAGACTTCCTCATCTGATCTCACTCATCGCCCCCAACCATAATCTCAAGCGCACAAAACACAGCATATCTGTCGCAGATCGCAATTGTCACTTTATCTCACTCGCTGTGAGTGCAGGGAAACGCAACTCTAAATGCGAATCTGCGCAACCCAATACTGGGCACAGGAATGCAATTGTCTAAAAGTACAACAGAGACTGAGCATCGATTGAGAGCAACCGCTGTTCGCATCAACCTCTTGAGTTTAAGTGGCGCTGTTGACCGCGCGCTGTGCAAGCTCTTGAGCTTCCTGATTAGCTATCAACGAATCGAGTGATGACAACAAACTATCGAGCTTGCCTTCCAACCCACCGACCACTTCCTCGGTCTGCTCCAGATTTGCGAGCAAGTTCAAGATCTCATTGCGCTCGGCTTGTGCTGCAGCTGGATCTGCGCCATTGCTCGAGGGGATTTGCAGTGACTGCAAGGATGCAAGAATCTCGTTGAGCTGCGCTGCTTCGTCCCTGCCGGCTGTGCCCTCTTCTGTCGTCCTCGGCGATTCGATATGAGCGACGCCGTTAGCGTTTCGACTTGGCTGACGTGGCTGACTCTGCTGCGACATGAGACCGTTCAGAAAGTCGAGGTCGGATTGTTGCGAGCCCAGCTGCTTTTCTTGTTGTGTCGACTCTTGTGTTGGCGTCTTGTTCTCGGCTTCGGACGCCGCTTCTTGCTGCAAACGTGCCAACTGCGGATTTGGCAACGCTGCTGACGTATTCGGTGCTGGCGCTGGTGGTTCTGGCAAGCCATCACCGTTGAGCACCGGTGGCTGAAGCGCGGCCGCTTGGATTGATGCCCAGTCGAGTGGCTCATCGGAGGAAGAAGCTGGCGATATGGAGCGCCCGAGACCTGATGGGACCGAGGGTGTCGATCTGCTGGCCGCTGATGCGCCCGTCATAGCAGCGGCCATAGCTTGTGCTGTGGCTTGTGTGTTGTTAGCAGAAGTTGGATCCTGAGACACATGCTTGATCCATGCGCCAATAGCGCCCAAGTAGCCTTCGTGCCGGAGGAAGAAGGCTCGTTTGGTCCCCTTGCTCCAGAAGCGAATGGCGTAAGACAGAGTGCTGATAGTAGCTTGGTGCCCGCGAATGAAACATCCTCCAAAGTAGATGCGGTCGAGGTTGTACTTTTCGGCATTCATGTATGCGATCTGTCCAATGTTGTTCGAGACGGCGTAGAGGAGCGACTTGCAAATGTCTTCCGATCTGAACTTCTTGCGGCGTCCCTCAGCATCGCGAGGCGCAGAGGAGTTGGGATCTTTGCGGAAAACTTTGCCAAATGAAGACGCGATCGTGGAACTCTTGAGGCCAAGATGATTGAGACCGACGGATCCGTAGATGTCACCGACAAGCATGTCAACGTTTGCGTTGTCGCCTTGTTCCGAGAGCTCGAGCATCTCGTCGAAACTGTCCGCATCTGTGAGCAGAGAGAGGAGGCCCCACAAGGTACCGCCACCGAGTGAGGTGCCAGAGACACGCTCGAATTTGCCAAAGTCGTCCACTTTGATGATGGAGACACCGGAGCCGATGTTGACAAGCAGACATGGCAACTTGGGGGATGGATGCGAATCAAAGACGGGGGCGTAAAGAGGCGGGTTTGGGGAAGGGCGGGGCAAGGGATGCTGCAGGGGTACCGAAGACCGCAACGCCTGTGCGTCGGCTCTGGCTTCAGGGTTTTGCGGTAAGGGTGAATGCAATGCTGCGACGAGCTCGTCGGAATACCAAAAGACCTCATCAGGGATGAGAGTGATGAAGTTGAGTCCAGTAATGAGGCAGCCCATCTCGTCCTCCTTGTTAACTTCGATGCCGAGTTCCTGCTCGAAGAGGTCGTACATGAGGTGAGCACCACCGCCGGTGGCCATGAGCTTTACGCCCTTGCGCATGTCCTGTATTGAAACGCCATTCGCCGCTGCCGAGCGCTCGATAAGTTCACGCAGGAAGTCGATGCAATTGTCGATGTTGTTGGTTTCGAACTTGATGAAGTTGAGCCTTCCTCCTGGCAGAGCCGCTGGTAGGGAGCGACGTTTGAGGAGGGTGGAGTGGATGGCTGAGGCTGAAGCTGAAGCAAGCTGTGGAGAGCCAAGGATGGCTGTAGGTGTTAGTGTGCCGGATGCGATGGGATGGTCGAACTGAGAAGGTGGAGTACGAAACCCGGACGCAGCTGCGCCGTTTGCAGATGGCTGGCGAGAGCGAAAGCTGGAGGTGCTTGTTTTCGGTGAAAGCGTATTGGGCGTCGATGAGGATGCTGCCGGAGTTGCCAGCGGTGCAGTGAGGCTGGATGGCGAGGAGAGTGTGGGCGACGATGGCATGGATTCGCCTGAGCGCGAGCGTGTGAAGTAGACTACCTTTGCGAGCGAGCCTCCGACGTCAATGGCGATATGGGATACGGCTTCGATGTGATTGGGAAGGTAAATGTCGCGGCTATCCCTCTGGTCTGGGCTGGAAGCACCATCCTCCATGATCTTTGCACCTCGGGTGTCGACAAAGATCTCGACCGGAGGAGCCGGGAAAGCTTGTGTGCTGTTCATGATGGGCAGAGGCGCCGGTCGCCGTTGCTGCTACGATGCCGATATGAAATGGTGTGGCTTCCTTGCGTGATCCTGTTCGAGGCTTCGTGCGAAAGGATGGAGGCGGAAGAGCTTGACTACTGTCGCTGCTGGTGGTCCAAGCTTGCACGAGGATCTGCCGACGATGAATCCGTACGGCGGCGTGCGGTCCCGTGACAATTAGTTGCTTTTGGTGAAGCCGAGCTTCTGAGTACGGATCACTTTGCGCGGTTGAGTGTGGTGGTGATGGAAAGGATCGTCGTGTGGTCCGAGCAAGGGTCCTTCCCTTGACTGCTGAGTGTGCGAAGCGAACGAGGTGCGGGTGAGCAAAAGTCGAATCACAAAAAACCGGCAGCAGCTCGCGGTTGTTGGATTGACCGGTCACTCGAGCACAGGTCCAATCAGACACGCTCCGTTTTAGACTTTTTGGCTTTGGCGGCATTCCCGACAAAGTGCGGTGTTTCGCACAAAACGACGCAAATTGGGAATGGCCGGCTGAGTGAGGGTTACGTCGGTTTCTCCGTTCACAACTCCGGAAGTGTCGGTCTGCAACCCCGATGTAGCTTTCCTGCGGCTTGCTCTTACGACCGAGTGAGCATAAATTCCTCTCGCTGTTCTCAAGCCACGTTTCGCTTGCAGACAAGCCACTCAATCAACTCAAAGATTCTGGCGGTTCGGTCTTCAACCGCTGGCCCGTGCTGCCGCGTGGCCATCTTGTCGAGCTCCATCATAGGTCCGCGGCTGCCTCACAATACTGTCTTCCGTATGAACGTCAAACGGGTTAGATCGACGCGCTTTTCTCAGCATTCGTTATGAGGAGATGAGACGAGGGGTGTATGGTGTATTGCTCGTGTCGATTCTAGTATTACAATCTATATCATGACCGTCCTTCACGCCTGCATCAGTGTCGCTCACTTGGACGACGAGTCCGCTTGACCGCGCAAGATCTTGGCGATGAGCGAGTTGTAGGGACCCGGATTATCCAAATAGATATGGTGACCGCTGTTGGGAACCACAAAGCAGTTGGTCTTGACGTTGCCCTGCTTGCGAAGACGCTTGACTGCTTCTTTCCCGCCACGCACATCCATCCAGTCGTGCTCGCCGTACAGGAAGCTCATGGGCATCTTGAGTCGTTCGATGCGGTCCACCATGGGTCGACGTGCGTATGCGCCCGGTGCCAGGATGTGAGCAAGACAGTACTCACCCGACCCTTTGCTGAGGAAGATGCTCTGGCAGTAGGCGTGCAGAGATCGCAGCTCGTCTTCTGGCAATGCTCCGAATCGGCGAGATGTGTATCTTCCGGCAAACATGGGTCCAAAGAAGAGCGATCCACGCAGGATACCAAAGGGCGATACATTCTGCTCCCACAGGAAGCCAAACACGGATCGCATGCGCTTCGAGAACCTTGGCGGCTCATGCGAGCCCTTTTCGGGTTCCGCCGACTGCCCTGAGCGAGGCACCTTGGCTGAATCCACTGACTGCTTGGTGTCGGATCGTCCTAGTGGCTGGGTCGCAGAGGAAGCATCATTGCTTGATTTGCCCTCGATGATGCCACCGGCACGGTTTTGCGCCGCCTTGCGTGCCATGTCGTTGGCGGTGCTCGTGTCTTTGAGCTCTTGCGCAGCAGACTGGGGCGCCACCGATTCCTGCGGTTGACGCACCTCCTGCTCCACTGCATCTCTGTTCTTGGGCTTGAACGTACTGCCTGCCGAGACGTCGTCCTCAGGCGGTGCGGTGGGGATACCGACGGGGCTAACCAGAACCAGCCTCTCGACGCGAGAAGGGTACCGCAGCGCATACGCCAGCGATAAGTATCCACCTAGACTGTGTCCGACCAGAACCATCTTTTCAAGACCCATCTTGGATCGCCAGTCTTCGAGACTGCCGATGAAGAAGCTCTCGGCCGCTGCTACGCGCGTATCAACATTCTTTGTTTCGCTCGATGGGATGTGGAAGGTAGGGCGAGAAGACCGACCCATTCCTAGCCAGTCGAGCACATAAAGGCGCGAGTTAGGCACCTTGGCCATCGACTCGATGTTTTGGAAGAAGAAGGCGCTGCCGGCACCGTAGCCATGCGCAAGCACAATTTTGGTCTCGTTCTTAATCTCTTGTTCCTTCTCCTTAGAGTAAGGAATGCCAATCTCGAGCATGTTGAGCTTGCGTCCCGAGGGAGGCGTGTATGGCTTGACTCCGTCTTGAGGTGTCTGTGTGAGTTCGAGGTTGTCGTTGAGCACAGGGCCATCCAAAGTAGAATCGGAAGGATTCGGGAGTCCGTGGTCACCTGTTGGTCTGACTGAAGGAGACGAAGTGAGGGATGCAGAAGCAGAGCCGGGCAGGCTCTTGTTAGCAGCTCGAGCAGAGGAAAGTGTGCCTGAGGTGTTGCCGGAAGATCCGAGGTCGACAAGGCGGATGCAGCCGACTTTCCCATCGGCAGCTGGCGTGAGGCCAATCGTCATAGTCGATGGCTCCTTGCTGCGGTGGAAAGGCCAGAACTTGGGTGATTGGAAGAAGGACCCGATCGAGGATGCAGGTGCTGCGGTTGAAGTCGAAGCAGTGCCGCTGCCTGTAGTTGTGGCCACACCGGCTCGTCGTGCCCATTCGAGGCCATTTGCAAGCCCCTTGCCCCCACGAAGCTCTTCATTCTCGCAAATGACATTGTTGACCGAGGCACCTTCAAAGTAACCAGTGGAACGGTAAAGATGAAGCTCAGCTTCAGCGGCGTCCTGCACCGGGTTCGCTTTCCACCATGCAGCGAACGATGTCTTGAAGCTAGATGGAATCGGTGGAGCCACGTATGGCGCGACTTGCGCTACTGCCGAAGCTGTGGCAAGAGAACCCGAGGAGACCAAAGCAGAATCGGATGCAGAGGCTGGCACCGCAGCAGCATCTGATCCGAGTGCAGGTTTCAGAGTCGGAGATGCCGGTGCTGTCTGTGCTGTAAGCACTGATGCTTGACGTTTCTGCTGCTGTTTGGAGAGCTCCGGTGTGGCTGCTCCGGAAGAGACCGACTCGGCGGCTGGAAAAGCAGAGGGCTGTGATTGCATCGTGGGAAAAGCTGATCGCTGTGCTTGCGTTCGGAGAAGGCGTTGTGGATGACGTGAAAGATGTGCAGGGAGTGGAGTAAAGGCGCGTCCAAGGCTGTGCAAAGAGCCAATTGTCCTGGGCATTCGAAGTGTTGCAAGACGTTTGGGGATTGGCTCCGCCGTAGCGCAGCAAGTCGATGCTGAGACGGTCTCAGCGGGCTAATGATGGCCTTGCTTGATGTGAGATGGAGGCAGGAGGCAGAACAGGTCGGATGAATGCTGTGAGCAAGACAGTCTGGAAGAACGTGTCATCGACTTTTAAGCCGTCAGTGTCTCTCTCTGTCTCAGCAACTTCAGGCTCATCTTGATCAATCTGCACACAAACCCTGACCTCGCTTCGGCAGCTCTCTGAGTAACGCTTTGAGGCGCCGAACGAGGAGCCGAAACGTGTTCGAGCTGGCAAGCCTCCTCTCTTAACAGCTTGTGTGGTGACCAAGTGGAGGATAGACGCGTTCATGCAGCTAAGTTACGACTCAGTCGGCCTCTTCGCTCAGCAAGCAACGCCGCGGAAATGCATCGAGCGTGCAATCGATGATGTGCAATGCAACCAGCCACCCTTCGACAATTCCGCCGGGTTCTACAACCCTCTTCCTATCTTTGGAGGATCGCTCACGCACACAGGCGTGTCAATTAACTCTTTATCTGAAGCTGTGCCTGCATTGCCAAAAATCGACCGACGACATGGTCAGCCAGTCCTGTTCCGCGGACCTGCAGGCTACTTCATGTCCGGCCTCGCCGCAAAAGCCTTCTCTGGAACCAAAACAAAAAAATAGGAAATCTGGAGACTGCATGAGTCGAACACGCGACCTTTCGCAAGTTAGACACAAAGATGCTAAGCGAACGCTCTACCAACTGAGCTAAACCCCCTATGTTAGAGCGAAAGGGACGGCTTTGTAGACATATAGACTTAGGCTTCTCGCCGCTTGCAGGAAGACGAGCTGGATAAGCGCCGTCCAAAAAGGCAGTTTCAATTTCACACGCCGGACGGCACTTTGCCCCACGTTTCGCAAGAGGTGGAGTTTTGGCTCGTGATGTTCGCTGCCGACCTGCAGCACGGCCCTCTCCTGAGACCCTAGTTGAAGCTCTCTTTTTGCCATCACGCTACCATCCACATCCACATCTGCAACAACTACGACCATCATCCCGAACACTGCATCCACATCAGCGACACTGTCCGCAGCTCTTTGAACTCAACTATCATCGACGACGTAATATCTCGTAGCCACCATGTCCGAGCTCTTCGATAGCTACGCCTCGGACCTTCAGCAGCTCAAGCAGGGCATTCGACAGAAGCTCGACCAGGCCAAATCGCAAACTGGCGAAGCAAAAAAATCGACACTGCGCAGGGCAGAGATGGAGCTCGAGGAGGCCGATGAAGTGACCTCACAGATGGATATCGAAGTTCAAGGTTTCCCACAATCAGTGCGCTCACGCTTTTCGGTGCAGATCAGAGGATTCAAGCAAGAGATCCAGGCTCTCACCAAAGAGGTTCGATCAGGTCTTTCTTCATCATCAGCTAGCGGAGCTCGTGGTGGATATGATCCTGCCTATGCCGATGATGATGCCGACCTCGAAGCTGCCGACTCCGCCACCGCGAATCGCCAAAGATTGTTGCAGGGCACCGCCACGCTCGAAGACGGTACAAGGAGGTTGGAAGAATCGAATCGTCTCGCTTTGGAGACTGAAGACCTCGGCGCCGACATTCTTCGTGATCTCAGGAGTCAACGCGAGCAGATCGAGAATTCGAGAGACACTCTTCGACAAGCAGATCAGAGCATCGATCGCTCCTCAAAGACTCTCTCCAAGATGATCCGACGGTACGTAGACAAGAGCAGCTATTCTAATTCATTCCACGGTCGCAAACACTTCGAACGTGTATCGCTAACCTGTTCTCTGCTTCTCATTGACTCCGCTCTTGTAATTTTCTCATTGCCTTCTGCGATGCAGGGCCAAACAGCAAAAACTGGTTACCGTAGGCATTATCGTTTGCCTCGTCCTCTTGATTCTTCTCATTCTGTACAACAAGCTCTTTTAAGCATTTCGTCGCCCAGTATCCTCCAATGGCCATGGCGACCTTCACCCTTCTTCCTTGTACATATGCTCTTCGAATCGCAGCTGATAGCACTCTTTGTTAAAGTACACAGATCCTCTTATTTGCATGCAGTGCGACTTGAAATGATGTGAATCTTATTAACGATGCGTAAGTATGACCGATTGGCTCTGCTATTGGCCTATGCATTGTGAACGACGTTTAAATGCTAATCCTCAAAGAACGCCCAACGGATCCGAAGTGAAGGCTTTGTCGGAGTTTTGCTTGTCCTCGTCTTTGTCTTCTGTCGAGCCCTGGGCCAGATTTGTTCCATTGCTTTGGTGGGCCGAGCCTGTCCAACTCTGCTGCCTCTCATTGACACCGTAGCCCAAACGAGCTGCGCTTGCATCATAAACAGCGGCCCCGCCAAAGGGTGCGCGCATCGCTACATGCTCGCGTTGCATCTCGGCGCGCATGTTTGCGTTCGCTGCCCATGGATTGTACGCAGCCTGCTGTGATGCTGTTGGTGCTGTATGTGGATAAGCTTGGTTGCCACGCTCATTGTTGATACCCAATGGATGCTGATTCGACGAGCTCGCGGATGCAGAAACCGAAGACAAAGGCTTCGATGGGCTCGCAGGTTGGCGAGATGTTTGACTGTGGTCTTGCGAGAGTGGCGAAGCATCGGGCGAAGGTGCAGCCATGGCCTCCTGAATTCGACCCCATCCACCGATGAAGAGATTCTTCATTCTGTTTGCCGCAGCGTCTGCCGCACTTGAAACGTTGTTGGCCATCGCTGTTGCCGAGTCGCTAGCCGGTCCGTTCGCAGCGGACCCGGTTGACGCAGGTCCTGCGGTCGTTTGTGTGTGAGCTCGTGGCTGTCTTGCCTGGTACGATAAACGTGTCGGATCAACCTTACCGTTTGGAGCCAAGTCGACAGCGCCGGGCGCAGGGGACGTTGCTAGACCTTTGCTCGGGCTTGCCGCCGATGAGTCTGCAACGGCAGCCGCAAGTGGGTTCAGTACCGGGTCGGGATCGTTTGGTCCAACAACGGCAATCGTCGCGTCCGCCTTTTCCAGCTCGCCGCCGCCTGGCACCTTTGAGGCTGCGGCACCCGATGTTCCCTCTGAGGTTCCATCAACACCGACGCGCTTGAGTGCTTCTGAAGATGCGTTGGGCGCATCTATACCACGGACGGCTCGTTCCAACCTTTCTCGAGCGCGTCGTCGCTCATCAGCTTCCTTGTCAAGAGCAGCGTTCATATCACCGGATGCTCTTTGGAAGAGCTGCTCAAAGTAACGCACATCGCGAGAGTCAGCGATGAGGACGCCCATGTCGGTTCCTTTGCGCTTTGGATCGCGATCGTCGAGTTCGGGTTGGTAGCGCGGATTGCGATGTTTCTTCTTCATGTCTGGATGAAGAAGATACGTCCACGCGCTGACTGTGCGTGTTGGCAATGCAGGAAGCATCCTACCGTCTTGGTCCTGAGGCTTGAGACGCTCTCGTTCGCAGTCCATGAGAAAGGTTCCATACTTGCATTCGTGAAGCGCTTGGTGCAGCTCGACGAGGTAAGCCGAGTCGTACTCGAAGCGCTCGGGGAATTGACGCATGATCTGCCACATGCAATCGAGGAATTGGTGGAAGACGGGCGAGGTCTCCTTGATGTTGGAGCCCTTCTTGGGCCCGGCTGGAGAACTGGAGGTAGCAGCGGAAAAGTTGGCGGTGAGCTGCTTGGTAAAGCCCCAGAAAGCGTTGGCAGCAGCTTGCGAATCAAAGCCTCCGCCACCTCCTGCGCCGCCAGAATTTGCCTTGTCCAGTTCAGGATCTGTGTCTGATCCATCCTCTTCGTCCTCGTTCGGACTTCCATAGCTGTTCTTGGATGCGACGGTGAAGTAGCGATCGGATCCCTTGAGGCCGCTTCGATCGGTGAACTTGTGGCCAAAGCTGAGCCAGTCCTTTTCGATAAGCACAGCAAGACCGTCAAAGGTACGGAAGTAAGGGTCAAGGCAAATCTGAGCGATAGCGGCAAGCTGCGAGGTACGATCCCAGCCATCGGAGCAATGAACGAGGACATGCGAGCTGTTGATGTGTACGTTGCGGACAATCGACATTGAGCCTTCCATGAGAGATTGAATATGCTTGAGCCACATAGACTTGCGAAGTGCTGCAGGATCGACGGGCGTCGGATTGAGTCGCAACACCGAACCGGAACCATCGGTGACGGTGTCATTTGCAGAGGCGTCACCAAGAGCTTCGACGCGCATACCAAAGGTGGCGATTGGTTCGCTCTCACGCAGCGCATCAGTCAATCTGTTGAGACTGTCTCGCATGACGTGGATGTTCTCGATGCCGAGATACGACTTTTTGCATCCTTTGTAGTACTCCATGTTTTCCGTACCGGCGCCCTTTGCTACATTTGCCATGGCATTGGTGGTTGGGCGTGCATCGACGATGAGGTTTGTGGTGGTTGCGCCGTAGACAGTTGCGACAGCAGGAGCGCCCGAAGCAGAGGAAGCAGCACCACTAGAGGCATCTGCGGCCGCTTTTGCAGTGATGGATTCGGGGTCCGCAAAGTGATGCGAGGTGAAGATGGCCTCGATGAGCTTTTCGTCTTGAATGGAGCGTGCATTCTTCAAGCCCACCATGGGCTGACTGGATCGTGTAATGGAAGCGTGGTTGGCCCAATGCAAATAGGTGAGAGCGGGGATACGAGCCTTGCTGCGATACTTTGCTGCATAGCTGAGGGTTGTGTCGCTGATACGCGAGGGGACCGCCATGAGGGAAGGATAGGTGGCGCAAAAGGCATACTGGGCATTGATGTCGGTGAATCGCCAAGCTTTTGAGCGAGAACCGATTCCTTGACGTGCAAATTCGCTCTTGGGATCATAGACGCGGCCAAGCTGCTGTTGAATCGGATCGGAGGAGGGCTGATAGTAAAAAGCATAGAGCTGAGTGATATCGGACAGGATAGCACACTCTTTGAGACTGTCAAAGACGGCAAGTTGGTCACTCTCGGAGTGGAAAGCAAAGGCAGCTGAATCAAAGGTCTTGTAGAAGAGCGTGATTGGGTAGATTCGTTGAGAGGGTGTGGCGGACTGAGCTGAGATGCGAAGAGAAGGAATGCGTGTGGCTTTGAGGATGAGCGATAAAGGGATCGAGAGATGCCGTGTCGACGGGTCGGTGCTCGTTGACGACTTGTATTCAAAGATGAGGTGATGAGCAGTGATACGGAGTGCTCCTCGACGGCAACTCGATTCTCCTCTCCGCTGAAACCAGACGTCGTCGACGAGTTCAGTCTTGGGCTTTGGTAGCGGAGCAAGCGAGCTCGCTGTCGCGGCTGAAGCCTGCATAGCGGAACGGTGTGAATTGTTCTCTAGGAGTGCAGTCGCCGTCCGCGATCAGTCTGAAATGACAATCCGAAGATACAGATCCGAGAGATGGACGCAGAAGAATGAGGAGAGTCGAGACCACGTCGCAGTACAGACCCAAAGCTGGTCACGAATGAGGTCCGAAGCTGGTTCGAATGATAAGAGACCCAAGGTCGTGGCCGAGAGAGCTGTTGCGGCTAGACCGATGATGAGTGAAGACCCGTGTCGGCGCTTCTCCGAAATGAGGTGACGTGACAACGGTTTCAGGCGCCTCGACGAATCGCCATCGCAAATTCCGATACGAATAGAGTTGTGCTTTCGGAGAGGACGCCGACGATGATGAAGCTTCGTGGTTGGTTGTGTTGAGTTCAGGGTCTCGTGTGATTTCTTTGTTTGCCAGATGTTGCTCCTGTCGCGTACGCGACTGATGCAGCTCCCAAAACTCCACTTCCAACTTTTGGAATGCCCGTGCGAGAGCGACAGAGCGGCCATTCGCCTTACCAAGCCTAAGTTATTTTCTTGCATGCAGCAGCAGAACAAGCTTCGAATCTGAAACGTGGATGGAAGCAAACCCGTGCTCAAGGCCTATCATCATTCACACATCTTACTCCTCTCTACCGTCACATTACGAGCAACGGACCATCCCGACCGCATCGGCCCCGTTGCCGCCATGAGCAGGCCAATCGATGCGCCCGCTCCACAGTCTTCGCGGCGAGACGAGCAGCCAGCGTCTTCTTCCAACGGCCAATCCGCACCGCTCTCGTCATCAGTTCGCTTCCATCCCGACCTCTACAATCACGAGATAAACACATCCATCGATAGTGCCAACTCGACTCGCGCGAATGGCTTCCGTAGTAACCGCGACGGTCTCGAAGGAGCCAGCTCCGACGATGACGATGATGACTACGATCACTATTCTAGCTCTCAAACCGATAATGGTCGCAGGCCTAGCTCTTTCGGCATCTCCACCCCGGCTCATGGCTTTCCCTCTTCATCCGCATATAACTACAAAGCCATGATCAGCAAGCATGGTCACGGTTTCCCAGACAGAGCCGAATCTGTTCGCAACATCTCGGCCCTGGCCAACCTCGTCGACTACCGATCCAACTACTACGAGGACCATCGCGTCAGCGAAGAGGAGATCAAGCATCGAACCAGCCATCTCAGCTGGGCCAAGGCTTCCGCCGTATGCGACTACTATGAACGCCTCAACGAGACGCTCGACGGCTGGAGAGAAGTCGACGAGATCCTCGATTCTCGCTTCCCCGACGAGGTCATGCGACGTTTCACCGAACAGGACGAGCGTCATTCCAAGAAACAGCGTCGTTTCAAGCCATCCCAAAAATCGAAGCGCCGAAACAAAAAGAACCCCAATCAGAATGGCGGCCGCAAAAAACCCGTCGAGAGCGACGGCAATGTATCAGACGAGGAAGAGACCGAAGAAGAGGAAAGAGGCAGACCCAAACGCTCACTCAAGCGCAGCTTCAGCGCCAAGGCCATCGATGCCTTTAGCGGCCTCTGGTTCGGCGCTTCATCGAGTCCCCGCTCATCAAGCAAATCCGATCTCGAACGCGGTCGTCCTTCTCAGAATAGGTCACACCAGCATGATGTACGTCCGTCCAAGGGCAAGGCTTTCGACTTGGTCTCGGCCACCGAGGAAGAGGAAGATGAGCGAGACCAATCACAAGATTCGATCCCGCCTCTGTCCAGCTCTCCAGCTGGTGCAGACATGAATCATCGCCCATCCGCTCGTCGTGACTACGGCGCTACTTCGGCATCCAGCGCAGGTCAGCTCTACGAAAAGCTTCGACGTGAGGGTCGCATCGAGCAGATTCGCCGTTCAGAGTCTCAGATTGCACTAGCCAGCGGTGCCAGCAGCCCTGCTCAGGCAAGTGGCAGCCAAACCCCTCGCGAAGGCGTCTCGTCTCCAGGCTCTGCCGCCAACACAATTCGACCCAGTCAAGTTGAAAACATCCCTGAGCACGAGGCTCAAAACGTCTCACACTCCACATTCAGCCAACTCGAAGGAGTCAAAGTGGTCAAGTCCTCGCGCGACAAGGGCAGTCTCGATCGCGACTACAGCCGTGAGCGTCACCATCGTCCTTATGCTTCGCAGGAGGAAGAGAGGCAGGCGCTGCTCAGCACCGTCCCCGGCCGTGAAAAGGAGGAAGAGACCTCGCGTTCCGTCCAATTTGCCATCAACATCAACCTCATCGTCAACATCCTCTTGTTAGCTGGTAAGGGTGTCGCTGTCCTGTCGTCCAACTCGGTCTCGCTCATCGCATCCTTTGTCGATAGTGCTCTTGATCTCTTGTCAACGATCATCATCTTTGGTACCTCGAAAGCCATTGCGTATCGCTCGTGGAAGACTATCTACAAATACCCAGTCGGAAAGCAGCGCCTCGAGCCGCTCGGCGTCGTCATCTTTTCCGTCCTCATGATCGCCTCCTTCGTCCAGGTCTTCATCGAGTCTGCTGGTCGTCTCCGCCAGGTTCTTATGACAGGAGAGCAGGATCGCGAGTCGGCTGCCAGCCTTCCTTTCATCGGTGTCGCTTTTATGCTCGCCACAATTGGCATTAAAACCGTCATGTGGCTTCTCTACCGTTCGTCCAAATCGTCTGGAGTTCGAGCTGTTGCACAGGATGCTGAGAATGACGTTGTTTTCAACATTGCCTCGCTCATCTTCCCCGTTGTCGGCTCAAAGCTTGGCTGGCCTGCCCTCGACCCAATCGGTGGTATCGTCCTCTCGGTCTACATCATCTACGAATGGATCGAGACGCTATGGGAGACAGTCTCCAAGCTATCTGGTGCTGTGGCCTCGGCTACCGAAATCTCAAAATGCCTCTACTGCGTCGTCCGCTTCAATTCGGTAAACAGCGTCTCCGCTTTCGAACTCTTCCATTCTGGTGACAATCTCATCGTTGAAGCCGACATTGTCTTGCCTCACTCGATCTCGCTCAAAGAGTCACACGATCTCGGAGAGATCATCACGTACTGCACCGAAAACATCACCGGCGTCGAGCGATCGTACATACATCTGGATTACAATCCCAAGGGCCAAGCAGGTCATCTCACTCAGCGAGGTTAGGCGCTATCTCGGCTGGCTCCCTTCATTCTCATTCCCTGTTAGAGCTTTCGGATTCTCTCACATTCGTTCACTGTGCCTCGTTCCTTCTCATTCACTCTTTTGGAAATGGATACTTGTCTCGAGCTCATTTGCATTCCTTGCCTTCCAAGTGTGTGATTGTGACTAGAAACCGCTCGCTCGCTTCTTCTTCTTTGGCGGCCGATCCGCTTTCGCCGGTCGAGCACCGAAACGGCCAGCCTCGATTTGTGTGGCAGCAGCTCCGAAGTGCGGCCGTGTCGGTGTACCCACCTGCGACGAAGCGGGAGATACTGTAGGGGTGAGGTCACCGAAGCTGCCCGCAAATCCAAACTTGGGAGGTTGAGATTGCGCTGCTGAAGATGCTTCAGGAGCTCGACGCGAATCTCTCGATGTTGTTGCGTGTGGCAAATCGAAGCTCTGCATCGAAAAGCGGATAGGCTGCGAGCGAGAGACGACATCGTCGCGTGGGCGCTTGCGTCTCGACGCGAGCATCGGTGGCGCAGGTGAAGCTGCTGCACTGGTTACTTGACTGTGTGCGACCAACGATGGAGGATACGATGACGGCGGTCCCTGCGAATCAAACATGCTCGATTGGGATAACGATGGAACGACCGACTGCTTTCGACTGCGGCTGCGGCTTCTCGATCGGTCTTCGGTAGACGCGCTGGATGCGCGGGAGAAAGATCGCGAACGTGCACGTGCGGTGGGACCTCTCATCCGACTTGCGCGAGGCAGCCTGTGCAAGCCTTGGAACGGATCCGTGTAGCTGTAAACTGCTGGATCCTCACCCAGTTGCCACTCTGCCAGGAGCAGGCGGGCTGTCGAGGATGTGCTTGGCAAGAGCATTTCCAGTTCGGCCTCATCCAGGGTTCTCTTGACGCTTTTCTGCTCTTGACCGGATCCTGCCGCTGCAGCTTTGATGTCTCCGCTACGCAGAGGAGCAAAGAATGACAGACCGACGCTGCCGATATGCGGTGGCGGGATAGTATCGCCTTGCTCCTCCACAAATCTGTAGATGTCGCGATGCTCCAAGGCAGTCCAATTCGTCCCTTGTCGCTGCTGTGGTCGTTGTGTTGGCGCGCCCTCGTCCAAGATGCGAGCCTTTGGCCGCACAAAAAGTTCAGCCTCGAGGGCCAAATCCAGCATCATCTCTCGAGAAGCCTCTTTCAGTGATTCTTGGAATGTGCGCCGTGACTTTGCGTTCCAGCCATGCGCTGTGTTCTTCGTTGGAAGGTACCATTCCAGTGCATCGTTAGATTGATTCTGGGAAGGGCTAAGAGCGCGCTCGAGGATGTCGTCCGAGTGCGAAGGGGGAAGATGGTCTGCGCTTTGAAGCGACATGGGTTCTGCACTTTGACCAGAAACCACTGTCGCAGCACAGGACCAGCGTCCTTGCGCAGACGACGTGCCGAGCGAGGAGATTGTGCGTCGGAGATCTGCTCTCAAGTCAAGGATCGATTTTGTTCTCGCTTTTTTCGCCTGCTCGTCGCCTTCCAGATCCAGCGCATTGGACCATGAAGTTCTTGAAGGTCGTCTCCTGTCTGCAATACCCTGTTCAACATCACGTTTGTCTTCGTTCAAGCGGCAGAGTAGCTCTTTCAACGAAAGCGTAGCTGCGTGAATTGCTGCGTGTCCTTTCGATGAAACGGACCACATTTCGACAAGGCGTGCTGCACCATGTCCCGTTTCTCTGAGCGTATCAGCGGTCTGGCTAGCTGCAGGACCTTCTCTCTGAGAGGCGAAGAGCGTGCGATGTAGCTTTCGATAATCGAGAATCCTTGTCTTGACGTAACTCAGGCTGTCGATGTCTGTTTGCTGTGAAGGCGAGCTCTGTGGTTCATTGATGTAGAGCAACGAGTTCAAGGAAGGCTGCTCGACATGGATCTCTGCACCACTATCAGATTGCGCTGCCTCCTCTTGATGCTGAGATGATGAGCTCACTTGAAGCAATTGTGCTAGTAAAGCTCCGCGCTGATAGAGCTGGAAGCTAATCCACGATTGAGATGAATGCGCTCGCTGCAGAATTTCGTCGGCGTCGATGAACAAAGGCAGAGTCGCTGGTCCGTCGTGATCCGACACGGATTGTAAGAACGTTGGAAGCAGGACGGGTGCGCTGTCAATCGTATATGTCCGTTGTGGTGCAGGATCCTCCACGAAAGGGTCGGTGCGTAACAGGTCGTAGCCAGGCCCTTCGGGTTGGTGCGCTCTGACCACATAACATGACTTGAGATCGTTGCGCCTGGATGACAGAACGCACATGCTTGCTGCATTCTTGTGTCCGGACAGGTGTGTAAGATTCAGCGTTGAATCATCTCCTCGATGATGCTCGATTGAAAAGAGCGCCTGGTGGAGATTGCTGAGATCGAACCAGATGATCGAGACGGAAGAGCACACCGCCAGCAGCTGGCATTCCGAATCTGCATCGGCAATTGCCATAGAGAAGAGTCTTGCCCGCTTGAACGAAGAAAGACAGAAGCTTGACTTGAAGATGATACGGACCTCCGAAGCGAGCTCCACTCCAGACTCCCTCTCTTCTTCCTCCAGCGTGATGTGAAAAAGGGTATGACGACTCAAGCGGAAGAGGCTGTGTGCGTCGGGGCCGAAGAGGATGCGGAAAGGAGCTTGATCGGAGCTCTTCCCATCGTCTTCAGGCTCGGCTGTCGAATGTATTGGTAGCTGTGCACTGTCTTGAGTGTCCTCTCTCGTGGGAGGGAAGAATGTGGCGTTGATGCGTTGAACTGTCACAGATTGATGAGCCGACCTTGTTGCCGCTGCCGAAGCAGCCGATGCTGCTGCATGGAAACTCTGTCGCTTTTTCGGCTCAGGTGCAGGTGAGCCACCTGAAACCAAGCTTGGGTCGATCTGGTCCAACGCAGGATCTTGCCCTGGTGCTTGTTGACCCTCGCGTGCAAAGCGGTACAGGTCGATGCGACCGTGTCTGTCGACAGTGGCTGCCAACGGGGAGCCCGTGCCGCTGAAACAAACGTCTTGGTGCTGGCTGATCTCGTCTGTTCCATAGCAGGCCTCGTGAACGGTCTCGAGGTGCAGTCTCGACGTGGTGTCGGCTTCGTCTCTGTGTTGGAGCGAGAGGAAGCTTGTGCTGCTGTACGTGCGTACGGCAAGAAGCTTGCGATCCGCCGAAGCAACGATCTGCAGAATCGGAGTCTGATACATCTGCTTGGCACTGTGTGCGGGGACGAAGCTCAGTCGGGTCGCTTCTGTCGCTTTTGCCTTGCCCTTTGCCTGTGCTGACTGTGTTGGCTTTTCATCGACAGCGGGAGCCGCATCTCCGCTGCTGGCGTCTACTCGGAGCTGATGAAGAAGAAGACAGTCCCTGTTGCTTCCACCGACGCAAATGACTGCATAGATCCGCTTCTCCTCGTCGAAAGTGACAGGTCCGAGGACAGCGATGGCCTGTGCGTCTGCAATACCTAGATTGCCATCGAGCTCGTGTGCCGTGTCTTCCAGAGCGACCGCGTTGTCGAAGATGATGTTGGACAGCAGGTGATCTGGAACGTCAATGTTGGGATGATACTGCCGCAGGAAGCTCTGAGCGGCGAGGATGTCGGCGTCGACGGAAGAACCAGCTTCTGCATTGTTGCTCGGATAGAGACTCAGTCGGTCTGCTTCTGATGGGGGCCTCGTTGGCGGCGTGAGCTGTGCAGACGTCGATGTTCCAGTATCGGTGGTGATTCGGCGCAGAGTGAATGCGGGTGAGTGTGATGCTTGCTGAACAGGGAAAGACCATTGCTGCGAAGTGATCAGCGTGGAACTGTTGGCCGCACTATCATGGGAGCGACTGCCATGGATGTTGAGACGGGCCGCTCCTCTCGAGCCTGGCTGGATCGATTCCATGAGCGAGCGACACCGCAGCTCAGTCCGGGCAGAGGCTGCGATCGTGCTGATCCTGAAGATGACGCCGGTTTGCGGGATGGTAGTTGATCGACCAACCTTCAAGGTCGACGGAAAGAACAAGAAGACCAACAGAATTCAGGGTCCAACAAAATTTTGAGTCTCCACCACAACCTGGAAGCCCGTTCATCAATGCCGACTGTCAAAGAAGGCAAGCGTATCAATTTGGAGACTTCATCACAGCAAACAAGTTTTGTGCATGTGGGTTGAATGGTTTTCTTGGATGTTCCTGTCTGACAATGTCAAATCACAACACCAATCAAACAGTACTTCCTCACTACTGAGAACCATACCCAGGTTGATCAGTCTGTTACATTCTCTCTCAGAATGACAAGCAAATCTGACACTCTTTGAGCTCTACTTTTGTTGAGCCTTTTATGGCATGGCCTCATAGACTACAGTCAAAACAGAGGATCCATGTCACCAATTTGACACCTGTTAAGACTGTTGACAACAACAAACCAAATGAAAAGGACAAAAGACAACCAAGAAATGGTGGACAATTGATTGAAATGGTGGTGGTGATGTCAAATAGCAATATCATGGCATCAGTAACTTAACACAGATACAACTTACAGAACTCAGCACTGGGTTGTGGCAACCAGCAGTGCATATCCACATTGACTGCAATAGAAAAGGTTTCTTTGAGCGTTAGGGTTAGCGTTAGCGTTAGGGTTAGCGTTAGGGTTAGCGTTAGCGTTAGGGTTAG
>CAKMXV010000017.1:0-92726 GCA_928858565.1 Anthracocystis walkeri
ATATTATTAATAAATAACATAGTACTTAATTTTATTTACTATTACATCTTATAAAAAATAAAGGATTTATAAACTTACAATAGCTTGTACATCTACAAATTGTAAATTTGATGGGGCCTAAAATAAATGTGCCACTATAGTTTTTCTATCTGTTTACATTTAAGATAACAAAACTTACATAAAAATATATCATAATCTATCTATTCAGTTATTTTATTTTTACTATAATAGTATATTGCCGACTACTAGAATCCCAGAACTAGTGCCAAATTAATTTACAAGTTACCTATTCTACCACCACTAAATAAGTCGACATTTATTTTGTGTTTGTTTTATATATTAATTTGTTTTCATTTTATAGATAAAATAGACTGATCTCTAGGAGAATCGAACTCCTATTAGTAAAATGAAGATCTACTGTTTTACCTTTAAACTAAGAGACCTATTCCTATATATATATAGAAAACAAGTATAGATTTACTATTATAACTATAAAAGAGATATAGATCAGATCCATTTATAGAAAAATAGAAATTATTATATAGGTAATACTTATGCTTTTATTATATTACTAGACTTATCAAATTCACGCGCCTTATAAAATTTCTACGAAATTTTATTAGCATAAATTTAGTAAGGCAATGTAATAAATAAGCTATAAATATTCTACTATAAATAAAATAGAATAGAATAAGTATAGCTACGGTTCTTAAAATAGAGCAAAAAGAATAAAAGAGATAAGGAGTTGTGCGTAATAAAAAGAATTTTTTTATAAGCGCTAGAAACAGAAAAAGGACATTACTAATTCAATTATAAAAAAAAATGCTAACACTACTACTAATTATTCCTCTAGTAGGTGCTCTAATGCTGGCACCAATGCAAGGAAATACTCTACAATCAGAATCACAAATGAAACGTGTAGCACTAGGAACATCACTAATTAATTTTGTTCTAAGTATTGTACTATGGGGTGAATTTGATTCAAGTACTAGTGAATATCAGTTTACACAAGAATTTAATCAAGTTAATTTCTGTCACCTACATATTGGTGTGGATGGTATTTCACTTTACTTTGTACTACTAACAACATTTATTACACCAATTTGTATTCTAAGTAATTGGGATAATATTAAACAACAACTTAAATACTTCCTAATGTGTTTTCTAGTACTAGAAACACTACTTATTGCAGTATTTGTTGTTCTAGATATTCTACTATTTTATGTATTCTTTGAAAGTGTACTAATTCCTCTATTCCTAATTGTTGGTATTTGGGGTGGTAGTGCAACACGAGTACGAGCAGCATTCCTACTATTCCTTTATACACTATTTGGTTCACTATTTATGCTACTAGCTTTCCTAGTAATTTATTACAATGTAGGTTCAACAGATTTCCAAGTAGTATCACTATCTGAAATTAATCTAGAATCACAAAAACTACTATGGCTAGCAGTATTTATTAGTATGGCTATTAAAACACCACTACTACCATTCCATGTTTGGCTACCTCGAGCTCATGCTGAAGCTCCACTAGCTGGTAGTGTTATTCTAGCTGGTCTTATTCTAAAACTAGCTACATATGGTTACATGCGAATTCTAATTCAATTCCTACCAGATGCTACTTCATACTTCTCTCCACTAGTACAAACTATTGCTGTAATTACTCTAATTTATGCATCACTAGCTACACTACGACAAACAGATTTCAAAGCTCTAGTTGCTTACTCTTCTATTGGTCATATGGCTGTTGTAGTACTAGGACTATTCAGTAATACTATCCAAGGTATTGATGGTGCACTACTACTAAGTATTGCTCATGGAGTTGTTAGTCCAGCACTATTTATTCTAGTTGGTGGTGTTCTATATGATCGATATCATACACGAACTATTCGATACTACCGAGGTATGACTGCTTATATGCCACTATTCTCAATTATGTTCTTTGTATTTACAATCTTTAATGCTGCTGTACCTCTAAGTGCTAATTGGGCTGGTGAATTCCTATGTCTAGCTGGTGCCTTCCAACGAAACCCAGTATTTGCTGTACTAGGAAGTACAGGTATTGTACTAAGTGCTGCTTACTCTATTTGGCTATACAACCGAATTGCTTTTGGAGGATGGAGTAAATACCTAAACTACACTACAGATCTTACTCGACGAGAATTTATGCTTCTACTACCTCTTCTATTTGTTGCTGTAGTATTTGGTATCTTCCCTAATATTATCCTTGACTCTGTTCATGCTTCAACATCAGGACTACTCTATTCTGTTGCTTAAAAATAGTAATGTCCTGAACTGGTAACTAAATATCCTTTTAGAGCTAAATATATTTATTGGAAATAATCGAATTTTCACATGAAACTACTATTATTAGTAAAACACTCTCTTTTACTAATATAAGTTCGTAAATGAATTTAATTAATTAGACGACTTCCCCCTTTTTTCGTTAACCACTACCAATTCACCTTTTGTTCTTACCGACAAAAACGCAGAGAGTATATTATAATATGTATAAACCGCTCATAATAGTGCTACTATGAAAAATTCACTTATGACATGCCCCTTCTAAATTTATATATAAATTTAGAATCATAGAATAGAACTACATTCTATATAACTAAATATCTTATACTTCTTATACTAAAAAGTATAAGATAACATAGCCTTTTGATTTAATCAAAAAGAGATACTATCTCTTCCTATTTTAGTAATATATAGGAAGAGACTTAAAATTCCTTGATTTAAACCTGTTTACACTTATTACTAAGATTTTTGGCTCTACTGCCTCTGTAGTTAATAAGTATAGACTTATTAACGTGCGTATCTACTTGTTAAAATAAATAGATTTTATTTTATAAGTGTGCAATAACGCAGTAAATTAGTAAAAAATAAAATGCTTTCAATTCTATATAATCTACTAGAGATTCTGGTAGTACTTGTTCCTATTCTTCTAAGTGTTGCTTTTATGACAGTAATTGAACGAAAAGTAATGGGATCAATGCAACGACGAATTGGACCTAATGTAGTTGGATACTACGCTCTACTACAACCATTTGCAGATGCTCTAAAACTGGTTATTAAAGAGCAAGTTATTCCATCACAAGCTACAAAAAGTCTATTCTTCCTAGCACCTATGGTTACACTAATTTTTAGTCTACTAGGTTGGGGTGTAATTCCTCTAGGTCCTGGTCTAGCTCTTAGTGATTTCTCACTAGGTATTCTTTATTCTCTAGCCCTTTCAAGTATTGGTGTGTATGGTATTCTATTCGCTGGATGGTCAGCGAATTCTAAATATGCTTTCCTAGGTTCTCTACGATCTACAGCTCAAATGATTAGTTACGAGCTAATTTATAGTGCTGCAGTACTAGCTGTAATTCTACTTTGTGGTACATTTAACATTACAGAAATTATCGAAGCACAACAAAGTGTATGGTATATTGTACCTCTACTACCAATCTTTATTCTATTCTTTATTTCAGCACTTGCTGAAACAAACCGTACACCATTCGATCTGCCAGAAGCTGAATCAGAGCTAGTTGCTGGTTTCATGACAGAGCACTCAGGAATGATCTTTGTATTCTTTTTCCTAGCTGAGTACGGAAGTATTGTTCTAATGTCTACTTTCACAGCTATTCTATTCCTTGGAGGATACAATATGTCACCTCAAGTACTGTTTGCTGAAGATTCATTTATTAATCTACAAAGTATTGCTCTAGCAGTGAAAGCAGTTCTAATTATGTTCCTATTTGTGTGGATCCGAGCAACACTCCCTCGAATGCGGTACGATTCTCTAATGGTATTCTGTTGGACTGGACTTCTTCCAATTGCGATCTCCCTACTAATTCTAGTACCAAGTCTACTAATTGCTTTTGATATCAGCCCTTATTAGTAATAATATCTCCCCCTTTTTATAATTTATCTTATTTATGTAAGTTAGGTAATTAATATGATATTATTAAAGACTTACCGTTATTCATAAAAAGTAATAAAGAATACTAGTAAAATAGATTTTCTTAAAAAAAGAATATCGGTATTTTTAAAATAATTAATGAAAATATAGGAAATGGCAAACGTCAAACCACTAATTTCAGTACTAGTAGCCACTTCTGTTTTCTCCTACCGAATTACCACTTATCCTCAGATTTTTGTGACCCTGTTATTTTTTGTAATTTGTATTACTCTACTTTCTCAAACAGGTCTACTAATTGAAAAACTAGCTTCTAATACAGATATTAGCAGTATGAGTATAAGTTCAATTGTTGGAAGCTACGCTTGGTATTATTCCGAGGAGGTAGATAAGAAAGAGAATAAGAAGAAAGATAATAAGGAAAAAGAAATTTTCTGGACAGAAGTTCTAGAAAAGGATCTTGGACAAGAAACTTCTAATCCTCATATTATCGCTCGACGACATATTACTTCTGGTAATAAAACAGATACTGAAGTACTTAATAAAATTCTTCCTAGTAAGTTTGATCAAGTTCTTCCTGAAGAACTTGAAGAACTAATTAGTATTGAACCTAAAACTGTACAATACTGTAACCCAGAAACTAAACAAGTAAATAAAAAGATGTTTGGGAGCTTACCGGAAAACGGAATAAGCTACCTAAATATGCTGGTATTTATGTTTGGACTAATATGCTAACGGGTGAGCAATATGTTGGTAGTAGTGTAGAACTAGCTAAACGTGTTGCTAATTATAAGCAAGATCTTGCTAAAAAAGAGACACGTTCAGTTATTTCTAATATGTCTAAATATGGACTAGAGAACTTTAATCTTACTATTTATCTTGTTGAAAAGGTTCAACTAGAACAAATTAAAGATGCTAGTACCGTTCTACTTCGTAAACTTATTATTCTTGAACAATATCTTATTCTAACTCTTAAACCCTCTCTTAATACTGTAAAATTAGCTAATACTGCACCTTATACAGATCATTCTGACCTATCTCCAGAGAAATGGAACAAAATGGTAACCAGTATGTCTCAACCCATTTATCTATACCTTGATGGTGTTCTAGTATTCGAAGCAGCTAGTGCTGCAGTCGGTGCTCGTCAACTAGGTATTGGTGTTATTTCTTTCTTCCGAAATATGAAAGATAGTACTAAACTATTCCGACGTTATACTGTGTCACGAATCGGACCTACTGAGGATACTAAAGTAGCACTGATTCCAATTGATGTTCTTAAAAAACTATTTAGTGAATATCGTGTTGAATCTCGTGTAGGTCTTAATACTAAATCAATGAAAGTGCTTATTAAAGACACTATTAATAATACTGAGTATATTGCACCTTCTATAACTATAGCTTCTGTGTATACTTATAACTTTGAAGGTCGTAGCGTTGGTGTTAAAACACTACGTATTTATCTAGCTTCTCAAAAAATGATTAAAGGCTGGATCTTTAGTAAAGTTACTGATGATAGTAAAAAGGGCCCTTCTTATAACAATTATTATTTTAAACTAGCTGGTCATCCTATTACACTTACCATTCTAGGACTATTTACTATACTAGTAACACCACAAATCATTCTAGATATTCTATATGATACTGTAGAAATTACTTATAGTGGTATTTCTTCTTCAATTCACCATACTTATAATAACATCTGTTCTGCTGGTACTTATATTAAAGACTTTGTATATTCTACTGCAGATGATATTGCTGACTACTTCTATTCACCATCTACACCTACACCTCAACTATATCCTATGCATTATTCCAGCACTTGCTGAACATCTCAAATTCATTACCATACTAATAAATAGTATATCCCCCTTTTATTAAAGAAGTATAAGTATAGGTAAATGATAAATGAAATTATTTAAATTACCGTACTTATTTTAAATGAAAAAGTAAAGTTAGGTATAATTAATTATCTATTATTAGAGGGCTGATGACGTTCTGTTGGACTGGTATGCTGCCTGTAGCTATTGCTCTACTTATTCTTGTTCCTAGTCTACTAATTGCATTTGATATTAGTCCATACTAATATATAAGATTATAATAGTAAATACTTTATCCCCTTCGGCCTATAAATTTATAGGGCTATTTAAAAGCATTGCATTTACTTTTTCTAGTATGTTTAGATAATAGAGGTTTATAAAGGAATACAAATATTTTCTTATTAATAGGGGGGCATAGTATAGTTGGTTAGTATACTTCCTTTGCAATTCTCTATTTATTAATTGAATTTTATAGGTTAGAGTCCTTCTATGTAGAATATTTGTACTTATTAGATATCGTTTAGCTATATACAATTTATAGTTATATAAATGGGGAGATATTACAATTGGTTAGTATACTTCCTTTGCAAGGAAGCTGATGCAGGTTCGAGTCCTGTTCTCTCCAACACCACAGTGTATTCTTTTTAGTTATACTGTGGTAGTCTTCTAATTTAAACTAACAAAACATGATCCAAATTCTAATTAAAAAAAAAATTCCCTTTATTACAATTATTTCTTTTTTCTCCTACCGAATTACCTTTGTAGATTTTATTGTAGGTGTAATTCTAATTTATTTTGCTCTACAAATGTATGATAGTATTTCTACCTTTCTAGCTTCCGATATAAATGTTTACATTGAAAATTAAATTTGTAGTAGAATCAGTAATATCTATTATAAGTACTCTTCTTATTTCAACTAAAAAGATTCCATGGTTTATCACTCCTGAAATCCTTAAAGCTCAGCAAGAGCTTACCAAAATGTATAATTCTCTAGATAAGGATACCGATATGTATAAATTCCTAACTAAGCATTGTAAATATCTTCTAGAACCTCTAGAAGGGGATTGTCCCATTTCTCTAGATCTAGGAACGTATATTTTATCAGTGATAAAAAGACTGCTACAGAAATTGGTGCCAATTTTGTAAATAATTCGATGGGTATTTATGTCTTTAGTGAAAATAGTAAAAATCTGTCTACTATGTACATTGGTAGTAGTCGTTCTCTAACAACACGGCCACTACATCATTATACTAGTTCTCTAAAGCCAAATGTTTCAGGAGATTTTTATCTATTTATTAAGTCACTAGGTGGGATTCAAAATTTCCAATATCAAGTTCTACATTCAGTTCCAAGTTTTACGGATATTTGGACGTTCACCTTCGTTAGAAAATGGTACTCTACCTAATCAACATAATAATTCTATTCTTATGGCGTTCTCCAGTTTCTATGTTGGAGTTCTAGAACAAGCACTACTATCTCATTATGATACAGGTCTTAATAAATCGAAAGTGGTTAAATATCCTAGTATTTATTGGATGAAAAAACATGGTACAGTACCTCTATATTTTATGGATTCACGTTCTAAGAAAGTGAATAATCTAAATATCAATACCAGTTTTAATTTCTCTATTTATTATGATTACTGTAACTGGAAAGGTATTGAACCTCTATCAGTAGATTGGCTAGAATATATTATTGGATTTACTGAAGCACGAGGTTGTTGGGTAAAACGATGGAATAAAGATAATCTTGAATTTAGTATGAAAGACGTTGAGCATCTACAAGTTCTAGTAGATCTACTAGAACTAACAACACTAGTTAATACAGAGTATAATCGACTTACTATTAATGATATTTCAGATCTAGAAGTTATTCTATCTCTGTTTCTACCTTCTGGTAATCTACTATCTAATCAATTTAAAACTGATTTCCTAAATTATATTAAGAATAATTCTTATGGTAATATTAGTAGTTCTATTCTTTATAATAAAGGTGTAGTAACTAAGGATAATTACTGGCTATCAGGATATCTTGATGGTTATAGTATGTTTTACTTTACAATTATTACTAACAAGTCTGTTAAAGGTCTAAACATCCGTCCTGTGATCAAAATTACCTGTTCTAGTAGTGAGCTTGCTAAAGAGATTAAAGATCTCTTTCCACTTAGTCGAGTTTCTACCAAGGAACTACATATTGTGCAATTTACAAGTGTTAAAGCAGCACTATCTATGGTAGATTATCTTGAACAATATCCACTTCGTATTAAACAAGATATCCAGGTATGGTTCAAAAGTATTATTAAACTAATTGAAGTAGGACAACATCGATCTACAGATCCTATTATTATCAGTAATATCAAAAAACAAATTAAAGATGGACCAGAATAGCAATTGATAACTCCCCTTTCTTACATTTATGTATTTTTAATAGGTATATACTTACTTAAATAGAAAAACAAAAATTACTAGTAGTAAAATAGAAATACATTTTAAATACTATACCTATGCTTTTACACTAATTTAATTAGAGTAGTTACGTAGAAATAGAATTTATATGTGTGCTATATAGGAAACATAATCATAATTATGTAAGGAATAAAGGATGAGAGACAGGTTCGAGTCCTGTTGCCTCCAAAAATCCTTTTTTATAAATATTTTATACTATATTTTAGAAAATCTATTAAAATGTATAGGCCTCAATAGCTTAGATGGTAGAGCATAGAACTGAAGCTTCTAACGGATTGGTTCGATTCCAGTTTGAGGCATTCTTTATTAATAGAGTGGGATCCCTTCTAGAAGAATAATGCAGATATGCTCTATTGGTTGGGGCGGTGCTCTGTAAAAGCATTGGCTGTATGCCGTGGTGAGTTCGAATCTCACATCTGCAAATTAATAACGAATAGAGAGCCTTTTTCATAATAAGTAGATTAGTAAATAGTTATGACTTTTATTATTCTATTAATAATTATTGTTAAAAATAGGATAATTTTTTAGTTCAATATATTAATATATCTACATGCCTATATTTCGTGGCCTTCTATAAATGTATGCATAATAAAATATTCGAGCGGCCGCATCAAATAAGCGCGAGAGAATAAAGTGAAGATAGTATGTGTATACGGACGCGGGGAGATTCGAACTCCCGGTTCTCGGGTGAGAACTCCTAGACTCAAGCCAGGTACATTAAACCACTCTGTCACACGTCCTTATTAATGAATTTTATTTCTTTTTATTCCGTAGTTATATAGCTTTATAAGGGGGCTTACTACTTATTTAATAGGCTACAATAAGATACATTTGTGCTAATAAAAGAAAATCATTGATTTTATTTTATAAGGCGCTAGTACTATTATTTATTTAACTAAGATATAGAAATATATCTCCTATATATATTTAACTGTATAGGAATCGGTAAGCGTAATTAGAAAAAGCATTTTGCATAAAAATAGAATATTTTTATTGTGCGGTGTTTTACTCTACTTTTCTTGCCTTATTAAGTAATCTAATTTTTATTATCTAGTAATATAATAATTTAATATCCGCTATTACATAGCAAAATTTCCTGGAAAGACATTTAAGTAATTTATTACAATTTATTTATGTCTATAAATTAACTAGAAAAAGTAATTATATGAAATACACTATCTGCCCGGCCTATAAAATTTTATTGGGGATATAGTTTTAATAAATTATTATCTATTTATAGTTGTAACCTTATCAATTTAAGATTTTATGTGGTTATTTGCATAAACATTTTATTTCTAGTTTTCTATACTGTAAATAGCTTTACTAGCAAATTAATAACAGTTATAGTAATGATATGTAAGTAGGAAGTTTTATTAAGTTACTTATTTAATAGAATTCTCTTTATAACTATTTTCTAGAGAATTCTTATATTATCTGCCCGGCCGAGCGGTAATTTAAAGGTATACAATTGGTGTATGAAAAAAGAACTCTTTTATTATCTGCCCGGCTTATAAATTTATTAGAAATTTATTACCGGGCCGGATATATTAATTTAGCATAAGTTATTTTAATATATTACCCAATAAGATCTATGATTTAATTGGGTGTATTGTTTATAATCAATCCTATTTATAATAGCATAAAGATTATATAGAATACTACTAAAAACAAAAATAAACATCCTTTATATATAATATTCAAATTAACAATGAACACACAAAACACAACACTATCACGAACACAATTTCAATTTCAGCCATTCCATCTAGTTACACCTAGTCCATGGCCACTACTAACTTCATTTGCACTTCTAATCCTAACTTCAGCTGCTGTAATGTACTTCAACGGTTACGCTAACCCTCTTGGAGGTTCAGGAGCTCTACTAGTTGGAATCGGGCTAGCAACAACAGTTGCTGCTATGGCTCTATGGTTCCGAGATGTAGTAGCAGAAGGGACATTCCTTGGAGACCACACAATTCTAGTACAAAAAGGAATTACTATGGGTGTTGCCCTATTTATTATCTCAGAGGTATTCTTCTTTATTTCTGTATTTTGGGCATTCTTCCACTCTAGTCTATCACCTACAGTAGAACTAGGAGCTCAATGGCCACCAGTTGGTATCGCTACAATTAACCCATTTGAGCTACCACTACTTAATACAATTCTACTACTATCATCAGGAGCTACAGTTACATATGCACACCACTCTGTAATCGAAGGTAACCGACGAGGAGCTATCCTAGGTACACTAATGACACTAATCTTTGCTGTACTATTCACAATCTGTCAAGGTATCGAGTACGTAAATGCTGGATTTACTATTGCAGATGGTGTATTTGGATCAACATTCTTCTTCTCAACAGGATTCCATGGAATTCACGTTATTATTGGAACAGCTTTCATCGCTGTAGCATTCTTCCGAATGCTTAGCTACCATCTAACAGACCACCACCACCTAGGATTTGAAGCATCAATCCTATACTGGCACTTTGTTGATGTTGTTTGGCTATTCCTATTCATTTCAGTATACTGGTGGGGAAGTTAATATAAAGTAATTTATATTCCCCTTATCTATTTTACTAAATAAATGATTATCAATTTAACTAGCAACCCTACTAAAATCGTATATTTTATAAGCCACAACTTTTAAAAGTAAACAACTACAACAAAAAAATTGAAAATAGTCTTAGATACCACTATTATATAAGAATAGAAAAAATACCTAAATTGTCCTTAATTCAACGGTTAGAATGTGTTTCCGATAAAGACATTATAGAGGTTCGATTCCTCTAGGACAAAAAGAATACTATTTTGTAAGTAAACACTACTACTTTCTATAATAAAAATTTACTTTTCTATTGTTCTATAACTTTTGTTTTTAATAAAAAGAATAATTCATTTATATAGGTGTTGAGATAATTGAATCTATAAATTCTATTTATATAAATAATCGTAGAAATAGTAATATACCATAGAGGAGTGTATATTTACAGAACAACATGAATATAAATTCATGAGATACTATAGAAGTGCTTTACTTCTTTATTTATTAGAAGGGCCACTTCTAATCTGAATATCTTGTGTTTTCCGTAGGGAAACAGGAAAATAGATTAATAAGTTAGGACTAGCGCCTTATAAATCTTCGATTTAGAATGCTAATAAATAAAATCCTTATCATAATATAAATAAAATTCGCTAATAAAATCTAGGATAGCCTATTTTTTTCTTATTATATTTCATGAAAGGTTAAAAAAAGAATAATAGTTAATGCGACTACTTAAAACACACCCTATTCTAGGTCTACTTAATAGTTACCTAGTTGATAGTCCACAACCTTCAAATATTTCTTACATGTGGAACTTTGGATCACTACTAGGAGCTTGTCTAGGAATCCAAATTCTTACAGGAGTATTTCTAGCTATGCATTATACACCTTCAGTTGATCTAGCATTTATTAGTGTTGAGCACATTATGCGAGATGTTAACTACGGATGGCTAATTCGATACCTACACGCTAACACAGCGTCATTCTTCTTTATCTTTGTATACCTTCACATTGGACGAGGACTATACTACGGATCATACAAATCACCACGAACACTACTATGGTCAATTGGAGTTATCATTCTAGTTCTAATGATGGCTATTGCTTTCCTTGGTTTTAACGGCCAAAAATGGGTGTATATTTATAATATCGACATAACTACTATTCAATATTTTTCTCTTCCAACTCTACTAATTCCTAGTGCACGTCTTAAAAATATTCTTGATAAACATAATATTAAACCTATTCTTCTATTTGAAGATCTTACAAATCCTAGTACCAAAAAATCTGCTTATCAATCACTTAAGCCTTTTTCCGGTATCTACATGGTTGTCAACCTGGTAACGGGTCAATATTATGTAGGGAGTGCTGTAACAGGAAATCTTTATATGCGTTTCCATAAGCACCTATTTTCTTTTGCAGGAAATAAACGAGTAGCTAATGCTGTAAACAAATATGGACTATCTGAATTTGCGTTTCTAGTACTCGAAATTGTACCTCAAGAAAACAAAACTGATAGTACACTACTTCTTAACCGAGAAGATTATTATCTAGATACTCTAAAACCAGAGTATAATATTGCATCACTGGCTAGTAATAGCATTGGATGGAAACATTCTGAAGAATCTCTAGCAAAAATGCGTGAGAATTACTCGGAAGAACGACGACAACAAGTTGCAAATATTAACAAAGGAAAAACTCTTTCTCAAGAGACACGTGAACTTATTCGTAAATCAGCTCTACTTCGGGAGAGTATGTCCAGCGAAACTCGAATGAAATGTGCTGTAAATGTACGACCCGTTACTATTACAAATCTAGACGGTTCTAAGATTATGAATTTTGTGAGCATCAAAGAAGCAAGTATTGCTATTTCATGTAATGAAAAGACAATTCGGCGTGCTCTAAGTGGAAATGGAATTGTTAAAAAGAAATATCTTGTTAAAGCAACTAAAGATATTATTGAATAATAAGTTATATTGATATACTGTGAAGTTTTATATAAAAATACATCTATAGTCCTATTATTTTCCCCTTTACAATCTGTATAGAGAATAGGGTAAATAAGAATAGAATACCTCGACAGGGGTATTGGAGATATTTATATCTCTGGCAATACGAGTGAAAACGGTCAACGGAAGTTATCACCTTTCAAGACCGTCGGTTGTATACACGATCGCTACAGACTGGGTCACTTGTGGGTACCTGAAATGGTGCTTAATGTACAGTCGGACATCTAAAGTAGTCTTACTTTTCAAGGCCTAAAATGATGTAAATAATAGTAATATGATTATTTATTGATTAGGTACAACTACTATTTACTGTGATATCTAATAGTAAATAAATAGAGATGTTGTATGTTCTACCATACGGACAAATGAGTCTTTGGGGTAAATTTGATTGCCCCACATGCATTAATAATAGTTATATTATCTTTGGATCCTTTATCTTCATTACTGTTTATCTTAGCAAAAATCTTATAGCAAAACGGCTACCTGCCACATCTCGAGTTGGAGCCCATAATATGGATATTCTATCTATTATTTTTGGTTCTCTTCTTGGGGATAGTCACGCTGAACGGCGTGCTATTGGTAATGGTACTCGTATTAGTTTTTCTCAAGAAGCTATTCATAAGGAATATCTTCTTTGGCTTCACAATCTTATTTCTAATCTAGGGTATAGTACACCTAATCTACCAAAAATTCAAACTCGACTAGGTCTAAATGGTAAACTTCGATATGTTATTCGATTTCACACTTTTACTTATAGCAGTCTAAATTGGATTCATGATCTTTGGTATGTGAATGGTGTTAAATGCGTTCCAAAAAATATTGGAGAGTTCCTAACACCTCTTGCCCTCGCTATCTGGATTATGGATGATGGAGGTCGAGTCGGTAAAGGACTTAAATTTTCTACTAACTCTTTTTCTTATGAAGATTGTCTTCTACTATCTAATGTGCTATTTGATAAGTATAATCTACGTACTTCAGTACAATCCGCAGGTGTTGAAAATCAGTATATTATTTATGTATTTAAAGAGTCAATGCCTGCTCTTCGTGAATTTGTACAACCATATATTGTTTCATCTATGCTATATAAACTTGGAGATTTGCACTTCTTAAATATATTTCTATTATTAATGTATAGTCTTAAATATTTAAGGCGACACTGATGAAAACGGTCAAAGATTGTATCTCAAATCTAGACCGTCGGCTATTCTATGGTATTAAAAAAGGGGTCGGTTATAAAATCGAAAGTAGGCCGACCACCACTACACTATATAATTTAGTGTGTACCTCTGAAAAAAATAGAATGATCGCTACAGACTGGTCCATCGGTGGGTATTTATCTTCTTTACTCTACTGCGGCTTATAAAATCTACCGATTTTATTAGCCAGAAAAAGAAAACAAAAATGCTTAATGTACAGTCGGAGTGTTTTTAGTTTATTACTAACACAAGGCCCATTTCAATTTCTATGTATCATGGAGAAATAGGGTACAGGGTCATATATTAGGAGACAAGGTTATTACCACTATATATGATTAAACACTTGGCTACAGTTATTACTAACCTTCTAAGTGCTATTCCATGGATCGGTCAAGATTTCGTTGAATTTGAAAAACTACAACTATTTATTATAACACTACCTATTCTTTTTTATTTTATTACTAAATCTTATTACAACTACAATATGAGTACTATTGGAAAAGTAAATGAATCAGCTCTACGAGGTAAAAAATCTCGTACAGATCAAGATAAACAAGCTTTTCTATCTTCTATCTCTTATGATTTTATGAGTATGTTGCGCCAAAGGCGCGGTCTTATTGATGGTGATGGTTATATCGCTATCACTAAAATTGGTCTTGACAACATTCGAATAGAACTAGTTCTAAGTGTAGATATTAAAGATCTTAAACTACTACAACATATTATAAATGTACTAAATATTGGACGTATTAATGTGTATCCTAATATTAATACTGCAAAGCTAATTATTGGTAAAGTTGCGGGCCGGCCCACTACAAGAAGTACTTTTTCCACTAATTCTTCATTATAAACTATTTTTCCTTACTGAAACACTTATTAGCCGTAGGCTAATTAGGAAACAGTTTAATCTTTGTATGTCAGGCCCACTACAAAATAATATTACAAAATTTAGTTCTATTCGTACTCTTGATACTATTAAAGATCTATTTAGTCTTCCTGAATCTAGTATTGGATATGTTAATCTACCTTTTTTTTACAATTGGATTATTGGATTTACTATTGCAGAAGGATCTTTTTATATCAAAAACAGTGGAGAACACTTTTTTTCTCTACGACAACGTTCTCATCCTACACTATTTGAAGCATTCAAACTAGTGTTTAAAACAAATCGTAAAATTGAAGACGATGGTAAACATATGAAATTTAGTGTATCTTCAACTAAAGATCTACTAAATGTTGTATCATTCCGGCTCCCCGAAGGGGAGCAGGTAATAGTGGACTTTATAGTCTACAAGGACTAAAAGCTGACCAATATAATATTTGGCTAGATAGTCTTAAAGAAAATAATAAGAAATTTTCATTATAATAAATAAATAGTAATAAAGTTCCCTTATATCATGAGATATATTGAATAATCGGGTGAATTGCCAAAGATCTCTTCGTGTATCCCCTTACTAGTATATACTTTATATATAGCAGTATTTTAGAGTAGTATTAGTTTAGATACAAAAGACAATTTGCAGCGAAGCTATTATCAGCACCTTATTTTATTATATTCTAATAGTAAAGTATGAAGGTAATAGAACGTTCAACGACTAATCGGTGAGTTGTGCTAACAATAAACCGGACACGAGCGCCCGACATCTATAGACTTTTTCTATTTATAGATGATGACATAGTCTAAGCTTATTAGAAATAATAAGAATATACAATTAAATGTTGTATAGATAATAAAACTGTTGTTTGGGGAGGATTCTCAGTTAATAATGCTACACTAAACCGATTCTTCTCACTACACTACCTTCTACCATTTGTACTAGCTGCTCTAGCAGCTATGCACCTACTAGCTCTACACGAGCACGGAAGTAGTAACCCACTAGGAGTTTCAGGTAATACAGATCGGCTACCATTCCACCCATACTTTACATTCAAAGATCTAGTTACAGTATTTGTATTCCTACTAGCTCTATCTGTATTTGTATTCTATATGCCAAATGCTCTAGGACACTCAGATAACTATATTCCAGCTAACCCAATGCAAACACCAGCATCTATTGTTCCGGAGTGGTACCTACTACCATTCTATGCAATTCTTCGATCAATTCCTTCAAAACTTATTGGGGTACTTGCAATGTTCATGAGCCTTCTAATCCTTCTTCTAATGCCTATCCTGGACACTAGTCGAGTTCGAGGTAACCAATTCCGACCTTTTGCTCGATTTGCATTCTGGCTATTTGTTGCTGACTTCTTTATTCTAATGTTTATTGGAAGCCAACATGTTGAGAGCCCTTATGTTGAAATTGGTGCTGCAGCTACCGCATTCTACTTCGCATGGTTTATTATCGTAGTTCCCGTTACCGGAATTATTGAAAATACTCTAATGGATATTGCTCTAAGCAATGAACAAGTATCTTCAGTTAAACCAGTAAAAGGACAAGTTCTGCTTAGTTAATTTTTCTGTTAATTACGAACTCCCCTTATCTCTATTGTAATTCAATTTATTTAGGTATACTATAGTGTACGTAAATGAAAGAATAAATAGATACAATTTCTAGTAATAGATTAAATATTGATTTACCTACTAAAATCTTCGAGTGGTGGGAATAGATAACTCCTATCAATACTATCCAGTTTCTTATTTACAGTCACGATTGTAAATCAAGTATAAATAAGAAATAAACTTGGTACCTTTCTACTACAAGGGCATATGACTATGTATGTTAATATAGGAAATATATACTTTTAATAAATAAAATAAAAGTATTCCCCAAAAAAAGCCATAAAGGGCCACTTTACTTCTTACAACTTGTGGGGTGTAGAACTAAAGTATATAGACTAAAAGAACAACTAAGTAGGTTTTTTAATTAATACAAAACTACAACTTGCGAAAATTCAGCTTGAAAAAGCAAAGCAAGAGTTCCAACTTCCAGAGAATTTCAATCTTAAGAAGTTTCAAGAGCTTGCTAATGGATTTCTCCAAGGAGAAGGTCATATTGGATGTCGAGTTCGTGACCGTGGAGGCAAACTATCGTTTGAGCCAGTGTTTACAATGAATCAGAATCTTAACGAGAAATCACTTCTATTCTTTGTTACTCTCTGGCATATTCTAGGTCGTAGTTGTACTCTGTACATTACTACCAGTTCCTCTGGTAAACTAATTATCGTTCTTCGATCTGAAGATTGGGATTATATCCTAGGAACAGTTCGTAATTATTTTACTATGACATATGGTGAGAAATTTGTTTCCTTTGCGAAGCTTGCTGTTATTCGGTCTCTTTCTCTACAACGTACTAAAGAGAGCCTAAGTAAAGCAGTACAACTACTATACACACTTAGTCTCACAGGTAAGGAACGAGTTCTATCTCTCTCCGAATTTATAACTAAGTTCAATCTACCTCTATCTTCACTATATTCAGGAATTTTTTCTGACAACACTCTAATTCCTACTATTCCTTTTTTCATTGGATTTATCCTAGCAGATGGTACTCTGTTTATTCGACTACGTCTAGTAAAGAATAGTCTTTATATCATCCCTATGATTTTTATTCCACAAATTAAAACGGAATATAACACTCATTTTCTTTCTCAACTAGTTCTTATGCTTAATTATTATAATATCGGAACTGTGGATAAAGAAACAGGAAGTATGGCTGGATTTACTATCCAAGGTTTCGAGAATGTGTTTGAGAAACTTCTTCCTCTATTTCTAGAAAACATCTCTCTATTCTACTGGAAGTATCCTCTTCTGGAACAATTTATTCGAGTTAAACGTCTTATGACTTTTAATGCACATCACACTCTTTATGGATTTATTAAAATCCTTACTATTATCTACAGCTATGAGAATGATCGAAATACTTCTCTAGCCTATTGGATTGATATTATCACAGGTCTATTCAGTCAGGGAGCAGAGAAAATGAAATCTAATCATAATCACATTTGGGGTATGCCTGGACGTGGAACGTCTAAAGGTAAAACAATTGCTTGGAAATGTGTCTTCCCTGTCGAAAGTAAACTCAAAAATAAACAATTTGGTTTTACTAACGAATCAGATAGCAATAAAGCACTAACTAAAGCAATTGAATATCGAGATATTACCATTAAGGCTTGGGTAGATTCTATTGATTCTACAGATACCTCTTCTTCATTGAAATATTTATTCCCCTTTTCATCTTATTAGAATAGAGTTATTGCTATGTTTATGTCACTTCTAATTCTTCTAGGAATGCCAATTCTAGATACATCACGAATTCGAGGTAGTCAATTCCGACCACTAATGCGATTCTCATTTTGGACATTCGTTGCTTGTTTCTTTATTCTAATGTTTATCGGTAGTCAACATGTTGAAAGCCCATATGTTGAAATCGGTGCTGCAGCTACTGCTTACTACTTTGCATGGTTCCTAGTAGTAGTACCGGTATTATTGAAAACACACTAATGGATATTGCTCTAGCTGAAGGAACTTCATCAGAAGTTGTTTCACAAAAAACACCTACACCTCTACTACGAGGGCCCGGGCCAGTGTTGTATAATATTAAAATAGATTTTATCCCCCTTTCACTTTATTATGCCATCTTATTTGATTTACTAGAATATTTAGAAAAGGATTTTATAGTGGAGCCTTTTCTATTTTCTAACCAAGGTGAACGCTGCTTTCTAATTTCTATTCATATATTATTTAATATAAGATTAATCTATTATTGCATAATAAATTGAATAGTAACTACAAAAAGGATTTAAATATTCGAAGTTAATACGGATTATAAATAAAAAGCTATAGAATAGTTAAATAAGATTAGATTATAAATAGTTTTAATATAAATAATATTTATATTTATAAAGGTATAGATAAGAATGATCACTGATAAAGTGTATCCAATAAAATAATAATTCTTTTTATGAATTATTATGAGAGGCATTTTAAGTTTTAAATAAATAATGGAATGGTAAACGCTTAGTAATTGTTTAATCGTGGCAAAGTTAGAACGTTATCTGGTAGTTTTACTCATGCAAGTCGTATGGTATTTATAAATATCATGGCGTACAGGCGAGGAGAAAAAAGTACATACCTTTAGTTGATGATAAAAACATCTAGTAATAAAGGAAATTTTTCCGACTAAAGATTGGCTTTATATCTAGCAGGTAGTTGGAGTGGTAAAGGCGCTCCAAGCCTATGACGGATAGGAAATAGCGAAAGCTTCAATTCCCGCAATTGGTTTGAGAATAACCAATGGTGTCTTTAAGACATGCTGCAGAGGAGGATCTTGGGCAATGCTCGAAAGAGTGACCCAGCTAACCAGAACTCGAAAGAGTGTCGTAAGGGAGGATAATGACGTTACCTTACTAATAGTCCAATCTAAGTCTCGTGCCAGCAGACGCGGTTATACGAACTGGGCAAACGTTTAATAAATTAATAGGTATTAAGGATCCGTAGGCGGTTTCTACTAAAGAAACTAGAATCTAATAGAGGATAGTGGAATGCTAGGAGGAGGGATGATATCCATTGATATCTAGCGGAACACTAAAGGCGAAAGCAGCTATCCAGCTAAAGATTGACGCTCAGGGATGAAAGTCTGGGGAGCAAAACAGATTAGATACCTGTGTAGTCCAGACCGTAAACTATTTACATTTCTTATTTGGCTAGATATTTATCATTATGTCAGATAAGCAGCAAACCGCTGTATGTGTAACACCTTGTAAGTACAGTCCCAGGACCGAAAGCAAAAAGATTAGACCATCCTAAAGACCCGGAGTGGAGCATGTTGTTTAATACGATAATCCGCGTAGAACCTTACCTCTCCTTGAATGGCTTACATAACTTTGTTTGTAAGATCACAGGCGTTGCATGGCTGTCGGCAGTTCGTGTCGTAAGATGTCAGGTTGAGTCCGCCAACGAACGCAATCCCTATAAGAAGTTGTCTCAGTTATACTGTTCTTCTTATTTGCATTCAATAAGAAGCATTTTGGGAATACGATAAGCCTTCATGACCCTTATGGAGTATGGGCTACAGACGTGCTACTTGAACCTAACAAACTGATGCAATACCGTAAGGTGGAGCTAACCAGTAAAATATGGTGATACTAGGATCGTAGTCTGAAATTCGACTACGTGAATCAGGAATTCCGAGTAATCGTTGATAAGTACGCAACGGTGAACCTTTACATTTGGGAGATACTAACCGTCTATCAAGTGTTGGTCGTTTATCAAGCTATGAACTAGTGTTTATTTTGATTCTTTCCTCTATTTCAGTATTGCTATATAGTTACTACTTCGTAGTTGTATATAAGTAAGTAACATTATTTATATATATATATATTTACTTATTTGTAATAATATAGACTATATAGTTTAAATAATACTTTTAGTTGAAAGTTTCTATAACGAACACATGGAATAGCTTAGAACTCCTAACGCTAAGTTATAGCAAGGTAGCCGTAAGGGAACTTGTGGCTGATGGATACTATTCAATTATCCCCTTTTATAACACTTTCTAAATTGAAGATCTAGTAACAGAACAGAAAAAGAACATTTTAAAAACTTAAAATCGATAAATTAGTAAAATTTCAACTCTATTTTCTATATATTATATATTTAGGATATTTATATAGAATCTGGTACCGCCGCTCGAATAGGGTAAAGAGCTATAAATGTAATACATTTTACATATATATACATATATATATATGAATAATAATAGGAAATAAAGTAAGAAATCGGTTTATGCTAATAAAGTTTACCGAAAGGGAACAGTAAATTTTATTAGGCGCGACAAATTATTTATGGGAATCTAGCATAATTGGTTAATGTCCTAAATTGTCAGTTTAGATGATGCCCGTTCGAATCGGGTGATTCTCGTATTTTGTATCGTGTCCATTATAAGAAAAGTATTTCTTTTTATACTCTTTTTTATAAAATACACAAGTTAAAGTAATAAGAAAGGATTATATATTCTAACTAATTTTATTTACATCATTGTTTATACTTATTTTAATCTTATAAGATTATAGTATACTCTTTTTTCTATTTTAGACAAACTATACGTTATCGTCACACAAATTATAATAGATAGTCTTTGTTTTAAGGTCCTTAAGGAAGCCATATATATTGGCACTATATGAAATGAATCTTTCAGTAATTCTATTTCTAATTGGTATTCTAGGATTTGTTCTTAACCGAAAGAATATTATTCTTATGCTAATTTCAATTGAAGTAATGCTACTAGCAGTTACACTACTAGTGCTAGTAAGTTGTTACAGTTTTGATGACATTCTTGGTCAAACATATAGTATTTATATTATTGCAATTGCTGGTGCTGAGTCAGCAATTGGTCTAGGTATTCTAGTTGCTTACTACCGACTACGAGGAAATATTAGTCTACGACAATAATGTATCTATCACTTCTTCTACTGCCAATGTTTGGATCTGCTGTTGCAGGTCTACTAGGACGTAAAATTGGAGTAACAGGAGCACATATTATTACATGTTCTTGTCTAATTACTTCAGCTATCCTAGCTATTGTAGCCTTTTATGAAGTAGGGCTATGTAATAGTCCAGTATCAATTAATCTAATTAGTTGGATTGATTCTGAACTAATGGATGTTTCTTGGGGATTTATGTTTGATAGTCTAACAGTATCAATGCTTCTACCTGTTCTAGTTGTTTCTAGTCTTGTTCATATTTTTTCTGTAGATTATATGAGTGCAGACCCACATAACCAACGATTCTTTGCATATCTAAGTATGTTTACTTTCTTTATGCTAGTACTAGTAACAGGAGATAATTACCTAATTATGTTTGTAGGTTGGGAAGGAATCGGTATTTCTTCATATCTACTAATTAATTTCTGGTTTACACGAATTCAAGCTAATAAAAGTGCTATTAAAGCTCTAGTAGTAAACCGAGTAGGTGATATGTTCCTATCAATTGGATTCTTTGCTATTTTCTTTGTATTTGGTAACCTTGATTATAGTACCGTATTTAGTATTGCACCTTTTATTAATGAAACTATTATTACAATTATTGGTCTACTACTACTACTAGCAGCTATGGGTAAAAGTGCTCAACTAGGACTACATACATGGCTACCAGATGCTATGGAGGGACCAACACCAGTTAGTGCTCTAATCCATGCTGCTACACTAGTTACAGCCGGAGTATACCTTCTTCTACGATCTTCACCAGTTATTGAATATGGACCTACAACACTTATTGTTATTACTTGGGTTGGTGCTCTTACAGCATTCTTTGCTGCATCAACAGGTCTACTACAAAATGATCTTAAACGAGTGATTGCTTACAGTACATGTTCACAAATGGGTTATCTATTTATGGCTTGTGGTCTAAGTCAATACAATGTTGCACTATTCCACCTTGTGAACCACGCTTTCTTTAAAGCTCTACTATTCCTAGCAGCAGGAGCTGTACTACATGCTACATATGATCAACAAGATCAACGACGACTAGGAGGTCTAATTGGATTCCTACCTTTCACATATACTGCTATCCTAATTGGTAGTCTTAGTCTAATGGCTCTACCTTGGCTAACAGGATTCTATAGTAAAGATCTTATTCTAGAAGTTGCTTACGGACAATATGAATTCTCTGGACAAGTTGCTTACTGGCTTGGTACTCTAAGTGCTTGCCTTACTGCTTTCTATAGTCTACGACTTATTAGTCTAACATTCCTAACATATCCTAATGCAAGTAAATCAGTATATCTACATACACATGATGCACCAACAATCGTTATGATTCCTCTAATTATTCTATCTCTACTTGCTATCTTCTTTGGATATGTTGCACGAGATCTATTTGTTGGTATGGGTTCTGACTTCCTATCACCTAGTCTATTTACACATCCATCACATATTAGTCTAATTGAAGCCGAATTTGGACTACCTCAAATTATTAAACTTCTTCCTGCTATTGGAACTCTAATGGGTGCTGGACTAGCTCTATATCTATATCATATGCTACCTGTATTTACTATTGATCTAACAAACAGTACTCTAGGACAAAAACTTTACCGATTCTTTAACGGTAAATACTATGTTGATGTTATTTACAACCATTACATTATTAATGGTGGACTTCAACTAGGTTATGTTATTAGCAAAGTACTAGATCGTGGTATTATTGAACTAGTTGGACCTTATGGTCTAGCTACTGGACTAACATCTGGAAGTAAAGATATTGCTAAACTAGATACCGGTAACCTAACTAGTTACGCACTATATCTAGCTATTGCTCTAGTAACTCTTGTTATGATTCTGCTAAGCCCTGTACTACTTAATGCTGCACTAATTAATGCACCACTAATTCTAGTACTACTTACAGGTATGGTATGTCTTCCATACATTACTTCTACTACAAAATAGTAATATCCCCCTCTTTACAAGAAATAGATAATATTCCTTTTTTTTTTTTTGATTCTATATAAAAAGTAAAATTTAGTTACTTGTTTACTATTAAAAGACTTGTATTTTACATTTTATAGTAATTTAAAATGTAGTATAGGAATACTATTAATTAGTATAGTAAGGTAATACTAGCTTAATTGGTAAAGCGCCAATCTGTGGAGTTGTGTTCATTCCGGTTCAAGTCCGGAGTTTTACCCTTCCTTTTTTATACTCTTTTTATAATAACTACTTTGTATAGGTAGGACTATATTATATAAGTTATACTTGCATAAAAGTAGTAAGGTCCAAGATTAGTAATATTAGAAAATATTTCCATTTGGGATAGAGAAAAATTTAGAGAAAGTAGAAGAAGATATTTTAGTACATGTACTAAAATGAATATTTTTAATGTAAATTGTCTCCTAATATAATCCACTATCAAGTAATTCAATTTGTAAGATCTTTACTTTAAATTACTTCAATATAGTATATTATCGTTTTATATAATAGAATACAATACACTCTTTAAATAAAGTAGAGGTAAATAAATGTATTCAACAAAATTTGGCCTATTTATAATTAGTCCCCTTAATTTTATAGCTGGAATAGGCTAACTGGTTAAACCATACCATTCATACTGGTAAATCGATGGGTTCGAGTCCCTCTCCCAGCTCTAAAGGTGAACACTACTTTTAATTAAATAAGTACTACTACAGTAACTTACTACTACTTTTATTTAATAATACTTTTTAATGTTATTAGTAATAAATAGGTCTCTATTTATTACAACTTAACTTTGTACTAAATAGTAACTTAATTTTTTAGTAAATAGAGAATTAGTATACTATTCAAAAATGAAATCATTCCATTCCTTTATTTATAGCACACTAGAGGGCTCGAACCCCTACATCTCCTAATCCGAAGTTAGGCGCTTTACCAATTTAGCTAAGTATGCTTTTGCATCCTCTATTATTCATAAGAAATCAAATTAAATTTTCTCTTATGAAATAAAGTGGATACTGTAAGAAAAGTAATACCTAAATTTACTTAGGTATTACTTTTCTTATATTCAAATAAATTGATGCAGAGAAATCGAATACTAGTATAATTTTATACTTCATCTCTTATTTATTATTGTGAGTGATAGGACTTGAACCTACACAGTCTAAGACTACCGACTCCTAAGGTCGACTTGGCTACCAATTTCAACACACTCACATATATATACCTATATAAGTTCTATATATTATATAATATATAGAACTATATAAAATGGCTCCGCCTTATAAATTAGTAAATGCTAATACTAGTAATTTCTATTAAAATATATAATGATAATAGAAAGTATAAAAGGGGAAGCATTGTTTCCCCCGGATAGGTTAACTTTAGATTTATACTTATTATGAGTATAGTAGAAGGAATGAAACCATTAGAGCAAATAGTCCAGTAGCCTCTGATAGAGCGAATCCTAGGATAGCGTAAGTAAATAGTTGACCTCGTAGACTAGGGTTTCGTGAAACTCCTTGGATTAGAGCAGCGAATACGATTCCAACTCCGATTCCGGCTCCGATTAGTCCTAGAGCAGCAACTCCTGATCCGATGTATTTAGCAGCAGCAAGCATAGTAAATAACAATGATATGATACGCCAGTATGCCTATAAAAGAATAGAAAATATCTAAAAAATTACGGTAAACACCAGCTGGTGAACAGATGCTGAATATCTTATAAAAGATGTTTTCAGTACCTATATAATTAAATGAATTCATTACTAAATGAATTCATCATTTCTGCTAATAAAATCAATGATTTTATTTTATAAGGCGCGAGTTAATAACAAGAACAGCTGGAATCGAACCAACATAAATGACTTTGGAGATCATTGTATTACCATTATACGATATTCTTATCTATTTTTAGTATAATAGTATCATTTTATTCTTTTGAAGAGTTATATAATACCTTATAAAATTCTATATAAATTAATCAGGCTCATAGATTTTAGTAGGACGACTAATTACATAAATAATAGAATTAAAAGTATAAATTTACAAAAGAATATAAATATTTTAATAGGCGTGGGGTATGAACTATATAAAGAGTATATTTATACTAGTCCTGTTAGAGTCAAGAGGGAATTGAACCCTGGATGGTAGAATTTGCAGTTCCCCAACAGAAGCCATCTGTACTCGACTCTGACTCTATAAAAATAGCTATTCATATAAAATGGTATAAATAAAAGATAGAAATTATGTATAAATATATAATTAGGAGTAGTCTAAATAGAATCCTATTTAGTAGACATAGTCTAATCCATTTAATAGTAGTGGCAGCATATAAGTACTATTAATAATTGAATATATAAGGGAGGGGGAAGGAGATAGTTAAGTTAGCAGGCGTTTTATTCATAGAAAGAGTAATAGGTCCTACCATTGCAAGAAGAAGGATAACACTTGCAACAATAAGCCATAGTGCTCCAGTAGTATAAATACTATAACCAATACTTTGAATTTGTAGGAAGCTAGCAAATTGTGTATCAGCAGCTCCAAAAGCAGTATTAAAAGTATAGTGTACATCACTATTTGTAAGTGTACTATATTGTGCGGAATCCACACCTAGGAATAGAGAATTAAACCAATTAAGAATACCTAGTTCAGCTTGAGGTAGAAGATTAGTAACAGTACTAATGTTAAATGTACCGTTTTGTGATGCACTAGAAGCTGTAAATCCAGGTACAATAGATACTAGTTCAAATAGGAATAGACTTCCAATAATTGTACCTAGTGGAAGATTTTGAGTATATTCTGTACCAACAGCACTTAGTTCTGTTAGTTGTAGGTTAAGCATCATAACAACAAATAGGAATAGAATAGCAATAGCTCCAACATAAACAATTAGATAAGAGATACCAATAAAACCAACTCCTAGTAGTACAAGATAACCTGCTACATTAACAAATACAGAAATTAGGAATAGTACAGAAATAACTGGATTTTTAGATGTAATAACTAGAATTCCAGAAAGAATTGCACCCAGTGCTAGAAAATCAAGTAGAAAGTTGTTCATAATAAAAAAGAAAAATAGGACCGTATTAGAAAAAGAGAGTTATCTACATCTGCAAATAAACTATTTTCAAAGAAAAGGTCTTGTAGATCGCGCTTTGCTTCTACCACTAAGAATATTTTCTAGAATAAGTATATTCTATTAACTGCTACCCTAATAAAATCTTCGAGCGGCTGCCCATAGGGCAGCAGATAACGCAAGAGAATATAGCTAATTATATAAATATCTGACAATAGACTGAAATTCTATATTATCGTCCTTATAGGATCATCCTATATAATATTCTATATAAATGAAGAATAAATAAGTAATATAGGAATCGATGACAATGTTGAATATACGGTTAAGTAATTAAAGGGATTATTAGGGATGTCTAGCAGATATGTTGAAAAGGAAGTATAATACTAAAAGTATAGATACAATCAGAATATTTATACAATCCTAAGGTAAACCGAATAGTATAGAACGTTGGGAAGTAAAACATTACAGTACCAATAGGAAAGGAAATCAAAAGAGACTCTGGGAGTAATGGTGAGTGAAACCAGAATAGCCTACATTTTTATTAAGACACATAGTACTTTGGAATAAGTAGACATTAAAATAAGAATATTATTTTCTGGGCTCCGCCCTGCCCATAGAAGGTGAAAGTCCTGTATGTGATGAAAATAGAAATGTTATTAAGTAATATGAGGACGTCAGCCTTGTATGAATAAGGGGGTACCATCCTCCAAGGCTAAGTATAACATATCTAGCGATAGTGAAGAGTAACGTGAGTGAAAGGTGAAAAGTAAGTAGATGACTAGTGAAATAGAACCTGAACTAGTAATCCTATAAGCAGTTGGAGTTTTTAGTAAAAAATGACAACGTACCTTTTGCATAATGGGTCAGCGAGTTAGTTTATAAAGCAAGATGAATAATCTAAGCGAAAGCGACTATAATAAGTGGATCAAAAATAGTTTTATGAACTAGACCCGAAGCCAAATGATCTTACCATGGCCAGGCTAAAAAAGGGCCGAACAGGTGAATGTTGCAAAATTCTCTGATGAGCTGTGGTAAGGGGTGAATCTTTTGCCCTCATAACGAGTGATTGTTATTGATAAATCTAACTCATAACGGTGAAGCCTAAGGTTCTCATCCAAGGAACTATGGTAATACCGTGGGAAGTCTTATTATTGTAGAAACTATCTTTGATTAATCTAACACATTAATCCATTAATAATGACCCCGTAACGACTGATTCGAAAGAAGAGACTTTGAATTTATTTCATTGTAACACGTTAGCACTCTATTGTTTCAATCTACTATGATTATATGCGACAAAAATATCCTTTATACAATTTTTATTTTATTACCATGAACACACGACTATTTAATTTTAACAAGTGGTGGCTTACAGGGTTTACACAAGCTGATGGTGGATTTGTAGTGAATTTTGATTCACGGAAACAAGGTAATCTACCTTATTATCCTCGTCCTTCATTTGTACTAACTCAAAATATTCGAGAAGAACAGATGATGATTGAACTACATAAATATCTAGGTGTTGGTAAACTTTATTATAGCCGTAATGAGATTAGTATTGTAGTTCGTTCTCTAGACGATATTACTAATACTATTATCCCACATTTTGATAACCATCCACTTCTAATTTTTCCGGAGGAAAAATATCACATAAACTTAGTTCTTATCTTGTATTCAAGGAAGTAGTAGTTATGATGAATAATGGGAAACATCTTAGTCCTGAAGGATTTCTGCAAATTCTAGAACTATGTTATTTCAGTAATCATACTACACAACGAACTCTAGAAACAAAACAAGCTATTCTAGATCTCGCGCCAGCGCCTCAAAATAAGTTCGGATTTGTACAATTTGAACCTATTCTTGAATCTACTCTAAATAAACCTAATTCATCGTCTATTAATACTGATTATATGGTAGGACTAGTTGATGGTGATGGTAGCTTTAATTTTGGATTCAAATCTACTCTTAAAAAACCGAAGGTTTTTTTAGACGAATTGTACCTAATTTCACAATTGTACAAGGAATTGAAGATCGATCTGTACTAGAAGATGTTCAGTCATATCTTAACTGTGGTAAAGTATATAACCTACAAAGTCAAACATCTCGGTATCAAATTGAGAATGTAACAGATCTTGTAGAAAAAGTACTACCTGAATTTAAAGAGAATGTATTTAATACAACTAAAAAAGATTACTTTAATAATGTTGTAGAAGCTTGGCTAATTCTAGCTAATGAAGGTATTAAAGAAGATAAAGATCTTATTAAGGTAGTAGAACTAGTTTATAATATGAATCTAGATGGGAAATCACGTAAACTTGCTCCGCTAGTAAAGAAGATTATCTGAAACAATTTGTTAAGGATAGTTTTCCCCTTTGTATGGTATAAGGATATTTTTATAATCTAAGGTAGATATAGAGTTGAAGGTATAGTCTAAACTATAATGAAAATTATAGCTGGCGCCTGCGGCGCCTGTTATTGGAAAGGCCAATCTAATTTGGATGATAGCTGGTATTCTGCGAAACCTATTTAGGTAGGGCCTCTATTTACATTTTTATATGTACAGCACTGATCATCATACATTAGCCAGATATTTTAATATCACTATGTTAAATTGGGGGGTCTCACAACTCTACCATTGATGGTTAACCTCGGAAGGATAATAATGAATGATAGGGGCACAGTCTATTCATGATAAGGTGGATAGACAAAAGGGAAACAGCCCAGAGCACGTGTTAAGGTCCCAAAATATTGTTAAGTGAATATAAGAAAGTTTAACTCCTAATACAACCATGAAGTAGGCTTGGAGGTACGGGGAGACCGTCAGTGCCTCAATAGTAAGTGATTACTATTATAGTACCAACTCAAAACGGTGAAGCCTAACGTTTAATGTGCGCTTATAAAATTTTATTACGCCTTAAATTATGGTAATACCGTGGGTAAGTCATATCATCGTAGAGATTCCTGCCCGGCCGGGCCGATAAACATGAATGCTTTATAGAGCATTCACTTTGATATTGACCCTGTAACGACTGATTCGAAAGAAGAGATAGTAGTAGAAGTGTATGGAGTCAAATCCATATTTTTACACTATAACACGTTGGCACTCTATGAATCTCAGTTTACTATATATATTTATTAATAAAAGCGATGAAAACAATGAAAACAATGAAACAACAATTTAAATTTAGTCCTTGGTGGCTAACAGGATTTACTCAAGCTGATGGAAGTTTTATGATTGTTATCAAGAAACAACCTCGAGGTAAATTTCTTTTCCGATTTGTACCTACTTTTGAACTTTCTCAAAGCATTTATGATCTTGAACTAATGCAAGCTCTTCACACTTATCTTGGTGTTGGACGACTTGTTATTAATCGAGAACGTGTTAGCATTGTAGTAACTTCTCTAAAAGATATTATTACAGTAGTTCTACCACACTTTGAAAAACATCCTCTGATGGGTGGAAAGTATGTATCTTATCTAATCTTCCGTCAAGTTGTTCTAGCAATGAATGATAATTATCACCTAACTGCTAAAGGTTTCCTAGATATTCTAAATCTATGTTACTTTATGAACAATACTTCTACTCGTAATCCTGAATCTTTTAAAGCAATTCTAGATGCTATTATGAGTAGTTCTTCTGAATTTGCCTCAGTATATAATGAATCAAAAAATTCTACTATGCTAATGCTAGATTTTAGTCAAAAGATGAATACATCAATAACACTGGAATATCTAGCAGGGCTTATCGACGGAGATGGAAGTTTTGGATTTAATTTCAGTACAACAAGTTCACGAATTACTAGTTTTTTCCAAGTAACTCAATCTAACGATGATTATAACGTGCTTATGGTACTTATGGACTATTTCGGATGTGGTGAAGTAAAGAAATACACTAATAAGGATGCTTGTGTATATCGAATTCATAGTTATAAAAATCTACTAGAAAAAATTCAACCTCTACTACTTTCTATTCACCTTAATACAGTGAAACAGTTCTATGTTGAGCCGACTCTCAAGGCATGGGATATTATTACGAAAAATCGAGTAAAATCAAATGCGGATCTAGAAGAGATTGTAAACCTAGTTTATGATATGAATCGAGGAGGACTGAAACGAAAAGTGGATAAAACTACTTTTCTATCAAAAATCCTGAAGTTATTTCCTTTGTTATACATTAATTCTGAATAAGAATTTCCCCTTTCTAACAGAGTGGAGCTTTTATTCTAAATATGATCGATGTTTAATTGTAAACAAGGTCTAAGGTAAAAATAGAGTTGAAGGTATAGTCTGAACTGTAATGAAAATTATAGAACAATTTGAGCCATCTTTTAATGATAGTGTAACAACTCAGTGGTCTAATTTGAGGAGAGAAGCGTCGAAAATTAACGGGTCTTAGACAATATACCTACACCGTGACTATTTATAATATAAATATTTTTATTATAAATAAGGGTAGCAGAACACTCAGTATCTGATTGAAGGAAAATGTTTCATTTACTGGACAGTACTGAAGAGAAAATGCTGACATGAGTAACGTAGAAAGGAGTTAAAACACTCCTCGCCGAATACGAGAGGGTTTCATGGAAAAGTTAATCTGCCATGAGTTATACGGACTCTAAGGATTATATGACGAATGTCTATATCTGATGAGAATTAGAATAATAACACTGAATCATCTATATAATAATTATTGCTTTGTATGAGACTTGCAGAGTAGCGTAAGCGTAAATAATAGATCAAGAAAAATAAGTGTCACTACATATTTACTAGCAGAGCAAGTAAGTAGTGAATCCGTACCCTAAACCGACACAGGTTCGTAGGTAGAGAATACTAAGGCGTAGAGATAATGCTTGTGAAGGAACTCGGCAAATTGTGCCCGTAAGTTAGACGATAAGGGTAACCAGAATAAAATTATTATATACTAATTCTGAGTGTCACATAATCGAGGGCTGCGACTGTTTACCAAAAACACAGCAACTTGCTAAGACGAATAGTACTTGTATAAGTTGTGAACTCTGCCCAATGCCATGTCGTGTAAAGAAGGTGATTTAGTAAGTATTCTCACTTACTAAAGTCACTAACTGATGCCATGGTGAATGGCGGTCTTAACTATAAGGATCTGAAAGTAGCGAAATTCCTTGGCCATTAAATGTGGTCCTGCATGAATGAGGTAACGTGGCCCTGCTGTCTCCACAAGCATCTCAGTGAAATTGAATTAGCCGTGCAGATGCGGTTTACCTTCAGTTAGACGGGAAGACCCTATGCAGCTTTACTGTAACTTGATATTGTTTTTTCTATAGCTAGGTGTAGTATACAAGGGAGTAGATATTTTTCTACATCAGTGAAATACCTTGACTAATCTAAAGAAAAGACTTTACCTATTGCTGGGTAATTGGAGTAATTACTTATGAGAATTGGCTATAGTTCTCTAGTTAAATTCTCTCTAAATTATATAGATTTAGCGCTAATGCATTCTATTAGGTTTATGGAAAGATGAGTTTTCTCTTTTCTCCGTAGACGGAATAGAGGAAACTTTTTCTTCTATTCAATTTTTTATACAGCCCTTTAATAAGGTATATTTTAATTAATATGGAGACTGTATATAAGTAATAAAACAATTACTTGGCCAGGGAAAATATCAGGTGGTCAGTTTGACTGGGACGGTAGCCTCTAATAAAGTATCAGAGGCCTTCAAAGGTATGCATATATTGGTCAGAAACCAATGAACTATGTAAAGTTTATTAAAGCGTAATAGTATAAGCATGCTTGACTGAAAGACTGATAGGTCGATCAGATACGCAAGTAGGATATAGTGATCCGGTGATTCATAATGGAATGGTCATCGCTCAAGAAATAAAAGTTACGCTAGGGATAACAGGTTTATCGTTTGCGAGAGTTCATATTGTCCAAACGGTTTGACACCTCGATTAAATAAAAGAGTCACAGTCGAGGTTAAATCGGGTGAATTGCGGGAAACTCTCATTATCTAACTCAATACTGAGACAATCCGCAGCCAAGTCTATTAAGGTATTTTAGTTTACTAAATCGTAATAGAAAGGTTCAACGACTAGAAGGTGAGTCATACCAACAATAATCCTTCCACGAGCGCCCGACAATTATACCTTATTATTAATTGCATCATATAGGAACTGGAAACATCCTTGAGATATCCAGCATCTGTTCACCAGCTGGTGTTTACCATACTATTTAGTATTGGCATACTGGCGTACTTCTCATGCAATTAATAATAATGAAGAAGATTACTAATAGTCGAAACGGTTATCATTTCAATTCTAAATATTGGCAAGATTGGAAGAAAAATCTCCCTATGATTAACTCTAAACTATTTCAACTTATTCTAGGTATGGTACTAAGCGATGCTACTATGTATCGTATTAGCCATGAAGCACTAGTTAAGTTTGAACAAGGAGTTGATCAAAAAGAGTTTCTATTTCATCTATTCCAAGAGTGTAAAGAATATTGCTTTATGACTGAACCAGGAATCCGAAAACATATTTATGGACCTAAAAAAGGTGAAGTGAAGAGTTATTGGTTTAAAACGTTTAGTCATAAATCTTTCTCTATTATTTGGGATCTATTCTATGATACTTCTAACGGTGTTACTAAGAAAATTATCAACTCTGGTATTATTCTTAATCATCTAGATGAAGTTGGACTAGCATACTGGGTAATAGGAGATGGAAGCCTTCATCGAGAAGGTCGAGTACTTACTCTACATACTCAAGGATTTAGTCAAGATGAAAATGAAATGATTAGCCAAGAACTAAACCATAAATTTGGGTTTAAGACTAAAGTAGTAAAGCATAAGAATAAGTTTGTTGTTCAATTTACAACTAGTGATGCTAATAAGCTACATGATCTTATTAAGCCATATCTTATTCCAACTATGCAATATAAACTACCACGTAAGCTGTAGTATAATTGATGATATAGTCTAATCCATTAGGTGACTAATGGCGTAAGTATAAACAACTTACACTCTTCATCGCGGGATAATAAACATCCCCTTTATATTAGATTTCCATTCATTCTAATAGTAATGGAGAGGAAAATGGTCGACTCATCTCATCCTCCAGGTGTAGTAGCTTGGAAGGGTTCAGCTGTTCGCTGATTAAAGAGGTACGCGAGTTGGGTTCAATACGACGTGAGTCAGTATGGTCCCTATCTTCTGAAGGAAAAAGTAATCGATTAAGGACCTCCGGTTAGTACGAAAGGACCGCTGGGGATGATTCCATGGTGTACCTATTGTTAAATCTATATTTAGACATAGCACCGTAGGGTAGCCACAATCATGACAGATAAGCGCTGAAAGCATCTTAAGCACGAAGCACACCTTATTAGATTACAAGAAATAAGAAGTAGACTACTTCTAAGCGTATTTTTTTACATCTTTTTAATATAATTTAGCTTAAAACTATTTTATAGTAGCATAATTTAGCGTAAAAATTATTTTATTTGCTATTTAAAAAGTTATGTGAAAACTGTAAACCGAATAGGGTGCAAATGTAAGTATAGTAATATATTCAGTTTAGCACTACTAATTTATTGATTTACTTAATCGTAAAACATTGTCTACTATTTTATAGTATTTGTGCTAATAAAAGAAAATCATTGATTTTCTTTTATAAGGCGCTAGAATAGTTTAGCACATATCTATTTTTAATAGAGAAGAGACTTATATACGAAATCTGTCTGTAAATTTATTATTAGTAATATATATGTATAACAATATTAAGCTATCGATCGGACGTCTATAAATAGACGGTTAAAAAAGATCAGCACAGATTGATGGCCTAATGGTTCAGGGCGATCACTTTGGGAGTGATAGTACTGAGTTCAAGTCTCAGCAGTCTGATTTAGGATTAATATATAAGACTACTAAATTATATTTAGTATATAAATAAAATAAGTTTCTCGAGTACGCAATTTAGAAGGTATTCTAATTTAGGTACTATAACATAGTGGTAATGTGGCGTACTGTTAATACGTTTAACGAAAGTTCGATTCTTTCTAGTGCCTTATTTTATTGTATAGTTTTATACTGAACTAGCGCCAGCGCACAAATTATAAGAAAAGAATCTGAATCTATAGCGTAATTATTATAGTATATACTTTAAGAATAATATTACTAGCGAAACAATACATGTATTGTATTACAGTAGTTTTCTTAAAATAGAGTCACGTCTTATAAATTCCTGAACCGGGAATTTAATAAGCAAAAAATACAATAGTTACACTGTACTAATTCAAATCCTTTCTCCTTTCTGGTAATTGTACCCATTTTTTCTATTTATTATATCTAATAAATCCCGCCGAACTTTCCAAACCACTTAATCTAAGGAAAGTCTACTTAATTCAATACTATTGAATTAAGTAGGGCTAGAAAAATGTAGGGCTTATAAAGTGAAATATTGAATGGAATCAATTCAATATCATTTTATACATAGCATCTCTTAACCCGCGCCTATCGCGCATTTTATTAGAAAAATGAATATTATTATGCCAACAATTCCTACTGTTTACCTAAAAAACAGTGGACGTCTACAACAACCACAAATGCAAATGAATAATTACGGTGTCGCGCCAGCGCATTCATTTAGTAAACAATCACCAGGACTAGATTCAACTCTATCTGGAAATACATCACTAAATAACAGTAGTATTTGTATTATTAATGCCTATTTTGGGACAGTAAATAATAATACAAAGAAAATGAATACTAAAAACTCTACATCAAGTAGTAATAATACATCTACTTCTTACTTTTTCATTAGTAAACCAAATTTCAGTCACACTAATAGTAAAGTTACTATTCCATTTTTCTATTATACTGCTAATGTAAAAAATGGAATGTCAACACCAGCACTACAAAATAATGATAGTACTATTTGTTGCTCCGCTAGAAAAAACTTTTCAGATCTAAGTACTACACTTGCTCAAGTATATCAAAAGGAAGTTAATGTTATTGCTACTCGACTATATTATCCATATCTAAATAGTGATATTCTAAGCCAATATCTTGCTTATAATGCACCAAGTAATACTTTTATGGATTTCCAAGAGGCTATTCTAACTAATCCTAGTCTACATAAAACAAATCTACCAGCACATATTAGTGGTATTAAAGTACAAGTTTCAGGACGACTAGTTACCGAAACAGTTATCCCTCGTATTACTGTGAAATCTTGTCTAGTTGGTTCTTTCCAACGTACTTCAAATAATATAGCCTATATTGATTATAGTAAATTTACTACTAAAAATGAACTAGGTGCTTTTACTGTAAAAGTTTGGATCTGTCAACGATCAGTATAACCCCACGCCTATTAAAATAGAAAATGGTATACCCCCTTTCCTACTAAAAGAAAACCAATAATTTTCTTTTCTTTGCACTGGCATTCTTTTATAATAAAAATACCTTGTAGATTTTACGGTCCTAATAAAATCTTTGATTTTATAAGTCTCAGTAGTAATCAATTTTAGATCAGTATAAAAGAGTACACTTCTATTTATATAGGTATATAAACTATAGTATAGTCTTAAAATACTATTTATTTATTCAATTGAATTAAATTAGAAAGCTAGTGTAGTTTAATGGTAAAACTTGGGACTTCCACTCTCACATTTTCGGTTCGATTCCGAATACTAGTATAATATGTATAGATTGAATTAAAATTATACCCTGTACTGCTATCTATTTATAATTTTATTATATGCTATGATTAATACTTTTTATAATAAATGGATTTTCTATATATTTTATATATTATCTGCCCGGCTTATAAATTTATAAGTGGTAGCGTTTTATTGTAGAAAATCTGAAAAAGTTCATTTCTCATTTTTATAGAGGCTAGTAATGCTTTCAATTGGTCTAATTTCACTACTAGTAGCCATTCCTGTTTTCTCCTACCGAATTACCCCAAGTCTATTTAATCGAATTACATCTGTAGTTCTAATCTATTCTGCTCTACTGGCTTTTAATGGTCTACATATTGAGTCACTAGCTTCCGGAGTAGGTATCTACAGTGGACTATTTCATGTAACTACAGTATCAGTAGCTATTGAAGGATTTCTACTATTCACTGGTGCTCTAATCCTACTCGGTTGGGGACCAGTTACAGAAAAAACGATTGTACGATCAAGTACAACAGTAGTTCCAACAATTAGTGAATATTCACTAATGATTCTTTTTACATCTATGGGTGCTACACTACTACTAAGTAGTTCTGATCTAGTAAGTATGTATCTAAGTATTGAGCTACAAAGTTTTGCTGTTTATATTCTAGCAACACTTTATCGAGATTCAGAATCAGCAACAAGTGCTGGTCTTAAATACTTTCTACTAGGAGGTCTATCATCAGCTCTAATTCTACTAGGTACAGCACTAATTTATAGTTATACAGGTCTAACACAATTTGAGAGTATTTATACTCTAGTACAAGTTACAGGTTCTAATTCTGTAGCTTATAGTGGAGGTGTTACATGTGGACTACTACTAATTGGTATTGGATTCCTATTTAAAGTAGCAGCTGCTCCACTACATAATTGGGCACCTGATGTATATGATGGTGTACCAACTATTGTAACATCTTGGCTAACAACAATGCCTAAAATTTCTATTTTTGTATTCCTTCTAGAACTACAATCAGGACTAGAAGGTAGTTTTGAATCACTAAGTCTTCTTCTTAATGATGATACATCTATTAATATTTGGAAAAATCTACTACTTATTGCTAGTGTTCTTAGTCTAATTATTGGTACAGTTGTTGGACTAAGCCAATACCGAATTAAACGACTTCTTGCATATAGTACTATTAGTCATGTTGGATTCCTACTACTAGCTCTTGCTATTAATACTGAAGAATCAATTGAATCATTCCTATTCTATCTAATTCAATACTCACTTACAAATGTAAATACATTCCTTATTCTACTTGCATTTGGTTACATTATGAGTACAAGTAAATCATATCTACTATCAAATCGAACTATTAATAAACAATCAGTAAATAGTACAGATATTCAATTTATTGATCAACTTAAAGGTCAATTTAAAGAAAACCCTCTACTAGGACTAAGTCTAGCTCTTTGTCTATTCTCTATGGCTGGTATTCCACCACTAATTGGATTCTTTGCAAAACAAATGGTTCTATACTCAAGTACTCATGGTGGTTACTACTTCCTATCTATTATTGCAATCCTAGTAAGTGTTATTAGTGCATCTTACTACCTAAAAATTATCCGAGTTATCTACTTTGATAGTCAAGATACTCAAACTGATGTTGTATATACTACAAATACTGTAAATTCATCAGATACTCCTACAATTACAAATGTACATAGTCTGCTAATTTCAAGTCTAACTATGATTATTGTACTATTTGTACTTCAACCATCAATCCTACTAAATAGCTGTCATATTCTAGCTCTATCTCTATTCTATTACTAATGAACACAATTACACTATTTTTTATTTTTATTCCTATCCTAGCTGTTATTCTTCTATTTGCTAATCTTCTACTAGCAGTACACCGACCTGATTCAGAAAAAGTAACACCATATGAATGTGGTTTTAGTCCTGTATACGGTCAAACACGAAACCCTTTCTCTATTCAATTCTATCTAGTTGGTATTCTATTCCTAGTATTTGATCTTGAAATCCTACTTGTTTACCCATTCTCTGTTAATGTATATCAAACAAGTAGTTACGGTTTCTGGGTATTTATTATCTTCTTCCTAGTACTAACTATCGGATTCGTTTATGAGTTTGGTTCAGGTGCTCTTTACTTTACTGATAAACGAAGTTCTATTCGTGTTGAAAAATCTTAATTGTATGCTATTAAATTAAATTTACTAAAATTTATAATAAATTACTCCCCCCTACTCTATAGAATAGTTAAAAAATATTTTATACAAGATACAGTATAGTATATTTATTACTAGGTATTTCTGTATCTTTTTTAAGAGGCGCTATAAAAAGAAAAATTATAAAGAACCGCGCATTATAAATTTTAGTAAAATTTTATTAGGCGCAGTAGTCTTTATTAGAAAATAGTTGTAAAAAGCTTACTTGACTTAGTATCTTTATTACTATTTTTATGTTATATTGCTTAAAAATAGAAAAAGAAGTTAATTATTTTATTATCTACATTATTTCAGGTCTTATTAAATATATGAGCGAGATAAATTTCTATAGAAAATAAAATGATAAGGCAGCAGATAAGATAGTGTTATAAAAGTATAATTTGTGCTAATAAATTAACCATTTATAAGGCGCTAGCCAGAATGTAAAAAGTACTTAAATATAATATTACATAAACAAATGAATATCTATCTTTTTTACTGTTTTGTATAGAGTAGCTCGGTATTTTTAAAGAGTACATTCCAGGATTCGAACACTGGTCTAGCAGGACATGAATCTGCTGTGCCACCTTTACACTAAAGTACTTCATATGTATATTATACTATTCTTATATAAAGCTTATTTATACAAGGTAATATCCATGTAAAATGGTCCTATTAAAATCTACAATTTTCAGGACCCCTTGTAATTTTATATTAATAAAATAAATAAATAAATAAGACTTTCTATCACCGTATTATAAAATCTAAAGACTATAGATAAATTAAATTGTTTGTCCACCACGCTTAGAAAATTTCTATGAAATTTTCTAAGGCACGTTAAATTTAGTAACAAAAAATAGAAGGAGGGAGGGGGTATTAAATAATTCAAACACAAATGGGTGAGTGTACATAAACCATAGTCCAAAAATACATGTTGTAATAGAAATAAGAGCACAACCTTTCAGTAGAAAAAGTAGAACACTCTGCATATTCTCTGAAGGAATAAGCTTGCTTAGTAGAATAGATTTGTTGGCGATACTTTCCCGATTCTTTACAGAATATTCAAGAACAATAGCGATAATAAAGCTATAAAGGAGAATAAGTACACTAAATGATAGGATAAATACAATTAGATTGTATTGAAAGTGTAGTACATCAATAGTACTTAGTGATTCGAAGTCAGCACTAGGAACTCGACTTCGAAGTTGCCGTTGTACATAACTAGGAAGAAAGTAATATAGCCAATCAAAAACAGACCAGCTATCTTCAAGTGGTGAAGGAATTGGGTAAGATCCAGATCCAGAGGCAAAACCTCCAGTTTGATTATTGTTGGGATACGCCTTTGCGTGAGCTCCAAGAATCTTGGCTTGAACTCCCGCCGGGTTAACATTAGTGTCCCGCATAAGATTAGCAGCTACAGTAGAACTAAGGATAATTGTTCCGATACTTCCGGCTTGTTTAGCATTCTTCGCTTGTGCACCCTTATAAACAAAGTATGCGAAAGAAGCTGCCCATACACCAAAAACACCTTTATCCCAGTAAGTCTCAGAACTTGCTGTCTTATTATTGGCTGGTGAATCAGTGTCCTGACAATAAATAGGATCGAATCCTAGATAATTGAAAAGAATGATCAGTGTAAGTCCTCCAGTAATAATTAGTAGTAGTTTTACTGTAAAAGTGAAACATAGGGGTAGAGCGTAGTATCCAACTACATTAGGTCCAATTCGTCGTTGCATTGATCCCATTACTTTTCGTTCAATTACTGTCATAAAAGCAACACTTAGAAGAATAGGAACAAGTACTACCAGAATCTCTAGTAGATTATATAGAATTGAAAGCATTTTATTTTTTACTAATTTACTGCGTTATTGCACACTTATAAAATAAAATCTATTTATTTTAACAAGTAGATACGCACGTTAATAAGTCTATACTTATTAACTACAGAGGCAGTAGAGCCAAAAATCTTAGTAATAAGTGTAAACAGGTTTAAATCAAGGAATTTTAAGTCTCTTCCTATATATTACTAAAATAGAATAAATAGAAATGTGTCGCTACTGGGTATTAAAAATCTTTTAAATAAAAAAGATTGCGCTAGGATAAAGAATACAAGAAGGGGGAGTTGTAATATTAAGCTTGACTATCAATCCATGCTAGGTATTTTTCAGGTGTTACTGCCTCAACAGCGATAGGCATAAATCCGTGGTATACTCCACAGATTTCGGAACACTGTCCGTAGAATACTCCTTCTCGTTCAATTAGAACTGATGTTTGGTTTAGTCGTCCTGGAACAGCAAGTCGGGGGGAAGAAAGAAAATAAATAGTAATATAATTCTTTGATATGGAATTCATATCGTCCTTTGTATAGTTTCATAGGATTCATATATCGTTTAACGAAACTAGTAGAACGAGGGTTTACTCCAATATGCTCTAGCAGAGCGGAGATAGAATGAAACTCTGTTTTAGTGTTAAGCAGAGTATCAACTAGAATGATACCTTTTCCAGGTTTAACGGCTTTTTCTTCATTTACAGTTAGACTTGCCGGTCCTTCTACTGTAGTACCTTCATAATCAGATTCTAGGAATAGAGCCCACCGTTTTCGGAGAAGTTTACCAGTCTCAATATAACGACTACGAATATTTGTAGTACGGAAACTAGTTGGCACATCTAGTGCTCGCATAGCACTACTAAGTGTAGAATAATAGTAGGCAATCTTATTAATTGTATCTAGAACAATGACAGGGTAACCACTCTTAACCGGTGCTGTAAGGTTACGCACAAAAAGTAGAAGCATAGCAGTTCCACCAATAGTACATTTTGTGTAAATACGGTTGATATTGTGAAGTACTGTTTTCTTACTTACACCACAAATCTGGCTAGCCTCATTACCACTAGTGAATGTCGCTACACGATTAAGATCTTGATCAAGAGCCCAAATTTCACCCATAGGAATAATACTATGATCAACACCAGGGTAAGGTAGTGATGTATTAGGTATATAAGGAGAACCTTCTTTAATGTTCCCTGATAGATCTTGGAAAGAGAAGGACTCTCCAAGAGAACTAGAAAATAGAGTATTATTAGGGTAATTTAGTACAGTGTTAATAGATCGAGTATTAATATCAAGAATAGAACTAGCTTGTTTCAGTGAATTAAAGATATATTCTTCTCCTGACACCTTTCCAACGGCTTTAATAGCTTTTGAACCTAGATTCTCTGTAGGGATTAAGATCCCATTTAGTAGTAAAAATCACATCATTGCTACTATTTAGGCTAGGCTCGATTGCAGTGATAATTGCTTGTTCATAAGAACGAGCTACATACTGTGTAAATGTACGCAGTACATATTGCACTTGATAATCCTGTGCTGAAACAGTAGAACCATACTCTTTGTAGAATAGTTTAAGATAATCTGGAGTTTCGATTACACAAGACCATTTAAGACTAGTAGGCCCATTTTCTAGCATATATTTATGTACTTTAAGCTGTGTGTCCTTGTACATACCATTATAATGGTTAGCCCAACGTTTGCTAAAGTCTGTAGCACTACCAATATAAGACTCAGACCCTCCAGGATCATATACAATGTAAACACCAGAAGAATTAGTAAACTGAGAAGGTGTAAAAGTACTATTTAGAGTAAATGTACCAGACTTGTTATTTAGAGCTTCTATCATAACATCAGAATAGAGAATAGAAGTATGGCCTGTCGGCTCGACAAGAGTGTGCATAAGGTTCTCACTAATAAACTTATTTAGAGGATGATCAATAGGAAAATGTTCATACATTGATCGTAGTACTTTACGACATGATTTCATACCTTTACTATCTACCCATTCAATATATTTACTATTATCATTACTGTTAGTATTACCTGTACCAACTTCACCGTTACTCATTTTAGGTTCAGTAAGTGTTGCTAGGAGGGGGGAAGCTTGGCTATCAATCCATGCTAGGTACTTCTCAGGTGTTACTGCCTCAACAGCGATAGGCATAAATCCATGATAAACTCCACAGATTTCGGAACACTGTCCGTAGAATACTCCTTCACGCTCGATAAGTACTGATGTCTGATTTAGCCGACCAGGGATAGCATCAATTTTTAGTCCTAGTGATGGTACAGCAAAATCGTGGATAACATCTGCTCCTGTTACGATAAATCGAATGTGTGTATCAATTGGTACTACTACTCGGTTATCTACATCTAGTAGTCGTAGTTGTCCATCCTCTAGATCTGTTTCAGGAACCATGTATGAATCAAATTCGATTGATTCTCCATCTTCATTGATAAAATCAGAGTATTCATATGACCAGTACCATTGGTGTCCCGCTACTTTAACAGTCATAGAAGGACTAATTACCTCATCCATAAGGTAAAGTAGTTTGAAACTAGGGAAAGCAATAGCAATAAGTACTAGAGCAGGTGTAATTGTCCAGATTAGCTCAATTAGAGTTCCGTGGTTAGCATATTTGTATACTAGTTGTGATTTGTTACTATTAAAGTTAACAATAACTGATGATAGTACCCATAGTACTCCAAAACAAATAATTACTAGATAGAAGAAAATAGAATCGTGTAGTTCTGTAATTCCTTCTTGTGTTGGTGATGCTCCATCTTGGAATCCTAGTTGCCAAGGTTGTGGTGCATCGTTAAAAATTGATGTATTAGTAAAAGGAAATAGATTAAACATTTTTTATTAGATTGTTATAAAATTATAGCTTTGCTAACTCTACATCTATACTTAATAATTAATTAGAATTATAGTAAGAAAATAGTATTTAAAAATAATATACTAATACAAATAAACCTAAGAGTTATAATGTATATAGTATTTTTTATAAATAACTTTATAGTGTCCTAGAAAAATAAGAAAATTTTCTGGGTATAAAGTAGCACTTTAAAATTGATTACTGATAATAAGTAAACATGTCTTAATCTTACACTTTATATAAAATGACCACGATGGAAAAAGGGAAAATTCACTCGCCCGGGCGGGAAGTAATCAATCTTAAAGAGAAAGCAGCACTTAAAAATAAAAAGGAAATGTTTCCTTTCCTATAAGATTAAATAATAGCGAAACATTTTACGATCTCTTAAGATGTTAAGCACTTATAAGAAAAATTATTTTAATCTTATATAAGACTGGATATAAAGTCATACTTTTATAGAAAAACAAAGGCAGATCTTATCTACTTTTCTTTTTGGTAGAGGCTATGTTAAAATCTGTAACTCTATTTTACTTAATTTTAATTAAATGATTTTTGTGCGCTCATGCTATCAACCTCCAGATCTTGATATTAAAAAACACTATATTTTGTTATCAATGTGTATGCTCTATTACTAAGATTGAAACACCTAATCAAAAATATTTTCAATTTATAGCAATTTTACTAGGGGGGGGAGATAGCTAGAGATACTGCTTTGTCACAAACCATACCAAGATCCGCTGGAAGAGGGTTTGCATAAAGAAAACAAAGTGCAAACCCAAATGCCATAACATAAAGCATAAGAGATGCTTTGTTAACTGTGATCATAGCGCCAAGAACCGACTTAGAAGGTACAAGTTTACTAAGGAATGTTGGTAGTACTTTTTCAATAAAATACTCCCGATTATTTTTAATCCACGTAAGGATATAAATTAGAGCAACAAAAAACCAGAAAAAGATGAATGCAGCACACATAAGATAAACAAAAATGTTATATTGCATAAATAGAATGTGGTAAGTACCCGTATTCGAACAAGAGGGTAGTCGACTAGCAATATCTTCCTTGATCCATTCAGGAAGGATTTTTATAAAGAGATCCCAGATTAGTGAGCTCTTCTCCTCCTCAACAGGTGAATGAATATTGTAGGGTTGTTGGTCAAGTGATTGTGTACTATCACCCTTACTTGAAAGTGGTGTAGTAGAAGCCGGAGAAGCTTCCGTAGTAGTAGCTGTGGTAGCAGTAGAGGCTGGTGTAGCAGTAGAGGCTGGTGTAGTAGTAGCTGGTGAAGCTGATGCTGAAGAAGCTGGTGAATGAAACTTTGAAGAATTCATAGTTGACAGGAGGTCTGCATTAGCTGTTTTGTACATACCATATGCAAATCCAGTTCCAGTACCCATTCCTGCAGACCAAAAACCACCCTTTAGTACTGGTTTCATCTTTCCTTTTATAACAATACCACTAAAAGCAGTTGCAAAAGTAACCCAGGCAGTCATAGCAGTTTGAAGATTCTGAGATTGCACCTTAGCTTTGATTTTCATTGCTTCAAGTTTTTCTGGAGTGCACAGAAAATGGGATCATCACCGACGCAAGCATATACTAGAAGAAAAAAGGAAATAATACCAATACAGATAAGTACATTACTTGTCATGTTGATTAGTTTAGCGTATTTTACTGAATAAGTTTCATTACAACTAAAAATAACAATACAAGATAGTACACATAGTACTGAAAAGGAGAAGATAGTGGATGCATCAGTTTGGAATCCTACTTGCCAAGGTTGTGATACATCATTAAAAATTGAAGTACTAATTGATAGAAATAGTTTAAACATTGTTAAATTTATATATTCTAATTATAGCTTTGCTAACCCTACATCATTACTTAATAATTAATTCAAAATTAGAGTAAGAAAATAGTACTATAAAATAATAGAAATGGAATTTCTATTTTTATAATAACTTTATATTATAAAATATTTTTATCTTATGTATAAAGTGGCACTTTTATAATGATTACTTTTAATAACCAATTATTAGTGAAAGCAGCACGTAAAAATAAAAGGAAATGTTTCCTTTCCTATAAAATAGATAAATTGATATATTCCTTTTTAACAAAGTGGCCACCTCTTAATCAAATTAAGAAGGTCTCGCGCCTTATAAATCTAAATCCGAGATTTAGATTTATTAGCACCAATTTATTTAAGAATTAGAGGAATCGAACCTCTGTCGTCGATGTGTAAGATCGATGCTAAACCACTCAGCTAAATCCTTACATGTATGTATACCTATATATATACAGCTTAAATAATTTTTCATCTTTTACATCACATTAATAATAGTAGTTGCTATACACTACTATGACAGTTTTTATCCTCTTCTAGTATAGTACTTTATTATATAAATATATAGTTATTTATTGAAAACTATATTTATATGAAAACATGTTATTAAGTTATAAAACAGTAACTATAAATAAATCAAGTGTTTATTTATTATTGTATAAGAATAAACAAAAAGATATAACTTAATGGTAGAGTAGTTCACTTCTAATGAATTTGTAATGGTTCGACTCCATTTATCTTTTTAACTTTTAAAGGAACGGAAAGGGGTGGGAAGAGAAGTATAAATATTATTAATTTACTATTGCTAATATCGGTATCTTTATAAGTATGAATAATAATCCAAAAGATAAAAGATAGGGAAATTGTACATTTTAGCTGATTATCGATAGTAAAAATTTCTAGTTTATTTACAGAATTGGTAAATGAACACGATAGGAGATAAAATTTTCCACCATGTTTTCTGCATTCCGTCATAATTTTATGGGGTCTTTATGAAAATATAGTCATAACATGTTTTTGAAATATGTGTAGTATATTCTATGTAAAAATCATTAGGACTGTACTCCTTTGGTGCAATCACTAGAAAGCCTGGAGTAGCTTTACTTTTTTACAATTAGGTTTTCCGTATTTTTCAATTACTCTTCTCATTTCATCTTTCTTTTCACTATGCCAAGGATATTGAATATAATGCATTTCTATAAAATCTTTATCAAAAATTTGTCGCGCCTTATAAAATTAAATCATTGATTTAATTTTATTAGCAGAGAAATGAAATAAATTCATCATGACTCATCGAATCAAAATTATTTCTATTATCAAAAATAGAATTAAAAATTAGGAGGATATTATTATAAATAGCGTTCACCTTCGTTAGAAAATTTTTCAATAATTATCACTAGTGGGGGATGTTCTCTTTTAAACCATTTATAATAAAATTTATGAAAGAAGAGATCATTTTTAATCACTTCTGTAATGATTAAGACCATATATTGTTTAATAAAAAAAAAAATTTTTTTTTCAACTTGATTTTAATGTAGATCAATAGCATCCTTAAGATATGATGCTGTTAGAATACAGAATACATAAGCTTGGATAAATGAAACTGCAATTTCTAGTCCAATTAGTGCAATAAAGATACTAAATGGGATTAGAGTAATAACAGCTGTAATAGCACCTGATGTGAACATTGGTGCTAGGAATCCTGAAAGGATTTTAAGTAGAGTGTGTCCAGCTACGGTATTGGCGAATAGCCGAACTCCAAGTGAGAAAGCTCGTGCTAGGTATGAAATCAGCTCAATAGGTACTAGTAGAGGTACTAGTCCTAGTGGTGTACCTGAAGGAACGAAGAATGAGAAGAAGTGTACTTTGTGTAGTCGTAGACCAAGGATTGTAACTCCAATGAAGATTGTCATACTTAGACCAATACTTACCATAATTGATGTAGCAACTGTAAATCCGTATGGAACGTTACCACTTAGGTTAGCGATAAGGATAAAGAAGAATAGTGAGTAGATAAATGGTAGGTACATTTCGTTAGCAGCACCAATTTGTGATTTAACTAGTCCATGTACTGAAGCAAAACTACTTTCTAGAGCAATACTCCATCGACTTGGAATTAGTTGTTTGTTGTTACTTCCCATAATGTGAAGTGCTAGTACTAGATATACTGTTAGAATTGTATATAGTCCTAGGTTTGTTAGACTTAGATTAATGTATCCAAGTACTGGTAGATTTAGAGAAATAAGACTAGTTACTTCAAATTGCTCTAGTGGTGAATGAATTAGGAATGCCATTGCATAAAATAATATTAATTGGATTGTTACTTAATGTTTATTATAGAATACCTATACTATAAATAAAATACAATATTTATATATTGTATTTATTCCTATAAGTAAATAGAAATCAAGTATAAGCGTGGTCTTTAAAAAATGGGCGCCTATAAAATAAATATTCTATTTATTTTATTGGCGCGGTTTATTTCTACTGCGCCTTATAAAATTAAATCATTGATTTAATTTTATTAGCACTAATTTTATTATTATAGAAATTGATTGAAATGAAGGGGGGGGGGGCTGATTATGCCCAATTTTACTAGCGCCTTATAAAATAAAATCATTGATTTTATTTTATTAGCACAAAATTATAGTTTAGTAATGTACATTCGTGAAACAAATAGTTCTACAAAAGCTGGTAGGATGTATTTTGAAAATACAAATAGTAGTACAAATAGTCCTAGGAATGCGAATGAGATTTGGTTTACGAAGTAAAAAGGTAGTAGTTGAGGCATTATTTATGAAGAAATAAAATGGTTCCAAACTAGTAGACTATATCTTTCATTAATTTATAGTAAGATCTATCTCTACTGGAACTGTAACTACTAATCATTCTTATAAATAGTTATTTATAAGCTATGAAAAAGTATATTTTTCTAGATCCCTTATTAAAATAATAAGTTCTATTAATTACTAGAAAATAGAAAACAATAGATGTTATGTCAAGGGGAGTGCGACCCTTTCTCTATAAAGTAAAATCAAAGATTTTACGATCTTTTTTAATTAAATAATCAAATTATGATTGTACAGGTAGCATGTTGAAACTATGAAATGGTGTTGGTGACTCTAGAGCCCATTCTAGTGATGATGCTGTGTGGCTTTCCATCAAGAATTCTGGTGTTGATTGGAAGAATGCTGGTACGGGTTAGCATCTACTGGTTTACCGTTTACAAGGATATCGTAAATGATGTAACCGAATAGTGCTGTAGCAACTACTGATACAAGACTTACGAAACTACTGATAGCGTTCCATGCAGCAAATGCATCTGGGTAATCAGGAATTCGTCGAGGCATACCACCTAGTCCTAGGAAATGTTGCGGTATTCCACTTTACTACTTAGAATATGAGTAAATACGTCCTTTGTATACACTATTATTCTTAATAGGAGATATAATATCAATATTTTTACCAGTAACTGTACGAAGTACCTCATTAACTGAGCTATAAGTGCAGATCAGTTCTCCTGAATTAGCATCATAGCAATTAATTGGCTTAGATCGACTGATAGGTGTTTTAACAATAACCAGTCCTTCCCATTCTGTTCCTATAGAAACAGCTTTTCGTACTTTACCTGGGTCAACATTAAAATGTCGAGACATAGCACGTAGAGAATCAAAAGTAAATACAGTATTACCTAGTTTATCAACTAGATCTAGATTAAATCGTGTATTACCTGAACTAGGTAGATATTCCACTGCGTTCATTACTTGTTCAGATGTAAGAGGTACAAAAGAGAGTACAAAATAACCATCATGAATAAGATGATCTGTTGCACGAGAAATAACAGTAGCATGTTTGAGTCACATTTGTTGAATACAAGCATTTACTGAATTATAAACTAGAATTAGTAGTCCAGTAGAATGATTATAAACAAATACTGGTTTACCAATTGTAGATCCTTCGAATTTACTTGGATCTTCGTTATAAGCAGTAATAGCTTGTTCAATTTGATCAATAAGAGACTGAAAAGCAAGATACTCATTACTTTCTTTAGGAAAATAATCTCGATACTGTTTGGCAATATCGATAGCACTTGCCCCATGTTCTACATGAGTATGTGAGAAGTTAGGAAAAGCAACTAGATAAGTATTCATATTTGAGTAAAACAGAAACATTGCTAGTTGTTCCTCTACCAGACAAACTACTGGTGGTACAAAACAGAGAAATACAACATTTACATCAGTACATTTTGATAGTTCTCGTTCTGCACTAGTTTTAGGTTTACGACTACCTTTCAGAATATTATAATATTCTTCCATTCGCGGACCAAGGTCAACAGAACTACCAATGTAGCGTCGACCGGAAGGGGATACTAGCATGTATACCCCTGATACGTCTTTGTACATTCGCTGAATATATGATACTTTTTTAGTAAGACTAGTAAAAGTAATAGGACAAGAATCTTCTGGTAGACTCTTAGATGCTTCATTAATATTACCGGTACCGCTAGAAAAATTATTTTTAGTTCCGGTAGTACTTGATGATTTACAAGTATTACTACTAGTACTCATCTTTGAAACAAACATTACACTATTAGTACTTACATAACCAGTTGTCATAACTTCCAGAAATGAGAAATCAGTATCTAGATAGCAATAGCTAAATACAATTAGGAAAAGAATAAACATTTTTCTTCAACTATGATTGTACTGGTAGCATATTGAATGAGTGGAATGGTGTTGGTGACTCTAGAGCCCACTCTAGTGATGATGCAGTATGACTCTCCATCCAGAACTCAGGAGTACTTTGGAAGAAGGCAGGCACTGCCCATGGATTAGCGTCAACAGGTTTACCGTTAACTAGGATATCATAGATAATGTATCCAAATAGAGCAGTAGCAACTACAGAAACTAGACTACCAAAACTACTGATGGCATTCCATGCAGCGAAAGCATCAGGATAGTCTGGAATCCGCCGTGGCATTCCACCAAGACCTAGAAAATGTTGCGGGAAAAAAGTTAGGTTAACTCCTACAAATAGTGTCCAGAAGTGGATTCGTCCTAGGTTTTCATTAAATGTTTTACCAATAATTTTTGGTGTCCAGAAGTAGAAAGCACCAAATAGAGCAAATACAGCTCCCATTGATAGAACATAGTGGAAGTGAGCAACAACGTAGTATGTCAATTAATATTTAATGTCTACTAAAGTAAGTAGACAGAGCAGCTATCTTCGCAGATAGGATCGGACCATATCTTACATAGGAGCGAAACGGATCTCAGAACCTATGCAACCACGTGTGGCCTCTACGGAGTCTCTTCTTATAGTAAGAAGAGTTCCCACGGTATTATCTTATTATCTTTTGTTTCTATTGCACTAGATAGATCTAATAAGACTTCACCGTTAGCATCTTTATCATTAAAGATACCGAGAAATGTACTCAAATTTCTCACAGTGGTTTGACAACACGACACATACTATAATGAAGTAAGAAACTCTTTAGTTGCAGCTTTTAGTGACTTACTTTTGTAAATAAATTCTATAAGTTGATGATATTTGTATCCTTGTAGAAGAGGAAGACAATGATAAATTACACGGGTAACCCCTGCTAGACTAGCAATGGATACTTCGTATAGTGGATATCCACTAACTTTTCTAAACTTATTAGAAATTGTTAGGTGAGAAACACCATAGAAATCTCGAATAGCTTCAATAAGATAATAATCGTGATTCTGAGCGATATTAAAAGAAGATCCTCCTGAGGATCGATTTACAAAAGATCCTTCGGATTCAATAAAACCACCAAGCCAATCGGAAAAATAGGAAGGAGCTTTCTTGAATAGAGATGAAAATTTTTCTCGATCAATATATTTTGAATCACGAAGCTTAAAGTAAAGATCTATATTAGGATTAGAATCATTAAAGAAAACTAGAAAAAAGTGAAGTTGAAGATGCATACGGCTAGTTAGAGGAGGATATTTATTAAATAGTGGTAGAATCGTTCGTGTGAATGTTTTCTTATCATTCACAGTCCAAATTACATAACCTCCTTTTTTTAGTACCCGTCGTACATTTCCACCATAAATAGATGCAATTATACAAAGCATCTCATAATTTATAGGTTTATCGGCTAGTTTTACTACTAGACGAAACTGTAGAATTTTGTATCGCCAGTGATTAACTTGTAGGCTACCATCACCATCAATAAGTCCTACGACAAAAGCATCAAGTTGTTGTCGAGATAGAATAGATGGTTTGTAAAGTTGTGCAATAAGAGTTCCTGTAAATAGTTGTTTTATATTAGGGGTATCGTGTAGTGCAACATCTAGTGAAGCATTAGCTAGAATTACTCCTGTTAGACCTCCAATTGTAAATAGAGCAATAAATCCAAGAGCAAATAGCATAGGTGTAGTAATTCGTAGTGAACCACCGTATAGTGTAGCTCGTTTTCGGCCTTTAACCATCTCAGGTTACAGCTAGCCTATTCGTCTCAATAATATGAATAGATCATCTATAAATAAGCAATCTATCGATATTATTTTAGTTAAAGTACTACCTTTAACAATCATTACTGATGACACGGACTATGTCTTACTATCCCTTAGAATCTAATTTTATTCCTTAGGAATAGTGGGGCGTATAGTCTCTACGCTTTTACACAACCGTTTCCGAATTGTGACTTAGTTCGACGATCGTCCTCTATTCATTCAAATTCTGAAATAAAGGGGTTCTCTCGAGTTTGCCCCGCTCTATTAATTAAACTAATTAATACGTGATGGAGTACCTCTTAGTTTATAATACATGCTCTCTGGCATATGTTTTAGTAGTTCTGAACTTAGTTTACGAACAGATCGACTACTAATATAAATAACAGGTTTACCCTCTTGATAATGAATAGAACATTTACAATAAAATTTTAGAATAAGTACATTAATTAGACGTACTACTTCAATAACTGTGAAACTTTGTGTCTGTAGGTAAATACCACCTCCTTTGACAAAAGTACCATCTCCACAAATCCAATGACTGAGTCCTTGAATTGTAAGCATGTTAAAAATATCAGAAGGAACACATTTTTTTCCGTTTTCGTAAAAAGAATTATATAGTTCAGTAAAACAAGTAAGTGTTCGCGTTACAAAAGCTACAGCAATAAATCCTCGTGAATTTACAATATAAGGGTAAGATGAACAATAATGACTTAGTAGAAAAAAAGTATAGAATAGATAAGAGGCATTATTAATTGATTGTTTAAGAAATAGCCGTGCTTGACCATTCACATTCTTTTTACTTATCCAAGCATCTGATAGCATAAGACCAACTACTACACCATAAAGATAAGATGTAAGATTTACCATATGTTGTAGAATAATATTATATCGAGGATAATGCATAGTACCTGTAAGATAATAACCATACGGTACTAGATCTGTACATTCATTATTAATAATGCTATTATTAGGATAAAGATTAACACGTGGAAAGCGCTCTCGAAGAGTTAGAACTGCTTCATAAAGCGAATTAATAGAGTAGGCCAGAAAGGTCTTGCTGAAGGACCCCTTAAGCCATGAGAAGATTTTAATTCCTGTAGGAACAGCAATAATCATTGTAGCAGCTGTAAAGTAAGCTCGTGTATCAACATCTAGTCCTACAGCATACATGTGGTGCAAGTGTTTTGTAGGACTAATATTAGTTATCTATTTTCACAAATAGGTTCGGACTATATCTTCATCTCGGTTCATTCTTTTTATAAAGGGGGGAATATTAAAAATAAATAGTATGTATTATAGAATATTTTCATTTGTTACGTCATTTTTCAGACTTCGTACTTTATTAAGTCCTTCTTCTGTTAGATGTTCTTTGTTAATTACCATGTTATAAACTTGTTTCCAATTATTTAGTGTTACTGCTTTCTTTGTTTTAAGAGGGAAAGTATCAAAATATGCAATAATAGGAGTGAAAAAGCTTCGCTTTTTAAGTCCTAGAAAAGTATCACAATAATATCGATACATATCTTGTTTACGTACGATTACTTTACCATGATTAAATAGGGTTTTAATTAGAGTAAGTAGTTCCATAGCATATTTTTGATCTAGAAGATATCGTAGCTGAACACGGTAACCTGTTTTAGTATTATCACGCTTAGTAATATTAATATTGAAAGTTCCTTCAGCATCTGTAAATCCTGATAGCCAAGCATCTGTAAGAGTAGGTAGAAATACTGTAGTAATTAGAGAGATAGTAGATACTAGATTAAAGATTGTAGATTTCGAATTTTCAAGCTTTCCATTAATACATTCAATCCATTTTGATAGTTGATTGATACGGTTAGGAATAGCAAGATTTCCATTGAAAATTAGAGCTAGGAGTAATACTCCTTTAAAATCCTCTACAATATAGCGATAAAACGTTGTATTACCAGTAGTGAATTTACGTATAGTACCAAAACCTAGGTAATCTACAATATGAAAGAGAATAGTGCTTTCTTTCTGTGTTAGAATGAATCGTGGTCGCCCATTAGAAATAAGAAGAGCACCATCACCCTCAGCAAAACCTACAAACCAAGAAAGCCAAGTATCACTGATAGGATTAGTAAATCCTAGTTGTTTATAAAGAGCATGAAATGATGAAAAATTATGAATCCGAGATGTTTCGCGTGTAGTCTCTGAAGAGTTCATCTGAGAATCAGAATGATTTCCTGCTGATTCAGTATAAATATATAGATTTTTACTATTAAGAGTACAATATACCATAAAACTGTTCCAGCATACAGCGAAATTAATTATTCCTACTTCGCAGTAGGAGAGAGCCACCACTTCTTTATTAATATAAAAAGAAGAAAAAAGACTCCATACTAGGAATCCTAGAATTCCAATACTGAACATAGCATAAACCATTCCTAGGTATCCAAATACTGGTTTACCTGAGAATGCACTTACGATGTGACTAACCATTCCAAATCCAGGGATAATTAGAATATAAACTTCTGGGTGCTTCTTATTAGTTAATTATTAAAAAAAAGAGAAAAGAGAAATGTAAAAAGTAAAAAAAGTAAAGTTTGTATAATATTTTTATTTTGAAGTGCAATGTCTGTAATATTTCCAATATTAGAAGGAATATAATTTACAAACATAAAGTAAAGACACTGACCTAGTACTATAAAATTTAGATATAGGCAAAGAGTTAGTACAATAATATAAAGATCAATATAATGACTATTAGCTAGCTTTCCTAGGAAATTAGGATAGTTTTGTAGAAGATAGATTTTATACGTTTTAATGAAATTTAGAAAAAAAATCATTGTATATAGACAAATAATAATAGCTAGACTAAATAGGCTAATTAGTACCATAAGATTATATTGTGTAAATAGTGTTTGATAAGTCATAAGGAAATTTTCAGAAGATTCATCTGGTAGTCGTTCAAGAAGAATAGTCTTAAGACTAGGAAAATAAACAAAAAGAGAGTTCATCATATCATAAAAATGAAAAGGAATCACACTAAGTTCTTTCACATTATTGTGATTTAGAGGGTTAATAGCATCCCCTGTAAAACCTGTTTGTACTGTTTTTTTAAAAGCTGCCCAGTTCTGTGGTTCAGAAACTTTGTTTGCTAGACTAAGTGCAGCAAGTCCTCCTAGAGAACCCCCTCCAAGAAGTTTCATTTTTACTGCTGGAGGGGCTGTTACAGTTGCAACTACTGCTCCAGTAGCAGCAATCCATGCTGCTGCTACATTATTATTAATCCCCATAAAAGTAGTACTATTTTCAGCAGTTATATTAAGTACTTCTTCTATACCCATACAATAAACAGGACTCGAAGTATAGATAGTTAGGATCATATAAACAACAATAAATACAATAATGAAAATAAATTTATAACTAAAAAAGTTACTAGTATGAAACTTAAAGACTTTAGGCGTTGATTTTTTACCTCCTTCGGCATCCATGTAAATAGAACTAAAATAGTAAAAAATAGAAAGAGTAATTAGTGTTGTGAAAAAACTAATTACATATGTTTTCTCAATCATAATTGAGGAATTTTCTGCAGTTGTAAAATAATTAGTAGCATAAATAAAAAATACTATTGCACTTTTTCAAACTTGCACCTATTTATTGTTAATTTAATATTTATATCTTTTTTAATAATTCAATTATAAAATTGTTTATTAATTAATTAATCTCAGTTTAAGTATTTCTAATTTTTTAATCTAGATATAGAAAATAAAATAACTAATAGTTGGACTATATCTTCAACTTATTTAGTTAATAGATACTAAGATAAAATCTGATAATTATCAGATTTTAAATTGGAATTCTATTATAATCTTCTGATTTGTAAGTGTTATTTAGAATGATTCTAATATAAGTTGTTGCGCGTGTAGTCTCTGAGGATCCTACTTAATTAAATAATAAAAATAATTTTTGGTTTCCTGCTGATTATTGTATTAGAACTAATATTTTTACAGTAATGAATTTATATATTGATATACATCTAGTAAAAATAGTAATTTATATTAGAATAGAATATATAGTATTACTTGTAATTAGATCTATATTTTACCATATAATATAAAATAACAGTTTCCAGCATATAGCGCAATTTATCTTAGATTTTTCCAATTGGAAAAATCTAAGAAGGCCATCGACCAAAGAACCCACTTTCTCAAACTCTTAATTATTTATTATATTACTTCTCTTAAGAGTCCCTGTATCACTTTTATCTCTTATAGAGGAAGTGACCTTGTGTATCATAGGATAGAGAAAGCCGACTGTACATTAAGCACCGTTGCAGGTACCCACAAGTGACCCAGTCTGTAGCGACATTTTAAACTGCCGACGGTCTTTATACGAAGATATATTAACCGTTTTCACTTGTATCGCCAATGAATAAGTCTTATTCATTCTAATGCCTGTGGGCATTAGTATACCGTTTAATAATTGTTTTCCTTTAAAGGTTACACAATTTTACTGTGGTATAGACTAGAAATTGGTAGACGTTTTGTCTTTATATAATGTAGGTCTTTAATAAAAATAGTACACCTGCCTAATTATATTTCATAATTTTTTATTATCGTTCATAAAAATAACTATTTGATAAGAATTATATTAAACCAATTCCTGTATTCCCGATAGGTTTGTACATTTATTTATTAATCTGTTGTTAGCGCCAGCGCATTCATTTTTAGGTAATTACGACTATCTGGAGATAGATGTTCACCATTTTTAATAGATTCGTAAATCTCAAGCCAAATTTGATAAGACTTAGCTTTTTTACTATAAAGTTTATGATTACTAAAATAATCAATAATTTTATCCATATTTCGAATCCCATTTACTGTAATTTCGTAAACATCTTTTACAGAATGAGATCGTACTGTTCCCTTCATTAGATTAGCAATATAAATTAGTACCTCTTTATTCATTTCTCCTTCAGTTTCCTTTCAGGAAACAGGAGCTAGTAGAAATCGAAATCGGTATGCTGTGGAATTACCTAGTAGTGAACATGTAAAACATCCTTCAGCATCAGTAAAACCACAAAACCAATTATCATAATAAGTTGGTACTGTGAGTGAACTAATAATAGCAACAGTTGGGAAATTAGATAGCTTATTAAAATGGTGAACAAATTCAAAGAAACTATTTTGTTTACTAGGAAAAACAATATTTCCATTAAATAGTTGAATTAGAATATATAGATTATTCATATCTTGAACAATAAATCGACTAGTCTTATGTCCTTGTTTAATAACACGACCAAAACCTAGTTCTTGTTCAATATAATGAAGTACTTGAATATCCATAGTAGATTGTGTAATAACAAACATAAGGTTACCACGAGTACTAACAATAAAGCTTCCATCTCCTTCTGTAAAGCCTACAAACCATTCAAGAAAAGAAGTTGAAGGTACTTTAGTATTAGGATATGTTTTATTGTATTCCTGATAGAAGTTATTAAAGTTGAAAACATTATCTACTGTTGTAGTACTTGTATTAGTATAAATACTATATTTTAGTAGCACAAGAGTAAATTTATGGATTAGATAGAAAAATGAAATGTACAGAATTGTTTTTGAGAATAGGTGTTGGTAAAGGATAGGATCACCACCTCCTGCAGGATCATAGAATGAAGTATTAAAGTTACGGTCTGTTAGTAGCATTGTAATTGCCAAAAAAGAAGATCTTGATTTCCAGACTCATGATCTATGTATATTCTATTTATAAAAATTAAATACACTCAATTTATAATAACATAATTATAAAAGGGGAAATACTCTTATATTCACATATAAGTTGAGACTGTATCTTACTATCATAATTTCTTATTGTAGATGATCCCAGTTATACACAGTTCGACGTTGATTCATCTGTGATTTAATCTCTACAATACGAGCAGTGTTGTCCATATGTGTTCCTTGTTCAAAATAACTAAGTACCTTGCACCAATCTTTAAAATCAAGATATTTAGTTCCTTTCAGAGGATATTTTACAAGATAATCTCGAATATTTTTATTGGTTTTTAGGCTATTAGTTCGTAGTCGATATTGTGGGTTCTTACGTTCAGATCGGATTTCATTAACATTTGTTTCTAGAAAACTAGCAATTTCTTGCATAATAGTAAACATAGTAAATCCATAATGTGTTATACGGCTTTGAACTAGTTCAAAGCTTAGAGAGAGACGAGGATATTTAGAACTAAGACTAGTTCGTACTTGAAATGATCCGTCTGCTTCGATAAACCCTGATAGCCAACTATCAGACCCTAGTGGTGTTTTGTTAAAACCCGCGGGTTTCAGATTAAGGTTAGGACACTTTTTATTAAGATATTCAATAAGAAGTACAAATTGATAATATTTAGGACCACGGATTTTTCCATTAATTAGATTACTTAGTTCAATAAGTCCTTGAATATTATTAATTGTCAGAATATAAGCAGCAGCTTGCTTCTTCTTACTAATAGTCCCATGTCCAATTAGTTTTTGTACAATTTGACATAGTGGAAAGTCTTTTAGTTGAAATACAATCTGAACACTAGGATAATTTCGTTTTCCTTTTGCAGATCGTTCTTGTTTAGGAACAACGATAGTACCATCTCCTTCAATAAGACCTGCAAGATAAGAACCAAAAAAAAGTAGACTGCTCATATGGGAAATAGATAGTTCTGGCGCACAGTCGTTGAGGTTCCATAGAAAGTTGTAACTCTCATATGTTACCTGCTGATTGTCTTTTACATCTATAATTTTACAGAATACAGATGAAAAGAGTTCCCAGCATACAGCCAGATTTAGAGCTGGCACAAATTTACCAGCTAGTACTGGTAGTGATAGTAGCAGTAGAATAGCTGTAACAAAGATAGCCCAAACGAATAGTGGTAGTTTATGTAGTGTCATTCCTGGGTTTCGCATATTAAGAACTGTAGTGATAAAGTTCATTGCTCCTAGCATTGATGAGATACCTGATAGGTGTAGACTAAAAATAGCAAGATCTACTGAACCTCCTGAGTGGCTTTGTAGTCCTGATAGTGGTGGGTAACATAAATAATGAATTACTATATATTACTAATAATTCATTGCCAATATTCACATATTGGATTGGACTATACCTTCATTTTCTCTTACTAGTAAATATATAAGGGGAAAGAAGAAAAAAATATACTAGTATTAACTTATTTTTAATAAAGTTTTTATCTAGTCGAATACTTCGAATATTACGCATAAGATTTTGAATTTTTGTCATGTATTCAAAACCACCAGAAGTCTTTTTATTAAAAGATCGGGCCCAGATTCGATATTCAAGAGCTTTCATACCTTTCATAGTCTTAAAATAATAACTAATAATATACTCAATTGATTTAGAATTTGTTGTTACAACTGTCATATATGTTTTTTTCGTTGTCACTTTTAGATCTAGAATAAGTGCGATAGCTTCTAGAACAATTTTATCTAGTTTTTGGTTAATTTCAAAGGCATGAACTAGTCGAAGAGGTCCTTTCTTAACGATATAAAAACTACCTTCTGCTTCTGTAAATCCAATTAGCCAACTTTTCGTCATAATACTCATAGCATCTAGAATAGAAGTTACTTGATTATTAACATTATTCCAAGCAGGGCTAATATAATTATTAGGTAGAGATTGTGCTTTTAGATAAGAAATTTTTTCATCTTTTTCTTGATTAGATAGAGATGAGTCATTCATAATTAGAATAGCTTTCTTAAATAGATCATAATTAAAATATTTACTAGTAAGTAGTGGATATGCATCAAAAATAGGTAGAATGTACTGAATAATATGTTGAATATTACGCACTCGATAATGTGCTGTGTTATCTTTTGAATTAGTTACTGAAACAGAACCAATACCAAGCATAGATTTAATATAGTATAGAAGACGTAGATTATAATTACTTTGACCAATTTGGAAAGAGAAGGACCAAATTCCTTTTTTAGTTTTAGCAAAATAAAATGTTCCGTCTCCATCTGTAATACCAACTAGCCATTCTTTAAAATTTGTGCTATTATTAACCATTCCACTAGAAAATGCATTACGTTGAGTCTCTGATGGATTCTTACTAAAACTAACACTGTTACTAATTACATGAAAAATAGCAATAGCGTACATATTGACGTTATAACATACATAATATACTAGTCCTATCACTAGATTACTGAAAGTAATACCGCATGGTAGAATTATTTTGTATAGAATCCAGGCGGATTGTCCCCAAGTTGATGACATTATTACGTCATTCCAAATAATACTAAAATAATTTAGTAGGGAATGAGTATTCATCTCCGAGTAGAGGAGTTTCCCGCATCGAGTAATGTTTAGTAGATTATAAATACTCACAAACAGTAGTATAATCTGGGACAGCTTACACTTAACTGTCCAACCTGTTCCTGCTCCTTGTTCCACGAAAGCACTAGCTAGTAGTAGAATTAGTGAAGGAGGTAGAAGCCAGAATGAAATGTTATTTAGTCGAGGGAAAGCCATCAAATTATTTATATTATTCCATTTTAAAGAATAATATCTTGATATTTCTATCAAGTTTAGACTATGTCATCATCTAGTATTTTATTTCTAGATGTCGGGCGCTCGTGTCCGGATTATTGTTAGTGCAACTCACCGATTAGTCGTTGAACTTTCTTAAGTCACTATCTAATAAATTTATAGATAGGCACAGACTTAAGCTTAGCTGCAAATTATCTTAAATAATATAAACTACCGCGCGAAGCGGGGGGCGTTTATAACTATATGAAGACTTCCTTGCAATTCACCCGATGCAACTCTATATTTCACAATATAGAAGGACTATGGCTATAAGATTAATTTACTACTAACAATTTATATTATTTATTTAGTTTATCCAGATGATCCCAATTATAGTATATACGTTTATTGTTCATACCTTCTTTTAGGATTGAGATCTTTTCTCGACCTGAAATTGTGAGATGTTCTTTATTTAGCATTATATCTACACACTTAGAAAAATCTTTGAAATTTAGGTATTTACTAGTAAATAGAGAATACTCATTAAGATAGTTAATTAGAATAGCTAGTTTTGTAGGACTAGTAATAGCAATTACATAATAATAAATATTACCGTTATGAATACTAGTAGTTAGTTGAACTCCAAAAGTATCAGCGATAAGTTTAAGAATTGATTCATAAGATTTTCCAGTTTTAGGGTCTTCTTGTTGTTGTTCAATACGTGCTCGAGCCTCAATACGATTCTTACCTTTTCCATCAATTGTCTTCTTTCGAATATTGATAGAGAAAGATCCATCAGCATCAATAAATCCTGATAGCCAGGCATTCTTTAGAATTGAACTAGTATCAGGTTCATTAATAGGAAGATTGTTATTACTATTATTATTGATCCAAGTAACTAGTTTATTAAATTGATCAATTTTTGGAGTACGTAGATACCCATTAATTAGATTAATAATCATAGTTAGTCCGAAAATACTAGTAATTACTAGAACGTAGGCTGAATTTTCCTTTTTATGTCGAATCATACCACCTAGTAAATTTTTAAGTACTACTACTAGAGGGTAATCAACTTCATTAAAAGTAATTGCGAAATGAGGTGTATATCGCTTTCCACTTGGAGCATGTGTAGTGTTAGGAATCCAAATGTGTCCATCTCCTTCCCAAAGTCCTGCTAGATAAGCACCGAATTTAGGTCGGGATGTTATAGTTGTTAGTAGTTGTATAAATTTCTTATATTTATAATCTGGAGCTCCAATCATAACTGGAACAAGGTAATTACCAAATCCACCAACCATAGCTGGCATACGATTTCCTCTGCAGTTTCCTGTAAAGTCGGACTATATCTTCACCTTTCCTTCTTTTTGTACTAATTTCTATATACAAAATAGTAGGAAAAGATGTTTCGCATGTAGTCTCTGAGGATCCTACTAAGAAATTATTTTTCCTTTGGTTTCCTGCTGATTATCCAATCCTAATCTATTTTACTGAATTTTGTTAGTATAAAAACTCTAGTTGATTAGGCTCTAAGGAGATTCCAGCATATAGCGAAATTCGAGTTATATAATATAACCCGGCTATGCCTAAATTGTTGAAGGGAAAAATTACTTAATATAACTAAGTTTCCATTGCTCAGTTTCCCTTCGGGAAACAGGATACAGAAGATTTGATTCATTAGTAAGACATTTCCGAATAGTAGTTCGATCTCCTTTAATATCTTTAGCAAGAGAATTTAGACTATCATATTTCTTAGTTAGTTCTGGATATAGAACATTTTCTGCTAGAATACATTTACTAGCCGGTTGTACTATAGTATTATTATGTTCACTACGTACATCAGTTAGAAAATCCAGAAAGACATGTAGATCCATATTCCCTGTATTCTCCATTTCTGTAATAGGATCGTAGCTAATTAGGAAACGGTTAAGGTATAGTTCTGCGGTAGTAGTATATCGTAGAATTGTAGATCGATGAATACCTACATGATCAGCAATATACTGAATACTATCACTTATAAATACAAGTTGCGCAGTTTGAGTATCATAGATAAATACTTTGGCAGGGCTGCGCCCAGCTCGTAGTTTACGAAGATAATCACGCCATTGTTGTGACATTGGCTCATGATAACCTGAACTACTGGCCACTGGATCTACATTAAGATCTGGCAGTAGAGTATCCATACAATACTGTTCTAGTTGTACTGCCATATCACTAGTGCTATTTGTATCCATAATAAGAAGAGTAAGTGTAACATTAGTAAATCCATACTTATGAAAATATCGAAGTACACGTCGATCTCCTTTCTTAAGGATACTAGGCATAAAGTAAGAAACAACTCGAGCATATAGAGAAATAGAACTACCAATATAACAGCCACCATTTTCTGCGCAGCGTTGTAAAAATATATACACCAACTGCTTTTTTAGCAATAGCAGCAATACGATCACGATTATGAAAAGGATCTTTGATAACATATTTAGTATAACGGTGAGGAGCTTTATTGGGATCTAGTTTATTCTTATTTCCATTACTAGCAGTACTATATTGTTTAGTATTAGCAGTTATATTAAGTAGTCCTTCATTGTATCGGCCCGGCGAAGCCGGGCAGGTAAATACAAGCATAACCATAAAGAAGATCATTACAAAAGCATGTGCTGTAATAATTACATTGTATAGTTGATGGTCTCCGTTAAGGTACTGTACACCAGGTGCTGCTAGCTCCATTCGGATTAGCACTGAAAATGCTGTCCCAATCATAGCTGCAAATACTGCAAAGATTAGATACAGTGTACCAATATCTTTAGCATTTGTTGAGTAAAGCCATCGTACCACAGCAATATTGCTGTGGTAAACCCTTTTAGTCTATTTTCTTTTTAGTTCTCTTTTTCTATAAATTTAATTTCCTATTTAAAGTACTAGAGTAAGTAAAAAGTATTCCATATTTATAAATTTTGATATACCTGTATATAGGTATATAATTACTGAACACGGACAAAAGGAGATTCGAACTCCTAAGGAAGTTTTTAATATTCCAGACAATTAGCAATCGCCTACACCTCGCCAATAGCAGTTTGTCCATAAGTAACCTATATAAAGAAGGTATAACTCAGTTGGTTAGAGTGCGATACTTTTAATATCGACGTCGTAGGTTCGAGCCCTACTATCTTCATATATAACTACTAGGATGGGTTGAATCGAACAACCATTCTCATTACCAAAAAATGATGTCTTTCCTTTAGACGACATCCTATATCTCTATTTATATGAATAATACTACTAGCGCAAGAAAATCATTGATTTTCTTTTATTAGCACAAATACTATACTATAAAAATAATTATTTTTGAATAAAAATAGTTCATATATTATTAGTAAATAACATAGTACTTAATTTTATTTACTATTACATCTTATAAAAAATAGAGGATTTATAAACTTACAATGGCTTATTAAATTGTAAATTTTAGTAGGCCCTAAAATAAATGGCTGCTATAGTTTTTCTATCTGTTTTATTTAAAGTCTTTTCTTTTATAAAAATATATCATAATCTATCTATTCAGTTATTTATTTTTACTATAATAGTATATTGCCGACTACTAGAATCGAACTAGTGCCAAGTAATTACAAGTTACCTATTCTACCACTAAACTAAGTCGACATTTTGTGTTTGTTTTATATATTAATTTGTTTTCATTTTATAGATAAAATAGACTGATCTCTAGGAGAATCGAACTCCTATTAGTAAAATGAAGATCTACTGTTTTACCTTTAAACTAAGAGACCTATTCCTATATATATATAGAAAACAAGTATAGATTTACTATTATAACTATAAAAGAGATATAGATCAGATCCATTTATAGAAAAATAGAAATTATTATATAGGTAATACTTATGCTTTTATTATATTACTAGACTTATCAAATTCACGCGCCTTATAAAATTTCTACGAAATTTTATTAGCATAAATTTAGTAAGGCAATGTAATAAATAAGCTATAAATATTCTACTATAAATAAAATAGAATAGAATAAGTATAGCTACGGTTCTTAAAATAGAGCAAAAAGAATAAAAGAGATAAGGAGTTGTGCGTAATAAAAAGAATTTTTTTATAAGCGCTAGAAACAGAAAAAGGACATTACTAATTCAATTATAAAAAAAAATGCTAACACTACTACTAATTATTCCTCTAGTAGGTGCTCTAATGCTGGCACCAATGCAAGGAAATACTCTACAATCAGAATCACAAATGAAACGTGTAGCACTAGGAACATCACTAATTAATTTTGTTCTAAGTATTGTACTATGGGGTGAATTTGATTCAAGTACTAGTGAATATCAGTTTACACAAGAATTTAATCAAGTTAATTTCTGTCACCTACATATTGGTGTGGATGGTATTTCACTTTACTTTGTACTACTAACAACATTTATTACACCAATTTGTATTCTAAGTAATTGGGATAATATTAAACAACAACTTAAATACTTCCTAATGTGTTTTCTAGTACTAGAAACACTACTTATTGCAGTATTTGTTGTTCTAGATATTCTACTATTTTATGTATTCTTTGAAAGTGTACTAATTCCTCTATTCCTAATTGTTGGTATTTGGGGTGGTAGTGCAACACGAGTACGAGCAGCATTCCTACTATTCCTTTATACACTATTTGGTTCACTATTTATGCTACTAGCTTTCCTAGTAATTTATTACAATGTAGGTTCAACAGATTTCCAAGTAGTATCACTATCTGAAATTAATCTAGAATCACAAAAACTACTATGGCTAGCAGTATTTATTAGTATGGCTATTAAAACACCACTACTACCATTCCATGTTTGGCTACCTCGAGCTCATGCTGAAGCTCCACTAGCTGGTAGTGTTATTCTAGCTGGTCTTATTCTAAAACTAGCTACATATGGTTACATGCGAATTCTAATTCAATTCCTACCAGATGCTACTTCATACTTCTCTCCACTAGTACAAACTATTGCTGTAATTACTCTAATTTATGCATCACTAGCTACACTACGACAAACAGATTTCAAAGCTCTAGTTGCTTACTCTTCTATTGGTCATATGGCTGTTGTAGTACTAGGACTATTCAGTAATACTATCCAAGGTATTGATGGTGCACTACTACTAAGTATTGCTCATGGAGTTGTTAGTCCAGCACTATTTATTCTAGTTGGTGGTGTTCTATATGATCGATATCATACACGAACTATTCGATACTACCGAGGTATGACTGCTTATATGCCACTATTCTCAATTATGTTCTTTGTATTTACAATCTTTAATGCTGCTGTACCTCTAAGTGCTAATTGGGCTGGTGAATTCCTATGTCTAGCTGGTGCCTTCCAACGAAACCCAGTATTTGCTGTACTAGGAAGTACAGGTATTGTACTAAGTGCTGCTTACTCTATTTGGCTATACAACCGAATTGCTTTTGGAGGATGGAGTAAATACCTAAACTACACTACAGATCTTACTCGACGAGAATTTATGCTTCTACTACCTCTTCTATTTGTTGCTGTAGTATTTGGTATCTTCCCTAATATTATCCTTGACTCTGTTCATGCTTCAACATCAGGACTACTCTATTCTGTTGCTTAAAAATAGTAATGTCCTGAACTGGTAACTAAATATCCTTTTAGAGCTAAATATATTTATTGGAAATAATCGAATTTTCACATGAAACTACTATTATTAGTAAAACACTCTCTTTTACTAATATAAGTTCGTAAATGAATTTAATTAATTAGACGACTTCCCCCTTTTTTCGTTAACCACTACCAATTCACCTTTTGTTCTTACCGACAAAAACGCAGAGAGTATATTATAATATGTATAAACCGCTCATAATAGTGCTACTATGAAAAATTCACTTATGACATGCCCCTTCTAAATTTATATATAAATTTAGAATCATAGAATAGAACTACATTCTATATAACTAAATATCTTATACTTCTTATACTAAAAAGTATAAGATAACATAGCCTTTTTGATTTAATCAAAAAGAGATACTATCTCTTCCTATTTTAGTAATATATAGGAAGAGACTTAAAATTCCTTGATTTAAACCTGTTTACACTTATTACTAAGATTTTTGGCTCTACTGCCTCTGTAGTTAATAAGTATAGACTTATTAACGTGCGTATCTACTTGTTAAAATAAATAGATTTTATTTTATAAGTGTGCAATAACGCAGTAAATTAGTAAAAAATAAAATGCTTTCAATTCTATATAATCTACTAGAGATTCTGGTAGTACTTGTTCCTATTCTTCTAAGTGTTGCTTTTATGACAGTAATTGAACGAAAAGTAATGGGATCAATGCAACGACGAATTGGACCTAATGTAGTTGGATACTACGCTCTACTACAACCATTTGCAGATGCTCTAAAACTGGTTATTAAAGAGCAAGTTATTCCATCACAAGCTACAAAAAGTCTATTCTTCCTAGCACCTATGGTTACACTAATTTTTAGTCTACTAGGTTGGGGTGTAATTCCTCTAGGTCCTGGTCTAGCTCTTAGTGATTTCTCACTAGGTATTCTTTATTCTCTAGCCCTTTCAAGTATTGGTGTGTATGGTATTCTATTCGCTGGATGGTCAGCGAATTCTAAATATGCTTTCCTAGGTTCTCTACGATCTACAGCTCAAATGATTAGTTACGAGCTAATTTATAGTGCTGCAGTACTAGCTGTAATTCTACTTTGTGGTACATTTAACATTACAGAAATTATCGAAGCACAACAAAGTGTATGGTATATTGTACCTCTACTACCAATCTTTATTCTATTCTTTATTTCAGCACTTGCTGAAACAAACCGTACACCATTCGATCTGCCAGAAGCTGAATCAGAGCTAGTTGCTGGTTTCATGACAGAGCACTCAGGAATGATCTTTGTATTCTTTTTCCTAGCTGAGTACGGAAGTATTGTTCTAATGTCTACTTTCACAGCTATTCTATTCCTTGGAGGATACAATATGTCACCTCAAGTACTGTTTGCTGAAGATTCATTTATTAATCTACAAAGTATTGCTCTAGCAGTGAAAGCAGTTCTAATTATGTTCCTATTTGTGTGGATCCGAGCAACACTCCCTCGAATGCGGTACGATTCTCTAATGGTATTCTGTTGGACTGGACTTCTTCCAATTGCGATCTCCCTACTAATTCTAGTACCAAGTCTACTAATTGCTTTTGATATCAGCCCTTATTAGTAATAATATCTCCCCCTTTTTATAATTTATCTTATTTATGTAAGTTAGGTAATTAATATGATATTATTAAAGACTTACCGTTATTCATAAAAAGTAATAAAGAATACTAGTAAAATAGATTTTCTTAAAAAAGAATATCGGTATTTTTAAAATAATTAATGAAAATATAGGAAATGGCAAACGTCAAACCACTAATTTCAGTACTAGTAGCCACTTCTGTTTTCTCCTACCGAATTACCACTTATCCTCAGATTTTTGTGACCCTGTTATTTTTTGTAATTTGTATTACTCTACTTTCTCAAACAGGTCTACTAATTGAAAAACTAGCTTCTAATACAGATATTAGCAGTATGAGTATAAGTTCAATTGTTGGAAGCTACGCTTGGTATTATTCCGAGGAGGTAGATAAGAAAGAGAATAAGAAGAAAGATAATAAGGAAAAAGAAATTTTCTGGACAGAAGTTCTAGAAAAGGATCTTGGACAAGAAACTTCTAATCCTCATATTATCGCTCGACGACATATTACTTCTGGTAATAAAACAGATACTGAAGTACTTAATAAAATTCTTCCTAGTAAGTTTGATCAAGTTCTTCCTGAAGAACTTGAAGAACTAATTAGTATTGAACCTAAAACTGTACAATACTGTAACCCAGAAACTAAACAAGTAAATAAAAAAGATGTTTGGGAGCTTACCGGAAAACGGAATAAGCTACCTAAATATGCTGGTATTTATGTTTGGACTAATATGCTAACGGGTGAGCAATATGTTGGTAGTAGTGTAGAACTAGCTAAACGTGTTGCTAATTATAAGCAAGATCTTGCTAAAAAAGAGACACGTTCAGTTATTTCTAATATGTCTAAATATGGACTAGAGAACTTTAATCTTACTATTTATCTTGTTGAAAAGGTTCAACTAGAACAAATTAAAGATGCTAGTACCGTTCTACTTCGTAAACTTATTATTCTTGAACAATATCTTATTCTAACTCTTAAACCCTCTCTTAATACTGTAAAATTAGCTAATACTGCACCTTATACAGATCATTCTGACCTATCTCCAGAGAAATGGAACAAAATGGTAACCAGTATGTCTCAACCCATTTATCTATACCTTGATGGTGTTCTAGTATTCGAAGCAGCTAGTGCTGCAGTCGGTGCTCGTCAACTAGGTATTGGTGTTATTTCTTTCTTCCGAAATATGAAAGATAGTACTAAACTATTCCGACGTTATACTGTGTCACGAATCGGACCTACTGAGGATACTAAAGTAGCACTGATTCCAATTGATGTTCTTAAAAAACTATTTAGTGAATATCGTGTTGAATCTCGTGTAGGTCTTAATACTAAATCAATGAAAGTGCTTATTAAAGACACTATTAATAATACTGAGTATATTGCACCTTCTATAACTATAGCTTCTGTGTATACTTATAACTTTGAAGGTCGTAGCGTTGGTGTTAAAACACTACGTATTTATCTAGCTTCTCAAAAAATGATTAAAGGCTGGATCTTTAGTAAAGTTACTGATGATAGTAAAAAGGGCCCTTCTTATAACAATTATTATTTTAAACTAGCTGGTCATCCTATTACACTTACCATTCTAGGACTATTTACTATACTAGTAACACCACAAATCATTCTAGATATTCTATATGATACTGTAGAAATTACTTATAGTGGTATTTCTTCTTCAATTCACCATACTTATAATAACATCTGTTCTGCTGGTACTTATATTAAAGACTTTGTATATTCTACTGCAGATGATATTGCTGACTACTTCTATTCACCATCTACACCTACACCTCAACTATATCCTATGCATTATTCCAGCACTTGCTGAACATCTCAAATTCATTACCATACTAATAAATAGTATATCCCCCTTTTATTAAAGAAGTATAAGTATAGGTAAATGATAAATGAAATTATTTAAATTACCGTACTTATTTTAAATGAAAAAGTAAAGTTAGGTATAATTAATTATCTATTATTAGAGGGCTGATGACGTTCTGTTGGACTGGTATGCTGCCTGTAGCTATTGCTCTACTTATTCTTGTTCCTAGTCTACTAATTGCATTTGATATTAGTCCATACTAATATATAAGATTATAATAGTAAATACTTTATCCCCTTCGGCCTATAAATTTATAGGGCTATTTAAAAGCATTGCATTTACTTTTTCTAGTATGTTTAGATAATAGAGGTTTATAAAGGAATACAAATATTTTCTTATTAATAGGGGGGCATAGTATAGTTGGTTAGTATACTTCCTTTGCAATTCTCTATTTATTAATTGAATTTTATAGGTTAGAGTCCTTCTATGTAGAATATTTGTACTTATTAGATATCGTTTAGCTATATACAATTTATAGTTATATAAATGGGGAGATATTACAATTGGTTAGTATACTTCCTTTGCAAGGAAGCTGATGCAGGTTCGAGTCCTGTTCTCTCCAACACCACAGTGTATTCTTTTTAGTTATACTGTGGTAGTCTTCTAATTTAAACTAACAAAACATGATCCAAATTCTAATTAAAAAAAAATTCCCTTTATTACAATTATTTCTTTTTTCTCCTACCGAATTACCTTTGTAGATTTTATTGTAGGTGTAATTCTAATTTATTTTGCTCTACAAATGTATGATAGTATTTCTACCTTTCTAGCTTCCGATATAAATGTTTACATTGAAAATTAAATTTGTAGTAGAATCAGTAATATCTATTATAAGTACTCTTCTTATTTCAACTAAAAAGATTCCATGGTTTATCACTCCTGAAATCCTTAAAGCTCAGCAAGAGCTTACCAAAATGTATAATTCTCTAGATAAGGATACCGATATGTATAAATTCCTAACTAAGCATTGTAAATATCTTCTAGAACCTCTAGAAGGGGATTGTCCCATTTCTCTAGATCTAGGAACGTATATTTTATCAGTGATAAAAAGACTGCTACAGAAATTGGTGCCAATTTTGTAAATAATTCGATGGGTATTTATGTCTTTAGTGAAAATAGTAAAAATCTGTCTACTATGTACATTGGTAGTAGTCGTTCTCTAACAACACGGCCACTACATCATTATACTAGTTCTCTAAAGCCAAATGTTTCAGGAGATTTTTATCTATTTATTAAGTCACTAGGTGGGATTCAAAATTTCCAATATCAAGTTCTACATTCAGTTCCAAGTTTTACGGATATTTGGACGTTCACCTTCGTTAGAAAATGGTACTCTACCTAATCAACATAATAATTCTATTCTTATGGCGTTCTCCAGTTTCTATGTTGGAGTTCTAGAACAAGCACTACTATCTCATTATGATACAGGTCTTAATAAATCGAAAGTGGTTAAATATCCTAGTATTTATTGGATGAAAAAACATGGTACAGTACCTCTATATTTTATGGATTCACGTTCTAAGAAAGTGAATAATCTAAATATCAATACCAGTTTTAATTTCTCTATTTATTATGATTACTGTAACTGGAAAGGTATTGAACCTCTATCAGTAGATTGGCTAGAATATATTATTGGATTTACTGAAGCACGAGGTTGTTGGGTAAAACGATGGAATAAAGATAATCTTGAATTTAGTATGAAAGACGTTGAGCATCTACAAGTTCTAGTAGATCTACTAGAACTAACAACACTAGTTAATACAGAGTATAATCGACTTACTATTAATGATATTTCAGATCTAGAAGTTATTCTATCTCTGTTTCTACCTTCTGGTAATCTACTATCTAATCAATTTAAAACTGATTTCCTAAATTATATTAAGAATAATTCTTATGGTAATATTAGTAGTTCTATTCTTTATAATAAAGGTGTAGTAACTAAGGATAATTACTGGCTATCAGGATATCTTGATGGTTATAGTATGTTTTACTTTACAATTATTACTAACAAGTCTGTTAAAGGTCTAAACATCCGTCCTGTGATCAAAATTACCTGTTCTAGTAGTGAGCTTGCTAAAGAGATTAAAGATCTCTTTCCACTTAGTCGAGTTTCTACCAAGGAACTACATATTGTGCAATTTACAAGTGTTAAAGCAGCACTATCTATGGTAGATTATCTTGAACAATATCCACTTCGTATTAAACAAGATATCCAGGTATGGTTCAAAAGTATTATTAAACTAATTGAAGTAGGACAACATCGATCTACAGATCCTATTATTATCAGTAATATCAAAAAACAAATTAAAGATGGACCAGAATAGCAATTGATAACTCCCCTTTCTTACATTTATGTATTTTTAATAGGTATATACTTACTTAAATAGAAAAACAAAAATTACTAGTAGTAAAATAGAAATACATTTTAAATACTATACCTATGCTTTTACACTAATTTAATTAGAGTAGTTACGTAGAAATAGAATTTATATGTGTGCTATATAGGAAACATAATCATAATTATGTAAGGAATAAAGGATGAGAGACAGGTTCGAGTCCTGTTGCCTCCAAAAATCCTTTTTTTATAAATATTTTATACTATATTTTAGAAAATCTATTAAAATGTATAGGCCTCAATAGCTTAGATGGTAGAGCATAGAACTGAAGCTTCTAACGGATTGGTTCGATTCCAGTTTGAGGCATTCTTTATTAATAGAGTGGGATCCCTTCTAGAAGAATAATGCAGATATGCTCTATTGGTTGGGGCGGTGCTCTGTAAAAGCATTGGCTGTATGCCGTGGTGAGTTCGAATCTCACATCTGCAAATTAATAACGAATAGAGAGCCTTTTTCATAATAAGTAGATTAGTAAATAGTTATGACTTTTATTATTCTATTAATAATTATTGTTAAAAATAGGATAATTTTTTAGTTCAATATATTAATATATCTACATGCCTATATTTCGTGGCCTTCTATAAATGTATGCATAATAAAATATTCGAGCGGCCGCATCAAATAAGCGCGAGAGAATAAAGTGAAGATAGTATGTGTATACGGACGCGGGGAGATTCGAACTCCCGGTTCTCGGGTGAGAACTCCTAGACTCAAGCCAGGTACATTAAACCACTCTGTCACACGTCCTTATTAATGAATTTTATTTCTTTTTATTCCGTAGTTATATAGCTTTATAAGGGGGCTTACTACTTATTTAATAGGCTACAATAAGATACATTTGTGCTAATAAAAGAAAATCATTGATTTTATTTTATAAGGCGCTAGTACTATTATTTATTTAACTAAGATATAGAAATATATCTCCTATATATATTTAACTGTATAGGAATCGGTAAGCGTAATTAGAAAAAGCATTTTGCATAAAAATAGAATATTTTTATTGTGCGGTGTTTTACTCTACTTTTCTTGCCTTATTAAGTAATCTAATTTTTATTATCTAGTAATATAATAATTTAATATCCGCTATTACATAGCAAAATTTCCTGGAAAGACATTTAAGTAATTTATTACAATTTATTTATGTCTATAAATTAACTAGAAAAAGTAATTATATGAAATACACTATCTGCCCGGCCTATAAAATTTTATTGGGGATATAGTTTTAATAAATTATTATCTATTTATAGTTGTAACCTTATCAATTTAAGATTTTATGTGGTTATTTGCATAAACATTTTATTTCTAGTTTTCTATACTGTAAATAGCTTTACTAGCAAATTAATAACAGTTATAGTAATGATATGTAAGTAGGAAGTTTTATTAAGTTACTTATTTAATAGAATTCTCTTTATAACTATTTTCTAGAGAATTCTTATATTATCTGCCCGGCCGAGCGGTAATTTAAAGGTATACAATTGGTGTATGAAAAAAGAACTCTTTTATTATCTGCCCGGCTTATAAATTTATTAGAAATTTATTACCGGGCCGGATATATTAATTTAGCATAAGTTATTTTAATATATTACCCAATAAGATCTATGATTTAATTGGGTGTATTGTTTATAATCAATCCTATTTATAATAGCATAAAGATTATATAGAATACTACTAAAAACAAAAATAAACATCCTTTATATATAATATTCAAATTAACAATGAACACACAAAACACAACACTATCACGAACACAATTTCAATTTCAGCCATTCCATCTAGTTACACCTAGTCCATGGCCACTACTAACTTCATTTGCACTTCTAATCCTAACTTCAGCTGCTGTAATGTACTTCAACGGTTACGCTAACCCTCTTGGAGGTTCAGGAGCTCTACTAGTTGGAATCGGGCTAGCAACAACAGTTGCTGCTATGGCTCTATGGTTCCGAGATGTAGTAGCAGAAGGGACATTCCTTGGAGACCACACAATTCTAGTACAAAAAGGAATTACTATGGGTGTTGCCCTATTTATTATCTCAGAGGTATTCTTCTTTATTTCTGTATTTTGGGCATTCTTCCACTCTAGTCTATCACCTACAGTAGAACTAGGAGCTCAATGGCCACCAGTTGGTATCGCTACAATTAACCCATTTGAGCTACCACTACTTAATACAATTCTACTACTATCATCAGGAGCTACAGTTACATATGCACACCACTCTGTAATCGAAGGTAACCGACGAGGAGCTATCCTAGGTACACTAATGACACTAATCTTTGCTGTACTATTCACAATCTGTCAAGGTATCGAGTACGTAAATGCTGGATTTACTATTGCAGATGGTGTATTTGGATCAACATTCTTCTTCTCAACAGGATTCCATGGAATTCACGTTATTATTGGAACAGCTTTCATCGCTGTAGCATTCTTCCGAATGCTTAGCTACCATCTAACAGACCACCACCACCTAGGATTTGAAGCATCAATCCTATACTGGCACTTTGTTGATGTTGTTTGGCTATTCCTATTCATTTCAGTATACTGGTGGGGAAGTTAATATAAAGTAATTTATATTCCCCTTATCTATTTTACTAAATAAATGATTATCAATTTAACTAGCAACCCTACTAAAATCGTATATTTTATAAGCCACAACTTTTAAAAGTAAACAACTACAACAAAAAAATTGAAAATAGTCTTAGATACCACTATTATATAAGAATAGAAAAAATACCTAAATTGTCCTTAATTCAACGGTTAGAATGTGTTTCCGATAAAGACATTATAGAGGTTCGATTCCTCTAGGACAAAAAGAATACTATTTTGTAAGTAAACACTACTACTTTCTATAATAAAAATTTACTTTTCTATTGTTCTATAACTTTTGTTTTTAATAAAAAGAATAATTCATTTATATAGGTGTTGAGATAATTGAATCTATAAATTCTATTTATATAAATAATCGTAGAAATAGTAATATACCATAGAGGAGTGTATATTTACAGAACAACATGAATATAAATTCATGAGATACTATAGAAGTGCTTTACTTCTTTATTTATTAGAAGGGCCACTTCTAATCTGAATATCTTGTGTTTTCCGTAGGGAAACAGGAAAATAGATTAATAAGTTAGGACTAGCGCCTTATAAATCTTCGATTTAGAATGCTAATAAATAAAATCCTTATCATAATATAAATAAAATTCGCTAATAAAATCTAGGATAGCCTATTTTTTTCTTATTATATTTCATGAAAGGTTAAAAAAAGAATAATAGTTAATGCGACTACTTAAAACACACCCTATTCTAGGTCTACTTAATAGTTACCTAGTTGATAGTCCACAACCTTCAAATATTTCTTACATGTGGAACTTTGGATCACTACTAGGAGCTTGTCTAGGAATCCAAATTCTTACAGGAGTATTTCTAGCTATGCATTATACACCTTCAGTTGATCTAGCATTTATTAGTGTTGAGCACATTATGCGAGATGTTAACTACGGATGGCTAATTCGATACCTACACGCTAACACAGCGTCATTCTTCTTTATCTTTGTATACCTTCACATTGGACGAGGACTATACTACGGATCATACAAATCACCACGAACACTACTATGGTCAATTGGAGTTATCATTCTAGTTCTAATGATGGCTATTGCTTTCCTTGGTTTTAACGGCCAAAAATGGGTGTATATTTATAATATCGACATAACTACTATTCAATATTTTTCTCTTCCAACTCTACTAATTCCTAGTGCACGTCTTAAAAATATTCTTGATAAACATAATATTAAACCTATTCTTCTATTTGAAGATCTTACAAATCCTAGTACCAAAAAATCTGCTTATCAATCACTTAAGCCTTTTTCCGGTATCTACATGGTTGTCAACCTGGTAACGGGTCAATATTATGTAGGGAGTGCTGTAACAGGAAATCTTTATATGCGTTTCCATAAGCACCTATTTTCTTTTGCAGGAAATAAACGAGTAGCTAATGCTGTAAACAAATATGGACTATCTGAATTTGCGTTTCTAGTACTCGAAATTGTACCTCAAGAAAACAAAACTGATAGTACACTACTTCTTAACCGAGAAGATTATTATCTAGATACTCTAAAACCAGAGTATAATATTGCATCACTGGCTAGTAATAGCATTGGATGGAAACATTCTGAAGAATCTCTAGCAAAAATGCGTGAGAATTACTCGGAAGAACGACGACAACAAGTTGCAAATATTAACAAAGGAAAAACTCTTTCTCAAGAGACACGTGAACTTATTCGTAAATCAGCTCTACTTCGGGAGAGTATGTCCAGCGAAACTCGAATGAAATGTGCTGTAAATGTACGACCCGTTACTATTACAAATCTAGACGGTTCTAAGATTATGAATTTTGTGAGCATCAAAGAAGCAAGTATTGCTATTTCATGTAATGAAAAGACAATTCGGCGTGCTCTAAGTGGAAATGGAATTGTTAAAAAGAAATATCTTGTTAAAGCAACTAAAGATATTATTGAATAATAAGTTATATTGATATACTGTGAAGTTTTATATAAAAATACATCTATAGTCCTATTATTTTCCCCTTTACAATCTGTATAGAGAATAGGGTAAATAAGAATAGAATACCTCGACAGGGGTATTGGAGATATTTATATCTCTGGCAATACGAGTGAAAACGGTCAACGGAAGTTATCACCTTTCAAGACCGTCGGTTGTATACACGATCGCTACAGACTGGGTCACTTGTGGGTACCTGAAATGGTGCTTAATGTACAGTCGGACATCTAAAGTAGTCTTACTTTTCAAGGCCTAAAATGATGTAAATAATAGTAATATGATTATTTATTGATTAGGTACAACTACTATTTACTGTGATATCTAATAGTAAATAAATAGAGATGTTGTATGTTCTACCATACGGACAAATGAGTCTTTGGGGTAAATTTGATTGCCCCACATGCATTAATAATAGTTATATTATCTTTGGATCCTTTATCTTCATTACTGTTTATCTTAGCAAAAATCTTATAGCAAAACGGCTACCTGCCACATCTCGAGTTGGAGCCCATAATATGGATATTCTATCTATTATTTTTGGTTCTCTTCTTGGGGATAGTCACGCTGAACGGCGTGCTATTGGTAATGGTACTCGTATTAGTTTTTCTCAAGAAGCTATTCATAAGGAATATCTTCTTTGGCTTCACAATCTTATTTCTAATCTAGGGTATAGTACACCTAATCTACCAAAAATTCAAACTCGACTAGGTCTAAATGGTAAACTTCGATATGTTATTCGATTTCACACTTTTACTTATAGCAGTCTAAATTGGATTCATGATCTTTGGTATGTGAATGGTGTTAAATGCGTTCCAAAAAATATTGGAGAGTTCCTAACACCTCTTGCCCTCGCTATCTGGATTATGGATGATGGAGGTCGAGTCGGTAAAGGACTTAAATTTTCTACTAACTCTTTTTCTTATGAAGATTGTCTTCTACTATCTAATGTGCTATTTGATAAGTATAATCTACGTACTTCAGTACAATCCGCAGGTGTTGAAAATCAGTATATTATTTATGTATTTAAAGAGTCAATGCCTGCTCTTCGTGAATTTGTACAACCATATATTGTTTCATCTATGCTATATAAACTTGGAGATTTGCACTTCTTAAATATATTTCTATTATTAATGTATAGTCTTAAATATTTAAGGCGACACTGATGAAAACGGTCAAAGATTGTATCTCAAATCTAGACCGTCGGCTATTCTATGGTATTAAAAAAGGGGTCGGTTATAAAATCGAAAGTAGGCCGACCACCACTACACTATATAATTTAGTGTGTACCTCTGAAAAAAATAGAATGATCGCTACAGACTGGTCCATCGGTGGGTATTTATCTTCTTTACTTACTGCGGCTTATAAAATCTACCGATTTTATTAGCCAGAAAAAGAAAACAAAAATGCTTAATGTACAGTCGGAGTGTTTTTAGTTTATTACTAACACAAGGCCCATTTCAATTTCTATGTATCATGGAGAAATAGGGTACAGGGTCATATATTAGGAGACAAGGTTATTACCACTATATATGATTAAACACTTGGCTACAGTTATTACTAACCTTCTAAGTGCTATTCCATGGATCGGTCAAGATTTCGTTGAATTTGAAAAACTACAACTATTTATTATAACACTACCTATTCTTTTTTATTTTATTACTAAATCTTATTACAACTACAATATGAGTACTATTGGAAAAGTAAATGAATCAGCTCTACGAGGTAAAAAATCTCGTACAGATCAAGATAAACAAGCTTTTCTATCTTCTATCTCTTATGATTTTATGAGTATGTTGCGCCAAAGGCGCGGTCTTATTGATGGTGATGGTTATATCGCTATCACTAAAATTGGTCTTGACAACATTCGAATAGAACTAGTTCTAAGTGTAGATATTAAAGATCTTAAACTACTACAACATATTATAAATGTACTAAATATTGGACGTATTAATGTGTATCCTAATATTAATACTGCAAAGCTAATTATTGGTAAAGTTGCGGGCCGGCCCACTACAAGAAGTACTTTTTCCACTAATTCTTCATTATAAACTATTTTTCCTTACTGAAACACTTATTAGCCGTAGGCTAATTAGGAAACAGTTTAATCTTTGTATGTCAGGCCCACTACAAAATAATATTACAAAATTTAGTTCTATTCGTACTCTTGATACTATTAAAGATCTATTTAGTCTTCCTGAATCTAGTATTGGATATGTTAATCTACCTTTTTTTTACAATTGGATTATTGGATTTACTATTGCAGAAGGATCTTTTTATATCAAAAACAGTGGAGAACACTTTTTTTCTCTACGACAACGTTCTCATCCTACACTATTTGAAGCATTCAAACTAGTGTTTAAAACAAATCGTAAAATTGAAGACGATGGTAAACATATGAAATTTAGTGTATCTTCAACTAAAGATCTACTAAATGTTGTATCATTCCGGCTCCCCGAAGGGGAGCAGGTAATAGTGGACTTTATAGTCTACAAGGACTAAAAGCTGACCAATATAATATTTGGCTAGATAGTCTTAAAGAAAATAATAAGAAATTTTCATTATAATAAATAAATAGTAATAAAGTTCCCTTATATCATGAGATATATTGAATAATCGGGTGAATTGCCAAAGATCTCTTCGTGTATCCCCTTACTAGTATATACTTTATATATAGCAGTATTTTAGAGTAGTATTAGTTTAGATACAAAAGACAATTTGCAGCGAAGCTATTATCAGCACCTTATTTTATTATATTCTAATAGTAAAGTATGAAGGTAATAGAACGTTCAACGACTAATCGGTGAGTTGTGCTAACAATAAACCGGACACGAGCGCCCGACATCTATAGACTTTTTCTATTTATAGATGATGACATAGTCTAAGCTTATTAGAAATAATAAGAATATACAATTAAATGTTGTATAGATAATAAAACTGTTGTTTGGGGAGGATTCTCAGTTAATAATGCTACACTAAACCGATTCTTCTCACTACACTACCTTCTACCATTTGTACTAGCTGCTCTAGCAGCTATGCACCTACTAGCTCTACACGAGCACGGAAGTAGTAACCCACTAGGAGTTTCAGGTAATACAGATCGGCTACCATTCCACCCATACTTTACATTCAAAGATCTAGTTACAGTATTTGTATTCCTACTAGCTCTATCTGTATTTGTATTCTATATGCCAAATGCTCTAGGACACTCAGATAACTATATTCCAGCTAACCCAATGCAAACACCAGCATCTATTGTTCCGGAGTGGTACCTACTACCATTCTATGCAATTCTTCGATCAATTCCTTCAAAACTTATTGGGGTACTTGCAATGTTCATGAGCCTTCTAATCCTTCTTCTAATGCCTATCCTGGACACTAGTCGAGTTCGAGGTAACCAATTCCGACCTTTTGCTCGATTTGCATTCTGGCTATTTGTTGCTGACTTCTTTATTCTAATGTTTATTGGAAGCCAACATGTTGAGAGCCCTTATGTTGAAATTGGTGCTGCAGCTACCGCATTCTACTTCGCATGGTTTATTATCGTAGTTCCCGTTACCGGAATTATTGAAAATACTCTAATGGATATTGCTCTAAGCAATGAACAAGTATCTTCAGTTAAACCAGTAAAAGGACAAGTTCTGCTTAGTTAATTTTTCTGTTAATTACGAACTCCCCTTATCTCTATTGTAATTCAATTTATTTAGGTATACTATAGTGTACGTAAATGAAAGAATAAATAGATACAATTTCTAGTAATAGATTAAATATTGATTTACCTACTAAAATCTTCGAGTGGTGGGAATAGATAACTCCTATCAATACTATCCAGTTTCTTATTTACAGTCACGATTGTAAATCAAGTATAAATAAGAAATAAACTTGGTACCTTTCTACTACAAGGGCATATGACTATGTATGTTAATATAGGAAATATATACTTTTAATAAATAAAATAAAAGTATTCCCCAAAAAAGCCATAAAGGGCCACTTTACTTCTTACAACTTGTGGGGTGTAGAACTAAAGTATATAGACTAAAAGAACAACTAAGTAGGTTTTTTAATTAATACAAAACTACAACTTGCGAAAATTCAGCTTGAAAAAGCAAAGCAAGAGTTCCAACTTCCAGAGAATTTCAATCTTAAGAAGTTTCAAGAGCTTGCTAATGGATTTCTCCAAGGAGAAGGTCATATTGGATGTCGAGTTCGTGACCGTGGAGGCAAACTATCGTTTGAGCCAGTGTTTACAATGAATCAGAATCTTAACGAGAAATCACTTCTATTCTTTGTTACTCTCTGGCATATTCTAGGTCGTAGTTGTACTCTGTACATTACTACCAGTTCCTCTGGTAAACTAATTATCGTTCTTCGATCTGAAGATTGGGATTATATCCTAGGAACAGTTCGTAATTATTTTACTATGACATATGGTGAGAAATTTGTTTCCTTTGCGAAGCTTGCTGTTATTCGGTCTCTTTCTCTACAACGTACTAAAGAGAGCCTAAGTAAAGCAGTACAACTACTATACACACTTAGTCTCACAGGTAAGGAACGAGTTCTATCTCTCTCCGAATTTATAACTAAGTTCAATCTACCTCTATCTTCACTATATTCAGGAATTTTTTCTGACAACACTCTAATTCCTACTATTCCTTTTTTCATTGGATTTATCCTAGCAGATGGTACTCTGTTTATTCGACTACGTCTAGTAAAGAATAGTCTTTATATCATCCCTATGATTTTTATTCCACAAATTAAAACGGAATATAACACTCATTTTCTTTCTCAACTAGTTCTTATGCTTAATTATTATAATATCGGAACTGTGGATAAAGAAACAGGAAGTATGGCTGGATTTACTATCCAAGGTTTCGAGAATGTGTTTGAGAAACTTCTTCCTCTATTTCTAGAAAACATCTCTCTATTCTACTGGAAGTATCCTCTTCTGGAACAATTTATTCGAGTTAAACGTCTTATGACTTTTAATGCACATCACACTCTTTATGGATTTATTAAAATCCTTACTATTATCTACAGCTATGAGAATGATCGAAATACTTCTCTAGCCTATTGGATTGATATTATCACAGGTCTATTCAGTCAGGGAGCAGAGAAAATGAAATCTAATCATAATCACATTTGGGGTATGCCTGGACGTGGAACGTCTAAAGGTAAAACAATTGCTTGGAAATGTGTCTTCCCTGTCGAAAGTAAACTCAAAAATAAACAATTTGGTTTTACTAACGAATCAGATAGCAATAAAGCACTAACTAAAGCAATTGAATATCGAGATATTACCATTAAGGCTTGGGTAGATTCTATTGATTCTACAGATACCTCTTCTTCATTGAAATATTTATTCCCCTTTTCATCTTATTAGAATAGAGTTATTGCTATGTTTATGTCACTTCTAATTCTTCTAGGAATGCCAATTCTAGATACATCACGAATTCGAGGTAGTCAATTCCGACCACTAATGCGATTCTCATTTTGGACATTCGTTGCTTGTTTCTTTATTCTAATGTTTATCGGTAGTCAACATGTTGAAAGCCCATATGTTGAAATCGGTGCTGCAGCTACTGCTTACTACTTTGCATGGTTCCTAGTAGTAGTACCGGTATTATTGAAAACACACTAATGGATATTGCTCTAGCTGAAGGAACTTCATCAGAAGTTGTTTCACAAAAAACACCTACACCTCTACTACGAGGGCCCGGGCCAGTGTTGTATAATATTAAAATAGATTTTATCCCCCTTTCACTTTATTATGCCATCTTATTTGATTTACTAGAATATTTAGAAAAGGATTTTATAGTGGAGCCTTTTCTATTTTCTAACCAAGGTGAACGCTGCTTTCTAATTTCTATTCATATATTATTTAATATAAGATTAATCTATTATTGCATAATAAATTGAATAGTAACTACAAAAAGGATTTAAATATTCGAAGTTAATACGGATTATAAATAAAAAGCTATAGAATAGTTAAATAAGATTAGATTATAAATAGTTTTAATATAAATAATATTTATATTTATAAAGGTATAGATAAGAATGATCACTGATAAAGTGTATCCAATAAAATAATAATTCTTTTTATGAATTATTATGAGAGGCATTTTAAGTTTTAAATAAATAATGGAATGGTAAACGCTTAGTAATTGTTTAATCGTGGCAAAGTTAGAACGTTATCTGGTAGTTTTACTCATGCAAGTCGTATGGTATTTATAAATATCATGGCGTACAGGCGAGGAGAAAAAAGTACATACCTTTAGTTGATGATAAAAACATCTAGTAATAAAGGAAATTTTTCCGACTAAAGATTGGCTTTATATCTAGCAGGTAGTTGGAGTGGTAAAGGCGCTCCAAGCCTATGACGGATAGGAAATAGCGAAAGCTTCAATTCCCGCAATTGGTTTGAGAATAACCAATGGTGTCTTTAAGACATGCTGCAGAGGAGGATCTTGGGCAATGCTCGAAAGAGTGACCCAGCTAACCAGAACTCGAAAGAGTGTCGTAAGGGAGGATAATGACGTTACCTTACTAATAGTCCAATCTAAGTCTCGTGCCAGCAGACGCGGTTATACGAACTGGGCAAACGTTTAATAAATTAATAGGTATTAAGGATCCGTAGGCGGTTTCTACTAAAGAAACTAGAATCTAATAGAGGATAGTGGAATGCTAGGAGGAGGGATGATATCCATTGATATCTAGCGGAACACTAAAGGCGAAAGCAGCTATCCAGCTAAAGATTGACGCTCAGGGATGAAAGTCTGGGGAGCAAAACAGATTAGATACCTGTGTAGTCCAGACCGTAAACTATTTACATTTCTTATTTGGCTAGATATTTATCATTATGTCAGATAAGCAGCAAACCGCTGTATGTGTAACACCTTGTAAGTACAGTCCCAGGACCGAAAGCAAAAAGATTAGACCATCCTAAAGACCCGGAGTGGAGCATGTTGTTTAATACGATAATCCGCGTAGAACCTTACCTCTCCTTGAATGGCTTACATAACTTTGTTTGTAAGATCACAGGCGTTGCATGGCTGTCGGCAGTTCGTGTCGTAAGATGTCAGGTTGAGTCCGCCAACGAACGCAATCCCTATAAGAAGTTGTCTCAGTTATACTGTTCTTCTTATTTGCATTCAATAAGAAGCATTTTGGGAATACGATAAGCCTTCATGACCCTTATGGAGTATGGGCTACAGACGTGCTACTTGAACCTAACAAACTGATGCAATACCGTAAGGTGGAGCTAACCAGTAAAATATGGTGATACTAGGATCGTAGTCTGAAATTCGACTACGTGAATCAGGAATTCCGAGTAATCGTTGATAAGTACGCAACGGTGAACCTTTACATTTGGGAGATACTAACCGTCTATCAAGTGTTGGTCGTTTATCAAGCTATGAACTAGTGTTTATTTTGATTCTTTCCTCTATTTCAGTATTGCTATATAGTTACTACTTCGTAGTTGTATATAAGTAAGTAACATTATTTATATATATATATATTTACTTATTTGTAATAATATAGACTATATAGTTTAAATAATACTTTTAGTTGAAAGTTTCTATAACGAACACATGGAATAGCTTAGAACTCCTAACGCTAAGTTATAGCAAGGTAGCCGTAAGGGAACTTGTGGCTGATGGATACTATTCAATTATCCCCTTTTATAACACTTTCTAAATTGAAGATCTAGTAACAGAACAGAAAAAGAACATTTTAAAAACTTAAAATCGATAAATTAGTAAAATTTCAACTCTATTTTCTATATATTATATATTTAGGATATTTATATAGAATCTGGTACCGCCGCTCGAATAGGGTAAAGAGCTATAAATGTAATACATTTTACATATATATACATATATATATATGAATAATAATAGGAAATAAAGTAAGAAATCGGTTTATGCTAATAAAGTTTACCGAAAGGGAACAGTAAATTTTATTAGGCGCGACAAATTATTTATGGGAATCTAGCATAATTGGTTAATGTCCTAAATTGTCAGTTTAGATGATGCCCGTTCGAATCGGGTGATTCTCGTATTTTGTATCGTGTCCATTATAAGAAAAGTATTTCTTTTTATACTCTTTTTTATAAAATACACAAGTTAAAGTAATAAGAAAGGATTATATATTCTAACTAATTTTATTTACATCATTGTTTATACTTATTTTAATCTTATAAGATTATAGTATACTCTTTTTTCTATTTTAGACAAACTATACGTTATCGTCACACAAATTATAATAGATAGTCTTTGTTTTAAGGTCCTTAAGGAAGCCATATATATTGGCACTATATGAAATGAATCTTTCAGTAATTCTATTTCTAATTGGTATTCTAGGATTTGTTCTTAACCGAAAGAATATTATTCTTATGCTAATTTCAATTGAAGTAATGCTACTAGCAGTTACACTACTAGTGCTAGTAAGTTGTTACAGTTTTGATGACATTCTTGGTCAAACATATAGTATTTATATTATTGCAATTGCTGGTGCTGAGTCAGCAATTGGTCTAGGTATTCTAGTTGCTTACTACCGACTACGAGGAAATATTAGTCTACGACAATAATGTATCTATCACTTCTTCTACTGCCAATGTTTGGATCTGCTGTTGCAGGTCTACTAGGACGTAAAATTGGAGTAACAGGAGCACATATTATTACATGTTCTTGTCTAATTACTTCAGCTATCCTAGCTATTGTAGCCTTTTATGAAGTAGGGCTATGTAATAGTCCAGTATCAATTAATCTAATTAGTTGGATTGATTCTGAACTAATGGATGTTTCTTGGGGATTTATGTTTGATAGTCTAACAGTATCAATGCTTCTACCTGTTCTAGTTGTTTCTAGTCTTGTTCATATTTTTCTGTAGATTATATGAGTGCAGACCCACATAACCAACGATTCTTTGCATATCTAAGTATGTTTACTTTCTTTATGCTAGTACTAGTAACAGGAGATAATTACCTAATTATGTTTGTAGGTTGGGAAGGAATCGGTATTTCTTCATATCTACTAATTAATTTCTGGTTTACACGAATTCAAGCTAATAAAAGTGCTATTAAAGCTCTAGTAGTAAACCGAGTAGGTGATATGTTCCTATCAATTGGATTCTTTGCTATTTTCTTTGTATTTGGTAACCTTGATTATAGTACCGTATTTAGTATTGCACCTTTTATTAATGAAACTATTATTACAATTATTGGTCTACTACTACTACTAGCAGCTATGGGTAAAAGTGCTCAACTAGGACTACATACATGGCTACCAGATGCTATGGAGGGACCAACACCAGTTAGTGCTCTAATCCATGCTGCTACACTAGTTACAGCCGGAGTATACCTTCTTCTACGATCTTCACCAGTTATTGAATATGGACCTACAACACTTATTGTTATTACTTGGGTTGGTGCTCTTACAGCATTCTTTGCTGCATCAACAGGTCTACTACAAAATGATCTTAAACGAGTGATTGCTTACAGTACATGTTCACAAATGGGTTATCTATTTATGGCTTGTGGTCTAAGTCAATACAATGTTGCACTATTCCACCTTGTGAACCACGCTTTCTTTAAAGCTCTACTATTCCTAGCAGCAGGAGCTGTACTACATGCTACATATGATCAACAAGATCAACGACGACTAGGAGGTCTAATTGGATTCCTACCTTTCACATATACTGCTATCCTAATTGGTAGTCTTAGTCTAATGGCTCTACCTTGGCTAACAGGATTCTATAGTAAAGATCTTATTCTAGAAGTTGCTTACGGACAATATGAATTCTCTGGACAAGTTGCTTACTGGCTTGGTACTCTAAGTGCTTGCCTTACTGCTTTCTATAGTCTACGACTTATTAGTCTAACATTCCTAACATATCCTAATGCAAGTAAATCAGTATATCTACATACACATGATGCACCAACAATCGTTATGATTCCTCTAATTATTCTATCTCTACTTGCTATCTTCTTTGGATATGTTGCACGAGATCTATTTGTTGGTATGGGTTCTGACTTCCTATCACCTAGTCTATTTACACATCCATCACATATTAGTCTAATTGAAGCCGAATTTGGACTACCTCAAATTATTAAACTTCTTCCTGCTATTGGAACTCTAATGGGTGCTGGACTAGCTCTATATCTATATCATATGCTACCTGTATTTACTATTGATCTAACAAACAGTACTCTAGGACAAAAACTTTACCGATTCTTTAACGGTAAATACTATGTTGATGTTATTTACAACCATTACATTATTAATGGTGGACTTCAACTAGGTTATGTTATTAGCAAAGTACTAGATCGTGGTATTATTGAACTAGTTGGACCTTATGGTCTAGCTACTGGACTAACATCTGGAAGTAAAGATATTGCTAAACTAGATACCGGTAACCTAACTAGTTACGCACTATATCTAGCTATTGCTCTAGTAACTCTTGTTATGATTCTGCTAAGCCCTGTACTACTTAATGCTGCACTAATTAATGCACCACTAATTCTAGTACTACTTACAGGTATGGTATGTCTTCCATACATTACTTCTACTACAAAATAGTAATATCCCCCTCTTTACAAGAAATAGATAATATTCCCTTTTTTTTTTTTTTGATTCTATATAAAAAGTAAAATTTAGTTACTTGTTTACTATTAAAAGACTTGTATTTTACATTTTATAGTAATTTAAAATGTAGTATAGGAATACTATTAATTAGTATAGTAAGGTAATACTAGCTTAATTGGTAAAGCGCCAATCTGTGGAGTTGTGTTCATTCCGGTTCAAGTCCGGAGTTTTACCCTTCCTTTTTTATACTCTTTTTATAATAACTACTTTGTATAGGTAGGACTATATTATATAAGTTATACTTGCATAAAAGTAGTAAGGTCCAAGATTAGTAATATTAGAAAATATTTCCATTTGGGATAGAGAAAAATTTAGAGAAAGTAGAAGAAGATATTTTAGTACATGTACTAAAATGAATATTTTTAATGTAAATTGTCTCCTAATATAATCCACTATCAAGTAATTCAATTTGTAAGATCTTTACTTTAAATTACTTCAATATAGTATATTATCGTTTTATATAATAGAATACAATACACTCTTTAAATAAAGTAGAGGTAAATAAATGTATTCAACAAAATTTGGCCTATTTATAATTAGTCCCCTTAATTTTATAGCTGGAATAGGCTAACTGGTTAAACCATACCATTCATACTGGTAAATCGATGGGTTCGAGTCCCTCTCCCAGCTCTAAAGGTGAACACTACTTTTAATTAAATAAGTACTACTACAGTAACTTACTACTACTTTTATTTAATAATACTTTTTAATGTTATTAGTAATAAATAGGTCTCTATTTATTACAACTTAACTTTGTACTAAATAGTAACTTAATTTTTTAGTAAATAGAGAATTAGTATACTATTCAAAAATGAAATCATTCCATTCCTTTATTTATAGCACACTAGAGGGCTCGAACCCCTACATCTCCTAATCCGAAGTTAGGCGCTTTACCAATTTAGCTAAGTATGCTTTTGCATCCTCTATTATTCATAAGAAATCAAATTAAATTTTCTCTTATGAAATAAAGTGGATACTGTAAGAAAAGTAATACCTAAATTTACTTAGGTATTACTTTTCTTATATTCAAATAAATTGATGCAGAGAAATCGAATACTAGTATAATTTTATACTTCATCTCTTATTTATTATTGTGAGTGATAGGACTTGAACCTACACAGTCTAAGACTACCGACTCCTAAGGTCGACTTGGCTACCAATTTCAACACACTCACATATATATACCTATATAAGTTCTATATATTATATAATATATAGAACTATATAAAATGGCTCCGCCTTATAAATTAGTAAATGCTAATACTAGTAATTTCTATTAAAATATATAATGATAATAGAAAGTATAAAAGGGGAAGCATTGTTTCCCCCGGATAGGTTAACTTTAGATTTATACTTATTATGAGTATAGTAGAAGGAATGAAACCATTAGAGCAAATAGTCCAGTAGCCTCTGATAGAGCGAATCCTAGGATAGCGTAAGTAAATAGTTGACCTCGTAGACTAGGGTTTCGTGAAACTCCTTGGATTAGAGCAGCGAATACGATTCCAACTCCGATTCCGGCTCCGATTAGTCCTAGAGCAGCAACTCCTGATCCGATGTATTTAGCAGCAGCAAGCATAGTAAATAACAATGATATGATACGCCAGTATGCCTATAAAAGAATAGAAAATATCTAAAAAATTACGGTAAACACCAGCTGGTGAACAGATGCTGAATATCTTATAAAAGATGTTTTCAGTACCTATATAATTAAATGAATTCATTACTAAATGAATTCATCATTTCTGCTAATAAAATCAATGATTTTATTTTATAAGGCGCGAGTTAATAACAAGAACAGCTGGAATCGAACCAACATAAATGACTTTGGAGATCATTGTATTACCATTATACGATATTCTTATCTATTTTTAGTATAATAGTATCATTTTATTCTTTTGAAGAGTTATATAATACCTTATAAAATTCTATATAAATTAATCAGGCTCATAGATTTTAGTAGGACGACTAATTACATAAATAATAGAATTAAAAGTATAAATTTACAAAAGAATATAAATATTTTAATAGGCGTGGGGTATGAACTATATAAAGAGTATATTTATACTAGTCCTGTTAGAGTCAAGAGGGAATTGAACCCTGGATGGTAGAATTTGCAGTTCCCCAACAGAAGCCATCTGTACTCGACTCTGACTCTATAAAAATAGCTATTCATATAAAATGGTATAAATAAAAGATAGAAATTATGTATAAATATATAATTAGGAGTAGTCTAAATAGAATCCTATTTAGTAGACATAGTCTAATCCATTTAATAGTAGTGGCAGCATATAAGTACTATTAATAATTGAATATATAAGGGAGGGGGAAGGAGATAGTTAAGTTAGCAGGCGTTTTATTCATAGAAAGAGTAATAGGTCCTACCATTGCAAGAAGAAGGATAACACTTGCAACAATAAGCCATAGTGCTCCAGTAGTATAAATACTATAACCAATACTTTGAATTTGTAGGAAGCTAGCAAATTGTGTATCAGCAGCTCCAAAAGCAGTATTAAAAGTATAGTGTACATCACTATTTGTAAGTGTACTATATTGTGCGGAATCCACACCTAGGAATAGAGAATTAAACCAATTAAGAATACCTAGTTCAGCTTGAGGTAGAAGATTAGTAACAGTACTAATGTTAAATGTACCGTTTTGTGATGCACTAGAAGCTGTAAATCCAGGTACAATAGATACTAGTTCAAATAGGAATAGACTTCCAATAATTGTACCTAGTGGAAGATTTTGAGTATATTCTGTACCAACAGCACTTAGTTCTGTTAGTTGTAGGTTAAGCATCATAACAACAAATAGGAATAGAATAGCAATAGCTCCAACATAAACAATTAGATAAGAGATACCAATAAAACCAACTCCTAGTAGTACAAGATAACCTGCTACATTAACAAATACAGAAATTAGGAATAGTACAGAAATAACTGGATTTTTAGATGTAATAACTAGAATTCCAGAAAGAATTGCACCCAGTGCTAGAAAATCAAGTAGAAAGTTGTTCATAATAAAAAGAAAAATAGGACCGTATTAGAAAAAGAGAGTTATCTACATCTGCAAATAAACTATTTTCAAAGAAAAGGTCTTGTAGATCGCGCTTTGCTTCTACCACTAAGAATATTTTCTAGAATAAGTATATTCTATTAACTGCTACCCTAATAAAATCTTCGAGCGGCTGCCCATAGGGCAGCAGATAACGCAAGAGAATATAGCTAATTATATAAATATCTGACAATAGACTGAAATTCTATATTATCGTCCTTATAGGATCATCCTATATAATATTCTATATAAATGAAGAATAAATAAGTAATATAGGAATCGATGACAATGTTGAATATACGGTTAAGTAATTAAAGGGATTATTAGGGATGTCTAGCAGATATGTTGAAAAGGAAGTATAATACTAAAAGTATAGATACAATCAGAATATTTATACAATCCTAAGGTAAACCGAATAGTATAGAACGTTGGGAAGTAAAACATTACAGTACCAATAGGAAAGGAAATCAAAAGAGACTCTGGGAGTAATGGTGAGTGAAACCAGAATAGCCTACATTTTTATTAAGACACATAGTACTTTGGAATAAGTAGACATTAAAATAAGAATATTATTTTCTGGGCTCCGCCCTGCCCATAGAAGGTGAAAGTCCTGTATGTGATGAAAATAGAAATGTTATTAAGTAATATGAGGACGTCAGCCTTGTATGAATAAGGGGGTACCATCCTCCAAGGCTAAGTATAACATATCTAGCGATAGTGAAGAGTAACGTGAGTGAAAGGTGAAAAGTAAGTAGATGACTAGTGAAATAGAACCTGAACTAGTAATCCTATAAGCAGTTGGAGTTTTTAGTAAAAAATGACAACGTACCTTTTGCATAATGGGTCAGCGAGTTAGTTTATAAAGCAAGATGAATAATCTAAGCGAAAGCGACTATAATAAGTGGATCAAAAATAGTTTTATGAACTAGACCCGAAGCCAAATGATCTTACCATGGCCAGGCTAAAAAAGGGCCGAACAGGTGAATGTTGCAAAATTCTCTGATGAGCTGTGGTAAGGGGTGAATCTTTTGCCCTCATAACGAGTGATTGTTATTGATAAATCTAACTCATAACGGTGAAGCCTAAGGTTCTCATCCAAGGAACTATGGTAATACCGTGGGAAGTCTTATTATTGTAGAAACTATCTTTGATTAATCTAACACATTAATCCATTAATAATGACCCCGTAACGACTGATTCGAAAGAAGAGACTTTGAATTTATTTCATTGTAACACGTTAGCACTCTATTGTTTCAATCTACTATGATTATATGCGACAAAAATATCCTTTATACAATTTTTATTTTATTACCATGAACACACGACTATTTAATTTTAACAAGTGGTGGCTTACAGGGTTTACACAAGCTGATGGTGGATTTGTAGTGAATTTTGATTCACGGAAACAAGGTAATCTACCTTATTATCCTCGTCCTTCATTTGTACTAACTCAAAATATTCGAGAAGAACAGATGATGATTGAACTACATAAATATCTAGGTGTTGGTAAACTTTATTATAGCCGTAATGAGATTAGTATTGTAGTTCGTTCTCTAGACGATATTACTAATACTATTATCCCACATTTTGATAACCATCCACTTCTAATTTTTCCGGAGGAAAAATATCACATAAACTTAGTTCTTATCTTGTATTCAAGGAAGTAGTAGTTATGATGAATAATGGGAAACATCTTAGTCCTGAAGGATTTCTGCAAATTCTAGAACTATGTTATTTCAGTAATCATACTACACAACGAACTCTAGAAACAAAACAAGCTATTCTAGATCTCGCGCCAGCGCCTCAAAATAAGTTCGGATTTGTACAATTTGAACCTATTCTTGAATCTACTCTAAATAAACCTAATTCATCGTCTATTAATACTGATTATATGGTAGGACTAGTTGATGGTGATGGTAGCTTTAATTTTGGATTCAAATCTACTCTTAAAAAACCGAAGGTTTTTTAGACGAATTGTACCTAATTTCACAATTGTACAAGGAATTGAAGATCGATCTGTACTAGAAGATGTTCAGTCATATCTTAACTGTGGTAAAGTATATAACCTACAAAGTCAAACATCTCGGTATCAAATTGAGAATGTAACAGATCTTGTAGAAAAAGTACTACCTGAATTTAAAGAGAATGTATTTAATACAACTAAAAAAGATTACTTTAATAATGTTGTAGAAGCTTGGCTAATTCTAGCTAATGAAGGTATTAAAGAAGATAAAGATCTTATTAAGGTAGTAGAACTAGTTTATAATATGAATCTAGATGGGAAATCACGTAAACTTGCTCCGCTAGTAAAGAAGATTATCTGAAACAATTTGTTAAGGATAGTTTTCCCCTTTGTATGGTATAAGGATATTTTTATAATCTAAGGTAGATATAGAGTTGAAGGTATAGTCTAAACTATAATGAAAATTATAGCTGGCGCCTGCGGCGCCTGTTATTGGAAAGGCCAATCTAATTTGGATGATAGCTGGTATTCTGCGAAACCTATTTAGGTAGGGCCTCTATTTACATTTTTATATGTACAGCACTGATCATCATACATTAGCCAGATATTTTAATATCACTATGTTAAATTGGGGGGGTCTCACAACTCTACCATTGATGGTTAACCTCGGAAGGATAATAATGAATGATAGGGGCACAGTCTATTCATGATAAGGTGGATAGACAAAAGGGAAACAGCCCAGAGCACGTGTTAAGGTCCCAAAATATTGTTAAGTGAATATAAGAAAGTTTAACTCCTAATACAACCATGAAGTAGGCTTGGAGGTACGGGGAGACCGTCAGTGCCTCAATAGTAAGTGATTACTATTATAGTACCAACTCAAAACGGTGAAGCCTAACGTTTAATGTGCGCTTATAAAATTTTATTACGCCTTAAATTATGGTAATACCGTGGGTAAGTCATATCATCGTAGAGATTCCTGCCCGGCCGGGCCGATAAACATGAATGCTTTATAGAGCATTCACTTTGATATTGACCCTGTAACGACTGATTCGAAAGAAGAGATAGTAGTAGAAGTGTATGGAGTCAAATCCATATTTTTACACTATAACCGTTGTACTCTATGAATCTCAGTTTACTATATATATTTATTAATAAAAGCGATAGAAAACAATG